>CM077290.1:56394942-56444942 GCA_039654925.1 Anguilla pacifica | reverse complement strand
GCACAGAAGAACAAAATGTAGAAAATTATCATTTTTATTATAATTGCTTTCAACAGCATAACATTTGTCAGACAGTCCTCGTTATGGAATGAAATGAGAATCAATAAAAGTGTGGAAATGGTTTCCATGGCAATTGCACAAAGGAATCATCGACAAGGTGGCTGTTATAGCCCGTTACAAAACGATAACATTTTTTATTATTCATTTAGTCATTTCTTTCGAGAGGACTGGATCAGGCTTCCAAACATACAATGATGCATAACAAAATAATGTTGAGAAGTTGAAACAAAGTGTTCTCTTTACTACTTTTTAAGCCATCAACCAAGGACGTCTATATTAGAGAATAGCAAATGTTCAGTCTAAACTTTGGAAAAAGTATCCCGGCAGTGTTAGAACGAGTAACTCCGGAGTCGCTTCCTGGACGTGTCATACAGAGTGCGTCCTCTATTGTCAGAGAATTTTAAGGCTCAGGAATAGGTTAAGGTTTACTTTATTGTCTCCCAAAAATGACTGCGCCCTCAGTAGGTCCTCCGGAACATTTATTTCACAGTTCTGAATGACTCATAGTTCTCATAGTGTCCTACAGACAACAGTTGAGAGAGAGAAGGCAGATGAAGGCGAAAAAAAAAAAGCTGACCTAATTTGTTCAGTTTTTTTATTTATTTATTTTTATTTATACCCTTGCTCATGATGGCTAAGCCTAAGAAAGAATGTCTGGGTTGGATGTGTGTCATCTGAAGCAGCCGATAGTAAATACTCAGCAATTCATAAATAATGCACTACAATGATTATGTTTGCCTCTAATTTCATCTAGAGTACACCATGTCCCTTTTCGTAATCACAGGGAATATTTAGATGCTGCTTTTAAAGGTCCGTGCTAACACTAAGGGCTCAAGAAGCCACTTATGCAATCTGCCAAAATAAATAAATAAATAAATAAATAAATAAATAAATAAATAAAAATCAATATTCGTTAAAGATTAAAAATAGCGCTGCTCCACATTTGACTAGTGTGTTTCTGAGGACCAGAATCAAGAGAAAAAGACCATACCGCAGGACGTGAATAAAAACAAACTTTAAATAATTGCAGCGACTGCAAAGTGCCTCAGCGAGGACAGTCAGATACGAGCAACGGGAGCGCAGAGAGGCTTATCCGCATGGATTGGGCCTGTGGCGAAACAAGGCCCTCCTGGAGAAACTCTGCGTGATTGCTGGCCGGTAATACAGCGCTGCTGATGTCACGCATCGCATCACTGCAGATCTGCAGGAGAGAGAGGGTGTATCTGCAGGGAGCAGAGGCCATTATCTTCTACGGATGCGCGGGCACGCTGGCGAAGCCCCAGCGTCTTAGCATTCACATTTCATCTCGCTGTCAGTTTAATGGTTTTAAAAAACCCCACATAATGCCCGCCGGGCTTCCGCATCGCAAAACGAGACAGACAGACGACTGCAAATTGGGAGAAAAGAAAAGTTTTCTTTTCACATCAAAAAATGTATCATCTGTTTGATTTGTAAAGCCGTAAATTGAATTTAGGCAGAAACGTGAGGGGACGGATTTGTTCAGGTGTTCCCAGGGAAGGAGGAGCACGCCCGTTTGAATATTTACTGTACCAGAAAAACTGCAGCCTCTGTGAAAGTGCAATGAAATCTTTATTCTGCATTAAGTAATGACCAATGCAGTGAAAATATTTTTTAAACTATTAATTTTGATTTTAATTGAATGCCCCCTGTACTGTAGGCTTCACCACAAAAGATATGGTTCTTGAGATCGAGACCAGAGACTCGTGTCCCCTACAGGGGACGAAAATGAACCGCCAGGTCTTAAGAGGATATCGCAGTGTTGAATTACCTCTTCCTGGCACACAGCTTCCTGCAGCAATCAGGTTCCATCTGGCAGCCCCAAGAGCGCAACTGAGATTTCGTAAAGGTGTCTCGATGGAGGAAGATGACCTTCTGAGGACACAGCTGTGCGCGGGCCATCAGACTGGGAGAGGATGTTGTGATCATGCGAGAAAGCGTCGCATTTCAGTGTGGATGCGGGGCAGGTGCAACGCGATACGTGCTATTTGTGGCTCTGCAGAAAATAAGCCTGTTCTCCCGCTTCCTCCCAGGCACACGGCACAAGACGTTTTTATAGACGAACTGATCGCGGCGTCTGAGGAAGGAAGGACAAATTGGCCATTACAGAGGAAGGAAAAAGACATGAAAATAACAGATGTGAATGGGGGGGTGAGGGGAGTGTGGAAAATACCAGCTGCATTCTGGGTACCCCTGCAAAGTACACAGGAAAGTTGCAGTGTACTGCTAAATAACATCCCAAATAGCGTTCCATTCAAGGATAAAGCTTGGGATGGAAAGCTGACAGTCCCTTCAGTAAGTCCAGCCATCTGCGTTCATGGTTCATATTCATATCCTGTATATATTCATTTTATTGTGTTTTCACAGGCTATCCTTGGCAAATATTTGATAAAGAAATCTATCATATTCTGGCATCATATGCCAGAGATTTGAATTGTAAATTCATCGATATAACACTTATTTCTGCCTGTTGAAACCTATCCCAGCATGCTTTGGGGCGAGAGGCAGGAATACACCCTGGACAGTTCGCCACTCCATCGCAGAGCATCTCATATTATGTATTTGTGCTTATCACAGTCTGTATTAATTGGTGTTGTGACCACACTTGTGTAACACTGCAGTAAAACCTTCCCATTGCGTGGTATTGGTACCATGGTGAAAACGCAATATAACTGGAATCTCATTATGACCTCCACCTATGACCAGACGTTTTTTCAGCATAAATACATCACTGTGGTAACCAGACTATCACATCATTAAAATGGGGGGGGAATAATGTTGTGCACTCTGCCTAAACTGACATTTTCTCCCCACAGAATAAGCACCTGCTTTACCTGCTTCTGCACACAAAGGCTGGCATATCTCACCCGATGTTCAATCACATTATTTTTCACCTCACACGATATTTTTATCTCCTATCATAATTCACTGCCAGACACCTTCAATTAATTCAGGTCTTCTGTATAAACACGTTTTATATACACTTCCAGAAGTACAGCATGCCAGATGTAATTCCTTCAGCACAGCACAGCACAGAAAAAAACATCACAACCTACAAGGAGTCAGCAGCAAGACCACATACCCAAATCCCAAAGAGTACACCCTCTGCTGTCTGAAAATCTCTCAGGGAACACGGGGGGGAAACTAAATCCACTCAAAAAAGACAAATGAACAGTTGAATCAAATGTCCAAACTGCATGAGTGGAGTGAAACACTACAGGCACTACAACTCACTGGAACTTGGACCGAGTACCAATGGGCCAGGAACACTAATACACGCGACTTCCCTTACAACTGGTTTACAAGCAGTTTCTCACACCGAATGCGAGATCAAAGTTGTGAAACATCAAGCAACGGGAAGAGCAATGAATGATTTAGGGTTCCAGAATGCTGTCACCTTATTAATGAACACCAGAGCATTTTAATGTGTTCCTGCAGAAGAATGATTGATGTCAATAGCCACCCAAAGATGCCTTCCTGTGCTAAAGTCAATGATGGTTTGTGATTTCCTTGGGATATTTATTTCATACTAATGTGTACAAATAAAAAGAAAATAAAGTAAAAATTCATGCCAAAAATAATAAATAATTTTAAAGCATAATTCATCTATAGCTCCCTTGTGTCACTCCTTTATATGTAGGCAAAATTCATTTATTTTATCATCATAATTCAGGTTTATGAGTTTTTATTTTGGTTATCTAATAATATTACCATCCAAAATCCATGCACTACATTCACTTGCCTTTTTAATAGCACATTAATATTCATTATTCTCTGTTAGGATAATGACCCACTAGGAGTCCTACTCACCAAAGAAAAAAGCACCACCTCAAAACGGAAAATCACCATTACAGTAAAACAGTAGCTTGCTGGTGTGAATTAAAATAAAATTCTGAGTCGTTCACTGGTTGTGACTTATTGACTGGTGATAGGCAAGTACTGTTTTCCATAACGACTGTGTTTGGCGGTAGTGATGGTGATGAGCTGGGAACGAGGAAGCAAGCCGCAGTGACATAACATTTGAGTTGTTAATGATGAGCTCACCACATTATTATGCGTGGAGCAGCAGGTGATTTGGAGAGGTCAGACCATTTTCAAATGCCATTTGCTGGACTGCTGTCACCATGGAAATGCGGTAATGTTGTTTGACCCTGGCTAATTCCCTTCCCATGCAAACACTGCTTAACAATGAAAATAAGTGCACAATGCTATACAGAAAGGCCCTTTAAAGCGAATTATCAGACAAAGCAATAATCTGTGAAGTCGATATTAACTTTTAAATGTTACATACATTTTAAATGTATGTATAAACATTTTAGTATTTAACTTTAACTGACAAACAATTGGGCTCCACGTGTGGTAGACGAATCCTGAAATGGACGATTACACAATACGCCTTTTGCATCATAATTCGTCTTAGAAGAAGAAGAAACATCATTAAGCCTATCAAAAATCATAGAAAAAATAAGGGTGAAATTTATATTTTAGCATGGGGATACCTTCTGTTCATTCAGTATTTTAATAGACCTGTGGACTTTTCTGATATAAACAAAATTTAACGTGATGGTTTTTTGTTTTTTAGAACAATAACTCTTGAGCTGTGCATTTTAATGACAAATTTGGAGGTTGCATAACTGTTTACATAACTTTCCTAAAAAGGTAACTTCCCCTGAAATGGAAGATAAAGGCCCAGTCCCTCATCTGCTCCCCCCCCCCCCCCCCCTCGCCCGCTGACTCCCCAGGAGTGGGTACATGCCGCTCCCAATGCTGAGTCAGCCCCAATAATGTAGGAAGCAAATCTGATTGGGGGGAGCTTGTGGATCTCTAAATGCCCTCTTCCCAGAAGGCTGATTGGCTGGCTTCAGCAAAGCAGCAAATTTATTCCCCATAACTCTGTGTTACATCATCTGGTTACATTTTTTTTTCTATTATTCTCATACATTAAACATTACATCATCATAAATAAAATAAATTAGCTGGATAGCTGATTTTTTTATTTGCTTGTAGCTAGACAATGAAGTTGAATTTGCACACAAATGAATGAGCTGCTATAAACCAACACGTCTCTTCACGAAAAGAGAAATGACGTGAAATTATTTTTTTTATGCCATCAAAGTACGGCCAAACTATTTACGGTTGTGAATTCAGGGGTGGCAAAGATGTCATAGTTTTGAAAGGGACATGCACCTTGGTCAACCTGATTAGTCAATGCAAAAAATACACTTTGTTTATAGCATGCCTTTTGGTACATTAATGTAAAGTTACAGCATGTTTACACGGATGATCCCATTGGCTAGTCAGGTGATGCAAATAAAGTAGTTTCTACATGCAGTTTGCAACCAAATTTGCAGTCTACTGACTGTGATCATTCAGGAACACAGACGCATACCTGTGTTTGAGCTGGCTAGCCTGCATAAGCATGCCTAGTTATGATGTTAACATTGAATGACAGTGCGGTGTCCTTATGATGTCATTTAGAATTATCCAGTGCCAGAATTCTATAGAGCTAGATTCACCAGTTCAGTTGTTCATGAACGTGGGTCTCTGAAAAAAGATAACCTACAGAAGGAGGGCTCCCTCTAGTGATGAACTTCATTAGTGCCAGAGAAATCCCTTCAAAAGGCTGCAAGCGCATTCATTGTTCAAAGACCATGACTTTTTTGTAAATTTGTCTGAGCAGATTTAGCCTGTTATGTCAGACATTTGAAGTGTTCCCTTCACACAGAACTATTTTAATGGAAAAACTACTGTCCTAGTTACCCTTTAGAAACACCTTTAGAGAACAATCTTGCTTACTTTGGTAAATGTGTTCAGACAGATATTTCCCTTACCTTATCCATCCCTCCACCTTTGCTTGTTTTTCTCCACGTTCATTGCCAGGGGAAGGTTGAGGGAACTGTATGGGGGAGAAATTATAACAAAATAAGCTTTGGGAATATCGACTACTTTAAACGCAGTAATTAAATGCATGGACATAGACCCTGGAGTGCGTGTGTGTGTGTGTGGGGGGGGGGGGCGGGGGGGGACGACATCAAATACACCCCCACCTCCCAGAAACAATATCCTGAAGAAAATGTGTTGTACTCACAAAGGTCAAAATGACATCTATGTCCTTAGATGAATGACTTTTTTTCAATTAATGTTCCACTGCATTTGTAATAAACAGAGTACCAGATGGGTGCGTACAGAATGCAACGCTGGTTAATAGCTCATCCTCTGAATACTGCTCTATGGAAACTGCAGCGACAACAACATCTGATTTATAAAGAGGCCGCAGTATTACAGGATAAGGGGGTGTCTTGGGTGGCATATGCGTTCGAGGTGCTAGCGTTTAGCGGAGTGATTTGTTTTTACTACGCAATATTTTAACTTTGTGTTTGCTGCTAACAAGTACATGAAATAGCTGCCTCCCTGGCTAGTCAAGAGAGAGCTACAGGGGGCATTCTCGAAAATCAGCTACCACTGTGGTTTTCTGGGTAGAGTGTAGCTCAGAATTACTATGGTAATCAAAAATCAGATGATTTTTTTTGTCTTGAGTTGAGTGTCATGAATGGCATCTGTGGGTTTTTTTTTACCTTCACTTTCAGGTAAAATATAAAAGGCAGACAAAAATAGCCTATGTATAGAACTAATCTTTAAATACATTTTTGCTATAATTTCCTGTCAATCATGATTTCTGCCAGCAGAATACAAAATGAGTAGCATCCAACACAGATCGTTGTGGAAGACTTGTCTTCCATACATGTAGCTGGACTCAACACAGCTGTTCCAGCCGCATACAGATTTTTCAATTGCAGCATATACGGTATACAAGAAGATATTTGCATTATTTCATTTCTAAAACATTTTAGTTGGTCAATGACCTACTGTAGCTATGTATGCGATTATACTCCATTTAAAAAATAATTGTAAAAACGAGTAATTCCTACGATGGGCTATGTAGGCTACTGAAATTGTGTCAATGTATAAAGGTGTGTTTGCACGTAGACGATACATGGGGTCTACACTTACTAGTACTAATATATTAATAAAATACGTTCTTTAAAGCAAGACAAATAAAACGCATCCGTAACATCTCAGACATGTGAAATGACAGTCACAGATCTAGGCTAGTGTTTTATAAGGCCTAGGCTAGACTTAGCTTGTTTGGTAACGTGGATGTTGTCGGCGGCCTGTATGAACAGAAGATAATGCCGGAGAATCTTAAGCAAACCACGGGACGATTCTGGGACAGCGCTTTCGTTGTGCATAAACTGCCAGACATACATATATCATACATACTTTTCACACGTCGCACAGCACTGTAATGCTTTGCTTGCTAGCTTGCTACCGGTCACCGACACCGACCTCCTTTGAGAAGTTATGAAACTTGTATACCCGGGGTTTTGTAATACGGCTCATTTGACCAATGAAAACACGAATTCAACACCACGTGGTATATCTACTACGTAACAAAACCGAAGCCACAGTAGTTGTTTTACAGGGTTAAATCATTCCATGGGATCATGCATAGACAGCGCTCAAGATTGTAGGGCATATTAGGATGCTTTTGGTTGTATTTTTAAAAACTAACGCCGTGCTGTGTATTAGTTAGCAGCTATGTCTGTTTTACATTCCGACAGTGGAAGATTTTTCATACCGGAGGATTTAGTTTATAAAATGGAATGGGACGAAGAGGATAACATAGATCACCAGTTACTCATTATACAAAAAGCTGATACGTTAGCATCACAAAATCGTATTAAAGAAGCACTTGATTTGTTTTCAGTGGCTATAAAGCATGGATCGGTGAGGCCAGAACAACTAAGCACTTTAGTGGACTGCGTTCTGCGGAATTTCAAGGTGGCATACGGTTCAGACACCGACAAGACTACACCATCAAAGAATGACAGCTACAGGGAAGACCCCGGTGATAAGTTTTGCTGTCCAGGATGCCATAGATTTCTCAGTGAACCGGTGACTGTTGCTTGTGGACATACATATTGCAAACGCTGTTTACAACTAGAACTATATTCAAAATGCAAGCTCTGTAATAATGATATGGATACGAGGTGCGGTTCAGGCCAGCCACATAGAACCAATGTGATACTCTCAGGTCTCCTGGAAAAATGGTTCCCCGATGAGACAAAAGTGTCAAAAGTCATTTTGGAAATTGAAGATCTGACCAGAAGACGGCGCTTTGAAGAAGCCTTGGTTCTGTCCAGTAATATGACTGAGTCAGGTAAGCCCTTCTAGTTCTTTAGTTGATTAGCCTTGCTTAGCCAACGTTAGCTAGCTGTGTATTGGACTGGGGAAGAAAACTGTTTTTTGCAATTTAAACCCTCTTGCTAACGGTAGGTAAAATACACAGGGTAGTAGGCTATAATTTCCCATATTGTTATATAGACAACATAGTCACTATGCTTGTGTTTGTGTTGAAATGGTGATCTTTTATGTAACATAGCTATCGCCACCTCTGTCATGTAAACCTCATACGACCCGATGTTGTATAATGGTAGCAGCCCGTGCGTAGAAGCGCGTTGTGTAACCGGGGTCGTGACAAGAGGAAAACGTTTTTAACCTTAACTGTTTAAACGTTTACAACTAACAATTTCGAATAAATGATGACATGGGTGGCCAAATGTTTTGCTGTCGCTCACTTCTTTAGTGAAACTATAGGACTTTGTAATGCATTTTGCTGCAGTAGCCAGTAATCGGTGTTGGGAGGCAGTGTTGTTTCCTCTAATCCAGTAATGCTGAGTTAATATGTATGAGAAGAAGGTTTTTTTTAATGTCATGCGAGAGCCATTTGATATGTGTATGGAACATGGCCCAGTAGCCCACATGGTGAACACAGCCAGTCTAGTCTGAAGTACACCTCATACTCACGCAGATTTGTTATGTAACTTCAAATTATTCTAATGACACACACGCGCACACACACAAAAAAACACACTAAAAGTGATCATAGCTACCAACTAACAACACAACATTTGGCACATAGCAGGCGCCATGAGGAATAAATGGTCTTATACCTGGTTGAAGTGATTCAAAAAGACCTGTTGGCCTATACATTTTAATAGATTGATGTCTCAGAAATTTTTGCCTGCTTTATGTTAACACTTGTTTATTGTCTTGTACACAATGCACAGGATGGGGCTTTAGAAATCATTTAATTCATTTGATCTATAAACATGTGTTGAGGTGTCTTTCTGGAACAGTCCAGAGCTTTTCAGTAGTGCTGTCTTTGAAGCTTTGGAAGTGCAAAGTTATGCAATCTACTGTGGATTCCAAGGTTATATAAATAAATTCCTTTGTGCGACTAATATGTGCCTCTCTTTCCTTACATGCTCTGCTACATGCATAAACAATTACGCAAGATCAGTACAGTACAAGACCAGTGTACTAACTTGTTTTGGCATCCTGAAATGCAGCAAATTGGGAGATAGTGTTAAGATCAAACAGCAAATCAAACAACTGCATGTCCTGTCTTGCGTTATCGAAGACATCAGGAACGTGAGAACACGGCCTGTAAATGTTTTGCTTGCTGGGTTTTGAAAGCGTTTTTTTCCTCTCTACTCCAGGTCCGGGTGAGGTCTTGGGGAGAATATTCAGAGCTGAGGCCTACGCTGGACTCAAACAGTACGAGTCGGCCCTCAAGGAACTGGAAGAGCTGTGTTTGAACTCACTTGGCAGCCCAGAGGTGTGTAAACTAGGGCAGGAGCCCCTTGTGCCGATGGTGTAAATATACTACATCATTCCTGGCTTGTGCTAATGGCCTTTAGCTTCATTCTGTAGCTTGAATTCATGGAACTGTGTAAATCTGTGTAAAAAAAAAAAAAAATAGATTGAATTAATAAAAGTTTAAAGTGTTTGCGATTCAGTTGGTTGAGTCCTGCTGCACTCTCTGAACGGGAACTTTGATTTTCTCTCAGGTGTATTTCCAGAAAGGCAAAATCCTCCAGGAGATGGGCTGCGCCAACAAATCGCTGCAGGTGCTGCTCCAGTGTCTTGCTTTAGACGGGGACTTCGCCCCGGCCAAAAAGGAAGTCGAAAAGGTGCTTTTAAAATTCTTGTTTTTCAAACAACAGTTTTGACCATTTTTGCTGTTCTCCACCATTTCAGAATTTGATATTGGTATCCTAATAGAGCTCTGAAGCATAGAGGTACATAACACTGGCATGGTTCTGCGAGGTATTATGTCAGTGAATTACTGAATTTGTAGTGAAAACTTGTGGAAATGGATGCAGCCTACTTGAAATTCTTGTTCAAGAATATCATTTATGTTTGCGTTGCCATTAGAAGACAGTCAGCCAGTGGTTATACTTTGGGTATCTTCACTTTGTGTTCATTACCATTATTTTATTGCACTAGAATGTATGCCTGTAATCAGATTATGTAAGTTTTTTTTTTTTCATTGGGTAAAGCTAGTCTTTATTTACACATTGACCGAATGTGAAGAAAAGATGCATAGAAGGGCTTACATAAAGACACTGGCTTTTCCAAGAACGGACGAGTTGGCTTCAAGGAAATTATTTATAAGGGATTTCTCCCACGCAGAGAGAGAGCAGAACAGCCCGGCCTCTGTGGACTGGGCTAGTATGTTCCCTGAAACTGGAGCATTGTGTGTTCACTTTGCACAATAACCCACTGATACAGCTTCTGTAAGTAGTTTAATTGCTTAGAATCTTTGTTGCCAGTGAGCGGCAACTTCTCCACGGATTTTTGAGGACCTGTTCGAGCTAGTAAAGTCAATGGGTTACACGGTTGGTAATGGAAAAATATATGCAGCCTACTTGTTGAAATTCTTGTCCAGCAAATCATTTACATTTGTGTTGCCATGAATTAGAAGACTTACCCGATTATCTTATGTGAAAACAAAAATTATGTGCTCTCATACGAAGACCAGTGACTATGCACCATATACTTTCAAGATCACTACCTTGACTTTAATATACGAGAACATAAGTCTATAATCAGATTATGTCATTTTTTCCAGTGGGTAAAGCTACTTTATTACATTAACTGAACTAGAAGAAAAGATACCTAGAAAGGCTTATGTAAGAAACTGCCTTTTCCAAGAGAGAAATTGGCAAGGAATTTCTAGGAAATTATTGATAAGACATTTCTCCCACACAGAGAGAGCAGAACAACCTGACCTCTGTCAACTCTGCTGGTGTATTTCCTGAAACTAGAGAATTGTAGTGTTTGCACAGTAACCCACTGATAAGTTACATTACGTTATATTTGGCATTTTATTCAAAGCGACGTACTGTAAGTGCTATACCGAAGGTAACTGGAACAACTACATAACACAGGTCAGATAAAAGGTACAATTCTCGTAAAGTATCAGTTATCCAGAGCCATGAACACATCAAGTCTAGTTCACACAGTAAGCATAGGCTAAGTCAGTTATTTGCCGCATGAAAAGATTATTATTTTTATTATTATTATTACTTAGCCCCCATGTGTCTATGTTCGTTTTTTTGCAGATTGTGTATGATTTGGTGTCGCCTGATTGTCAGAAGGTGAAAGAGGGCCTACAGGAAATGGCCCAAGGCTCCGCCCCCGGACTGCGTACCAAAACGCCGGTGGGTGACGGGCAGGCCAAAGCTCCGTACCACAAGGAGGTAAGGCCCGGCGGCCACCCTTACCTCGAACTTCAACGCATTATTAGCGCTATGTTAGCAGACGTGTTCTCTGCTGACAGTTTAATTAGTCACACAGAAGTGTGTTTCTTTTCGGCTGGACCGCAACAGCGGGGCCAGCCCTATAAACGCGAATGTCTGTAACTGACTGAGTGACTGAGTGATGAAGTTACACCGTGCATGTCTGTGACTGAGTGGTGAAGTTACACCCTTGGTCGGCCGGTTCGGTCCAGCCGTATACTAGGTTTTGACCTGGTCTTGTTATTAGTTGTTCTTTGTGATTCATGGTATAGCATTGCAATTCCGTAAGAAGAATTTACTGGCTAATGGGTATTTTTTAATGCAATGGGAACAGACAATTTAAGCCTGGATTTTCCCAGACCCTTGTGTAGTTGGGAGCGCGGTGTCTGTATCGGGTGTGAGAGCGCGTTTGTTTCTCTCGCTCGCTCAGAAATGCGATGCGGCGAGCTCGCCGGAGAGCGAGGAGCAGCCGGGCCTCGGTCAGGCCTCGTCGCTGCGCCCCCCCGGACGTCTGCGCGGGTCCGGGACCGAGGAGGGCCTGAAGAGGGTGTCCTCCGCCCCCCAGCTGGGCAGGCAGGACAGAGGGGGGGCCCTGTTAAAGAGGAAGCTGTCCGTCTCCGAGGCCGAGCCCTCGGCCGTCCGCAGAGGAGCAAGCAAACTCCAGAAGCAAGGAGGTGAGTGTGACCCGTTTGGAAGACCTGGGGGCTGTGTGTGTGTGTGCATGTGTGCATGTGTGGACCTGTGTGTGTGTCCTCTGATATTATGCCGATGCTCTCCTCTGTCGAACAGACGCGGGGGTTATGTGTGTGTGTGTGTGTGCATCTGTGTGTCTCTGTGTCAGTGTGTGTGTGTGTCTCCTGACATTACATCATTGCCCTCATCTGTTGAACAGACCCGGGGGATATGTGTGTGTGTGTATGTGTGTGTTTGTGTGAGAGTCTCCTGACATTACATCATTGGTCTCCTCTGTTGAACAGACATGGGGATTATGTGTGTGTGTGTGCCTCTGTGTGTGTGAGTGTCCTGACGTTATATCATTGCTCTCCTCTGTTGAACAGACACGGGGGCAGCTGTGGACTGCTCTCCTGCCCCCTGCAGGGTGGCTCCTGCTGGCTCGGTGGAGGCCAGCGATTTCGAGTGCCCCCTCTGTATGAGGTGAGTGTGCGGGTGGTCGATAAACACCTGGGTACAATGTGGGTTGAAACTACCTGCACACCCTTTTAGAATTTTCTCAACATCGTGTGGTTACATTTCATTTCGTATATCTTTACATCTTATGTACTTAGTTATGTATTTAGTTTTTTCTTTAATATTTTTCGCCTTTTGTTTAAGCAGAATGATCTAGAAACCATGGAATATACTATATTATATATTATGCTGATATACTGTGCCTGTTTTGCTTTTGTTAATTGTGGAGTTTTACTATTTTGTTATAATAATATTTTTGGGGAAATATTGTGCTGACGTTTGCGTTCTCGCGTCACTGTTCCGACAGATTGTTCTATGAGCCGGTGACCACGCCCTGTGGACACACCTTCTGTAGGAGCTGCCTGGAGCGTTGCCTGGATCACATGACCCAGTGTCCTCTCTGTAAAGACAGCCTCAAAGAGGTGAGTCTTCACACGTTCTATAGACCAGTGGTAAACCAACCCTGTTCCTGGAGGTCTACCATCCTGACGGTTTTCATTTCAACAAGATCTCTAGCTGTTGAATGAGGCGTGCTTTTTTTTGGGAATGAAAATCTACAGGACAGTAGATCTCTAGGAACAGGATTGGTTACCACTGCTATAGGCTAATCGCATGGTCAACACTATGTTCTAAGCACTGAAAACTCACTGTGTAAAGTGTCACTGTGTAAAGCTGAAGTGTTCCAGTTTGATGCATCTTGAACATTTGTGAAGGGGCACAACCAACTACAGGATTGGTGGAGGTGGAAATTTTTTTCATAAATATTCATAAGCAGGAATTTTTCCCACAATACTATAGTATAGTGGGTGGATGGTATGCGGGACCTGACAGGTCTTGTTACTATAAATATTCTGTTGTTCTCCTGGTCTGGCTACCTTGCGATTAATTAATTTTGTTTGATTACATAATTGGCACATGATGTAACCTTTTTTGTTTTTGTTTTGCAGTACCTAGCAACTGGGCATTACAGCATTACGGAGGTTTTAGATGGCCTGATTAAAACTTACCTGCCTGAACTGCATTTGGAGAGGCACAAAATGCACACGGAGGAGACCGAGGAGTTCTCTGAGTAAGTCTTTTAAAATGACTGTTCTTTCCAGCCACTTCAATTGCACTTGAGTGTAAGCCTAACCCATTAAGCACACTGAGGTCTCCACAATAATACCGCTCACGACCTGTTCCTACACACCCAAGCTGCGTTTTTAATGCTTCACTGACGTCATAGCGGAAAGTAGCCCATTATGTGTGTGCATTTGCAAGCGTGGAACCTGCTAACGTTGATTTTCATCTTGCATTTTTGACGGCAGTCATGCCAGGATGTTACTGAACAGCACATAATGGTGCGTTTTGTAAAACACACACTTCATTCCTGCCCTGGTGTAGGTGTGTATCTCTGCTCTTTGGAAAAGGTCGACTCTGCATTCTTGTTGTTGATAATTTGTTGGGTTTTTTTTTTTTTGATCCGTAGCCTGACAAAGAATGTTCCGATGTTCGTTTGCACTATGGCGTACCCCACTGTCCCCTGCCCTCTGCACGTCTTCGAGCCGAGGTACCGACTGATGATCAGGAGGTGCGTGGAGACCGGGACCAAGCGCTTCGGCATGTGCATCAGCGACCCGCAGAAAGGGTGAGCTTTTATTCGTTCCTTATTTATTCACTGTGTGTGTGTGTGTGTGTGTGTGTGTGTGTGCGTGTCTGTGTCTGTGACCTTGTCTGTGTGTGAGTGTGCGCGCGTGTGTGTGTGTATGTGTGTGTGCGTGTCTGTGTCTGTACCCTTGTCTGTGTGTGAGTGTGCGTGAATGTGTGTGTGTAAGGCACTTCGAAGGCACTTCGGGGCCCTCGTTAAGATGCTTTCCAGGAAATTAAGACATGGTATACCTTGCCACATTGAAACTGTTCCTGAACAGTGGATGGCGGTGAACATCAAGGCTCATCCAGTTTCTTTAGCGAGATATTGCTTCCATACACAAAACAGGGAAGATTTAGCCCTGCGTCTCTGTATGAGTAACGTGCACTCGGTGCTTTGTTCTCCGGGTGGCGTGGTGCAAAATGCATTTTAACGCCTTTTTTGGGTTTCTGTTTTTGCAGGTTTGCAGACTACGGCTGCATGCTGCAGATCCGGAGCACGCACGTCTTCCCCGACGGACGCTCGGTGGTGGACACCGTCGGCTGGAAGCGGTTCCAGGTCCTGAGCCGGGGCGTGAGGGACGGCTACAATGTCGCCGACATCCAGTTCCTGGAGGACGCGAAGGTAACGGTGCCGCTCTGTTTGCCTGTGGTTATTTTTATTTTTTTTGACACTAATAATTCCTAAGCCCATATCCTAGAGCAGGGGTCCTCAATCTTATCCAGAAAGGGCCAGTGTGGGTGCAGGCTTTCGTTCCAACCAAGCAGTTACACATCTGATTCTACTAATCGAGGTCCTTGGCAAAGGCTGTAGTGGTTGATCAGTAGAATCAGGTGTGTAACTGCTTGGTTGGAATGAAAGCCTGCACCCAGACCGGCCCTCTCTGGATAAGATTGAGGACCACTGTCATAGAACGTACTTAGGAGCTGGAGAGGGGAGGAGCGGCCAGGGGGTGAAGCCTTGGAAGTAACAGAAAACTACTTGCAGGCTTGACGGCAAAAGAGCTTGCTGCCCATTGAGTTCAATATAGAAAACCATGGTGTCCATCTAGTTAAATGTGCATGTCTATGGCCTATGTACCCCATTACATCCCCTCTTCGCGGGTTCTCAGGTGGACAGTGAGCAGGGACTGGCGAAACTCACGGAGCTTCACGACCAGGTGTACAAGCAGGCCTGCTCCTGGTTCCAGAACCTGAAGAGCCGCTTCAGGGGGCAGATCCTGCAGCACTTCGGGCCCATGCCAGAGGGGGAGACGGACATACAGGTGAGAACAGACGTCTGGACTTAGTCAGGGGTTTAGTCATTCTCACTTCTTTGGAAGCTGAGTTTGGTGTCCAGCTTTTAATGGAGAATCTGTTTAAGGCCATGATTTGCATTTCTGGTTAAAAAGAATGGCGCGTATGATAATCATAACAAGATCGCTCTCCTGAGGAAACTTCCTGAGGGTGCCTCACTTGTGTTAAACAGAGGTAGCTGTCTTTCCATGACGTTCCAAGAAGAGTCTTTTGTGATAACAGAGGCGTTCCTTTCACTTGCAGGCCACCCCCAACGGACCGGCTTGGTGCTGGTGGCTCCTGGCCGTCCTGCCTGTGGACCCACGGTACCAGCTGTCTGTGCTGTCCATGTTGTCCCTGAAAGAGAGGCTGACCAAGATCCAGCAGATCCTCACCTACCTGCAGAGCACCTACAACGAGTAGAGCTTTGGGTCTGCAATCCCTGGTGCTGTCCAGGCCCCGCCCACTCACTAACTGCCTTTATGCACAACAGCCAATCAGACTTCACCGTGGATCTGATCTGTGGCTTTCTGCATTCGTTAGCAGGCACTGCAGAGCCCAGAGAGCTGTGGCCTATGTCTGTAGTCTTCACATTTCCGGGTAGGCAACCAGGAAGGCGTGATAAATGGCTAAGTTGAGAACACAAAACTGTGGTTCAGAAGCGGAAAAGAGCTTGCAGTGTTCCTCACTGCTCCATCTCCAAGAGGACACAGTCCTAATTGTCCTTTTTTTTGTGCAGATGAACACCGAAAAAAGTTGTATATAAGGGCTATAAGGAGAGATGTAGGAGCAGGATTTGTAGTGAAAATGGCAGCACGTGCAATAGTAGTAGTAGTTCGCTGCAGGCACACGGCACAAATCTTAACGTTTTGTCGCGTAAACACAATAAGAAGCACTGAAATGTCAAGACTGTGTCGTTAGCTAATTAGCCACGTTAGCTTCCGAACGTAACAAAGTTAATACCCCTTCCGGTCTAGGTCGCCATCTTGTGAAGTAAGCCGCCTATGATGAATGAACAGTTGCCAGCTATTCTGTGTTGATGTCAGGATGAGGGACATTTTAAAGCAATTTCTGTGAAATTTTGACATTCTGGAAATAGACAAATGGAGATGCTGTGCATGAGGGGTAGAGATGTTTCCTGTTTTTTTTTTTTGTTTTGTTTTTCCCTACTAAAAAAGGCTTTTGAGGTTTACACTGAAAATGCATCTGAAAGCAACTTGGTGTGCAAATTCTTTCACCTGTGTGGTCTTTATACCTTGTTATGCCAACAGTTCTTGTGAAATCTGAAAGTTTTAAGACTCTCTGGTGTGTTTTGAGTGGGCTTGGAATATTTAATCCTGACAAATAAGAATGTTTTAATCTGTGCTGGTGGTGAAGGTTTGAGCGGTTGACTCAAGGTTGTATGTTGTGTGTTGTTGAATGATCCACCTGCTATTTAATCAATAACTATTTTCATGTCATACGTGCAGTCATGATTACAAAATCTCAATATCTGTGTTGTTATTGTATATGACTGAGTTATAAAATATGACCATTTCATAAACTCAGTCCAGCCGAGCAATTGCCATGTCTTCTAAAAAAAATGCTGTAATGGGTTTTTTGCAAAAGGAAATCTGGTATGCTTGTATTTCTGTGGTGGCCCATGGCCTATAAGATATGTTGCCTTATACCATTTTGCATTTTGTTTTATGCCACAGTGCATTTTACAGGTTGTGTTCTTGTTTTCCTGGTAATATTGTAACAAGCTTTTCAAGTCAGCATTTTGCTGCATTGTTCATTGTGTAAATACGCAAATAATTGCTTTGTATGTGTAAATCACCCGTTTGACATTTTTACAGATTTTGCTTTGACATACATGTTTTAAGTTATCAATTTTGAATAAAATATTTTTTTTTTTTACCCGATGTGTGATTTCATTTATTGAAGACTGAAGTTGGGCACTTGAGTGAATGGGGTTGAAGACGGAGGAGGAGACTTCTTTGATTGTAAACACAGGACCACAGCAACGCTAATAAATCCTGCATTGTAAGCCTTTAATTATTTTGCTGAAGTTACCCTCATAATTGAAATCGTACCCATCAAAAATCTTTTTTTTTTTTTTTGTCTTTTTATTTCTCCGATATTGCAATACGTTTGACATAAACTTGAACGATTTTGACAAATCCTACAGAAATTTAACTGGACATACACATGAGTATATCTATATTCATGGATATGTTCACTCTGTTGTTTACTGTTCTGTAATCCATTAGTAACAATGGATATATGTACATACTCAGAATGGGTTCAATCCAGGAAGTGGGTGACATAGTCCTTTCTCAGCCCTGATTCCGTGGTTACCATGACAGTAGCTACTGCGAGGACAGCATCATAACAAACTCTGGAGAAAGACGGAGGGAAATAAGTCAGCTATTTTGTCAGAGAAATGGAATCCAACACATGTGTGTTGAATCAGTTTCACTTCTTTACTGTCTTGCCACATCTGCAAAAAGTACTGGCAGTTGGAAGTTATTTGTCCTCAATGGGTTTGTTTAAGACAACACAGGATATGACAGTAGATCTCACTCTATTGCTAGGAACACTTGAGCAAAAGCAAATACGCTGTGTAAAATGTGAGAGCTTTTCAGGTTTAAGGATTGGCTTCGTATCTTTCTGTCTTACTCTATGCAGTTACACAATTAATGTACCTACAGTCAGTATTATTCTATAATTTTATACTTGCACCCAGAGTGTGAACATTTTGTCACATTAAATGTGGCACATGCATGAACATCTGTAATGTTTTTGAATGAGGTTATTTGCGTCTTGGATCTGAATGCCTGTGTCTATTTGTATGGGGCTGTTTGAATGAATCAACTCACCGTTAAAGTCCAGGTTTCCATCGCCGTTGAGGTCAAGTTCTTTAAGGATCTCCTCGAGTTCTCCCTTCTTCAGCTTCACGCCCAGGTGCGACTTCATGGCCTCCTTCAGCTCCTCCTGGGTGATCTGTCCATCACCATCAAAGTCAAACTACATCAGGAATAAAATTGAAAAGAGTTGGAGAGGAGGAGGCAGGAACAGATTGCAAACGCAAGCATTCGATTCAAAATTGTTATTGAAGTGAAGATTGTGATGATTTTCCATGTGTTCTGGACAAGACTTGAAGTCCCTATGCCCATCCCCCTTTTTGGTTATTTTATTGTGTAACACAACTTGAGTTTGGATGATTTTATCATGCTGAACCATCCTGTCTGCATTTGGTTGATAAGTATATGCTTTCTAGCTGACTAAAACACATAGCCAGGCTATGTCCAGGTCAAACCTGAGCTAAATTGGAGCTAACCTGACCTAACCTAGTCTGTTCATGTCAAAATATCTCTCGTCCTAGATTTTCACCCCCCACCCCTAGATGTCTAGATTAGATTCCATCTCGATCCGGGCATGTTCTCGCTGGCATACTGTGGTACGCATTCACAGCACACCCTCACCTGCTTGAAGGCACATTGCAGCTCTCTCACTCCCACCATGTGGGCCGTCTCTTCTGTCATTCTGGGCCCCATGAGGTCACAGAAGTCGTCAAAGTCCACCAGGCCCCCCACTGCATTACAAGTACCAATCAATTTTCAGCACCAACAATGAGGCACTTCATTGTCTTCACACAAAAACAAACACGCAGTCTAAAGCGTTCACACACACACACACACACATACACACACGTACGTACGCTTCATCTTTATCTGCTGGATGATCTCGATGAGTTCCATCTCCGTCGGCATGTACCCCATGGTCCTCATGCACTCAGCGACATCTTTGTAGTTCAGGTAGCCATCTTGGTCGTAGTCAAACTCCTTGAAGGCTTGGTTCAGCTCTGAAGCGCAGAAAGAAAAAGAAAAAAAATTAACAGGGGACTTTTACTGGTGATGTCATGTCTTCAGAGAACTGAAACACAGCTATTTTCATAAACAGCATTTTTTTTTTCATTGAAAATATAAATAGAAGCCACAGATGAATTTGAGCCGCAGGTGGATGTACATGTTATGTATGCAGATAAATAAATAAAAAATGTTTCTAGGGAGTTCAGAGTCAGTGAAGAGAAATGTGTTAGGATGTGCAGTTCTCCCTCTCCACATCATAATTTCCCCGTAACCCTGTATGTAATAAGTTCACACAGTACAATAAGCTATTTCAGGTATCATGGGATTTCTAACTCCTGCATGAGTCCTCACATTCATGGGCTCTTTCAGCTTGTTTTCAAAAACTGAATGCACTCAGAGTCAGTACCATTTCTGCAAATGCTATTCATTTTTCAACCTCCGATTTCCCTCACTACCAGCTTCCTGACTTCGAGACAGATGTCCAATAACCACTTCCCCATTGGCTTTAACCTTACCGTCAACAGGGTTTGCTGTTTTTACATTTTTCCCTCGCATTACTTGTAATGTTATGTTATTACTCTACTATGCTCTGGTGACCATATAAGAACAACAGAATACTATTTCTACCACTACCACTAAGTTACTGACAAATACTCACCATCCAGCTCTACTGTAGACAGTTCTCTCTCCTAAGCATGATGCATGAATAAATAAATAAATAAATAAAATTTCTGAGGGAGGCATTTCATTTCAATGTTTTTTTTTTCCTTGACAAATGTTTTATGCAGCTAAGGTACATGTGCAAATCGGAACATTTTCCTTCTCCCCATGAATGTGCAATTAGGCCAGTTATTTAGAATTTTCATGAACTGTGGAATCAGTAAAAAAAAAAAAAACTTGCTATTAAGTATATTAAGTATGGTGGTTCAAGTTGAGAATTGGAAATATTGTAAAACATACAAAAATGTAATGGAAACATAGAAATAAACTACCCGGCAAATATACACATGAGCAACACAAATGGAGAAACTACCCAAACATAGGTGCTGCATTCCTATGTTCACTGTAAACAAGCCTGTCCATACCCATACAGGTGTGTTTACCATTTTAACTGGTTTAGGTACTTAGCAGCTACGCTACAGCATGCCCATTGCAATGTATTGTAATTGCTGTTGAAACAATAGTCTCTTATGTTAACCACCGCTTCATTTGTATAAAAAACAATTAAAGCATGGACAAATTGTACAGTCAAACATATAGCCCACTTATTAAAAATAGGACACATATTGCCACAAAACCCAACCTAAACACACAAACAACATGGCCACACTCAAAACCAGTACAGACACAGTCATCATCATACACAATCGCACAAAATACCGCTTCCATCAACAATTGCATGAATCATTTAGCACCTAAACCTCTTCATATAATGAGGAACTTGCACTACAAAACATGGTAGAAAACTTTTCCTTTCTGTCTGTTTCTTGTCCTCCGTCTCTTAGCGTAGGAGGTTAGTTAAGACTGATTAAGGGTGACACTAAGCTGTGCCTGACGGGCTATTAATACTGCTGTTCTTCTTGGGATTAGGAAGTCGCAGGGGGTTAACCTCTTGTAGTGCTATGAGACTAAGTTGCCTGAGATTTCCTTTAATCGTTAAATTTCCCATTCTTTATCCATGAATCAAAACAGGTCGCTTACAAGCGAGGGGATTTACAACAACCGAACCACGTAGAACTGCATTACAACTGATCCAGAATTCTATACAGTACACTCAAACCAATACAGAAACTGGAAATGGTGGTCCTGATCCCTGTCTCTGGAACGTCATATGCCTTGTTATATTGTGGTGTAAACAATGGTAGCCAGAGCCCAGCATGAACAGCACTACTCCAAAATAATGGCGTTTCTGCCAGCACTGCAGTACAGTTGATTTCAGGACAATGACATCAGTGATAGGGCAATATACCAACTCTACGATCGGTATGGAGTGATCACAGGTGCTGGGGAAAGTTCCAGCATCCAACTTATTCATGTTTGCTTTGAAGTGCGTCAGACTCCAGACCAGAGTTTTGTTTGAACGTCCATAGCGCACGGTTGGAGAGGGAAGCCACATAGAGGGAGGATGCAATCAGCAGTTAGCGGCACGTTTTAAGGCTTTATCAAAGGCTTCCTGAACTGTGGGGTTTTACGTAGTATGTCACGGAAAATGCTACAGCATGTACCTCCTTTAAGCTAAAGCTGTATTCCCAATTCTACTGTATTTGCTACTATTCATTCGTGCTTTGTCTGAGAGGGTTTCAGGAGAGGGCTATAAAACATTAAATGTCTCAAGCACTCCATTTTGCCCAGAAGTGTGGCTGAATTACTTTTTTCATCCAATTTCACACAGAATATTTCCCTGCCATAGCCAATTTATGAATACTTAGTCTCCAACTGCAAATGGGAAAAAAACAGTTGGAACATTCTAGAACAGTTACTGTACCGCCTTAATCGGTTCAGGCTGAAGGGGGTGGCCTTCCTCTTGTCATTCCCTTTTAGCGGGAGGCTAAATCTGTTCTAGAAAATTCTAGTGAATGCTTATTACAGTGGTTTCTGCTGGGCTTTTGGAAATTGTTTCAGTGATTCATGTGGGAGCTGAATAATTGTGCTTTCCCTAACTTTCATGCACCTCAGCAAAACACCCTACATGACACACATGAACATTATTAAAAACGTACATCAGCCATTGTTTGAATAATATATCTCTAATTGCTTGCTGATTTCCTACTTAGCTGTTTGCTGGTGTCGTTGTGGTTCTGTTAGTGTTTCATAAAGAAACATAGCCCTTTTGGAAATCAATATTTGACCACAAACTATTACTACTTTTTTCCAGGAGGGATTCAAAGGTGGAACTCTGACTAATATTATTATGACCATCATGCTGCCACATAAATAAACATTTGACACTGTGAATAAAACTCAAATTAGGGGCACTCTCACACCGGGCTCAAAATGATTTGTATTCTGGGGTGCTCGTTGTAACTAGGTAACTGTTTCGTAGTTGACTTAGTTAATGCACTTGTGTCTTAAACTACTGCTTGTATTTTTGCATAGACTGCATTGTTGCTGTTCTTGTTTGTGTTAGTGTTAATCAGTTTAACCTACAGGGTCCAAGTTAAACTATGCAGTTGTTCCCTGCTCTTGGAACAGTACTTCTCTCTAGGGTTTTCGACACACTTGTTCCTGGTTATGGTTATACACTTTGTTGTACGTCGCTCTGGATAAGAGCGTCTGCCAAATGCCTGTAATGTAATGTAATATGATGTAATGTGCTCTCAAATTAACATAAATTGAAAAATGCTTTGAAATGACGTCAGCTTGCACTGGGAAAAATCCAAATCAAAATTGACTAAATTAGCAAATACATTTAAGTATGTCTGTTTAGAAAATATGTAGATCTGAATTTTGCAGGTTTTTGCTTTGCAAGCTTTTATGTGCTCTTGCTAATCACTCAGAAGTTTCTGGAAAAGATCTAGGTTTACTAGAGAATACAAACACCACATAAACTATCTTCTGGCTTCCGGTGCTATATTACATTACATTACATTACATTACAGGCATTTAGCAAAGGCTGTTATCCAAAGCCACTTACACAAGCACTTACATTGCATCCATTTATACAGCTGGATATATACTGAAGCACTGCAGGTTAAGTACATTGTTCAAGACTACAACAGCTGTGTCCTACACTGGAATTTAACCTGTGACCTACCAGTTCCTTACCCATTGTACTACACTGCCGCTGCAGCGTTAAGTTTGACGATCACTGTGGAAAGAGTGACGATTAACGCAAAGACTAACTTGCCAAGGGACCACATTCGGGTGAACGGGCTCACCTGTCCGAAAACGGCGTTGAGGAGTGGGGTGTACGTCTTGCCGTTCTCGCCCCCTTTTTTGGCCTTGCGGCGGACGGGCTCGGACGGCGACCCCTTCCTCCGGCGGGGAGCGGCGGCTCCCGGTTCCGGGGTGGCCGCCTCCGAGGGCGTGGACTCGGAGCGAGAGCCTTTCCTCAGGGCCGGTTTAAGGGGTCGTGACGAGGCACTGCAGGGTGAGGAGAGATGAGAGCAGGGGCTGCCTAAACCACCATCTCATCCATTACTTTCACTAGGAGAGAGGCTGAGGCCCCAGCCGCAGCAGCAATAAAATGGAGGGATGGTAACTACTCTTTCATGGAATAAAATATATTTCTCCATATATGCAGATCAAATCTTGATTTGATTTTTTTGTGTGATAATAGAAGGCTGCTGTGGTATCTAAAATAGTAAAAAAAAAAATATATATTCCCCATATTTACTGCACATATTTATGATATCAAGACACAACACCGGCATATTTATGAAATAAGAAGGTTTTGTGAAATTAACATCATTTCGCAATTTGTTTGGAGAAATGAGCAGGACAATATATGGGAAAATATAACTGAATATATCAAACAGAATACATATTGGCACATAGTTGAAAATATATTAGGAGTGCCATCAATGTATTCTTCATGAGGGTTGTGGTTAACGGCATGTACGGATTTTTAAATTTATTAACTGAAATTCAATTAATTTCCCAAATTAACAGAATTAGAATTGACCCGCTCCTTGTTACCTGTCAGTGGAAGATGCTCTCTCTTTCTCATTTTTCACCGTCTGGGACATGCTAAATGGAGAAAAACAAGTTTGAGAAGGGTTAAGAGACACTAGGGAGGTTTGTTAGCCATTTGCTAACTACGGCTCCGTGTATACATCAGGATGTTTAGCATGCATGCATATATATATATATATATATATATATATATATATATATATATCGGTTTTTCATCTGCAAAATCACAAGCACAGTCTACTACCTCCCATAGTATTCAACACATTCCCAGGTCCCATAAAAACCTTTTATCACATCTTTAATTAAACAATCTTTGAGCATGAAGTTTTTCTCATTCATAAGTCTTGAAATGAAATAAATTAAAACATGCAGACATTTAGATCAGTGATTGAGGAAATTTGTACGCACGGCCACACGCGAGCATATTGAGACATGCACTGAATGAAGCTCAGTTTGATGTAAGAAAAGCAGTAAGTAAACCTTCCCTTACCTTTTATACGCGAAGACAGAGAAGCAGAGAGAGGGAGAGGGGTCAGGAATCGCCTTTTCTGCAAAGGAGCTCTCTTTCGGACTGGAGGCAACGTGAACGACAGGTGCCCCTGTCTCACTCCTGTCCGCTCTTCCACAGTAAGACTTTAAGAGCTGATTACCTGGCTAAATGTATCCAGATTAGAAAACAAAACATGTGACTGTGTGTGACTTATGGAAAGGTGGGGCGGGGGGGGGGGGGGGGGGGGGGGGGAGACCAGATAACTACTCTGTTTTGAACAGTTTTCTGGGCTCAGATACGGATCATCTTCATGTAGCTGCCTAGTATAGTTTGATAATGCTGATGACAGATGAAATCGATTTCAGTGGGCAACTCTTGTATTATGTATTTCTTTAACTGTTAAATTATGGTATCTAAATAAAACATTATTGACATTAAATGAGAAATTGAAATTTCTACTAATATTGTACTCATTTGTTACACCTGTCACTGCTTAAATAAAATATAGGCTAAATATTCTCAAGCATTGCATCCACAGACATAATGAAGACACAGTGAACCATTTTTGGATGTTTTTTTTTTTCTCCAATTTTTTAAGTCTGTGTTCCAGAACTACACTGCTTTCAATTACCAGTAGGGGGTTGTTACATCAGCATCGCAGTGTTCAGTTTAGAGCATTCTAATCACATATTTGTGACCTCACACCTTAAAGGATCAATTGCTAGATTAAAGGCGTCGACCAAGTGGTCCACCTGCCCCGATCGCCCATTCATTCCGTGCGTCTCGCTCCCCTCTCCCGACGCCGTGGCACCGGAGTGGCCTGCTTTAACCTCGGGATGCCGATGCGCTGTTGAGCAGAGCCTGAGATAGGGAAGGAAAAAAACGGAAGGCTGAGTGGGAGACATAGAGATGGAAGCCGTGACGCAAGTTCGCGGTTGTCATGGAAACCGCAATGACAGCTACACGAACCAGGCCAACGGGCGGAACTTGGTTTAGGAGAGCGGCGGGGAAAGTGAGAGAGAGGGATACAGGGGAAATACCAGAAGGCAAACAGACTGATTGCTGTAAGAGGCTGAACATGCTACAGCACTGTGCTATTGCATGTTACATTTACTGTAACACTGCATTGCAATGATGCTGACTGTAATCAGGAATACTACTGAGAAATCATCATGTCCTACTGATGCAGAGGGACATAATATTCAACAAAAAAGTGTAACTTTTCTACTATAATAATAATAATAATAACAATATTATTATTATTATTATTATTATTATTATTATTATTATTATTATTATTATATGCATTGATTATTTTTTCCTACTATAAAGTATGAAATATTCGTAGTAGTAGTAACAGCAGTACAAGTATGCTACTAATTACTGTTACTGTAATAATACTTTAATGAAACAAGTAGTTTTATTAAGGATCGTTAAAGTAACTGTAATTATAATTAGTAGCATACAGTGTTAGTAGTAACAACAGTAGTAGTGCTCTGGTAGTAGTTGCATCATGAAAGTAACAGTAATTAGTAGTATATAGTAGTAGTAACAGCAGTAGTACTGGTTGTAGCTGTGTTATGTGCAAAGCTGTGAGAACAAACCTTTGCCTTTGAGTCTAAGGATGACACTTACACTCACAAGAAATATTATTAGTGGGAAAATAAACTAAAATAGAGCAAACGGAATATAATTATAATAATCGTATTATTGTTTATTTATATATTTTTTAATGAAAGCTCACCATTGGGTGTGAATATGAGAGAAAGGATGAGCTAGAGCAACAGATTCGTTACTAATGAATGCCATTTTGTTACGTTCAGCTCGGCTTGGCTACTCCACGTTGTAGCTTGGCTACTCTGGCTAGGCACAGTAGCCTACCATATGAACACACTTAGACATGCACCTCCAGTCACGGATCGCGGCCTTTCCAATATGAAATTATGAGCATTACTCAGGCGTAAGCTTCATATTACCTTTAATATTTCTTATACAATTGTCCTGAACTAGATTGTACTAAGGGTTATTTAAAGACGGACTGTGTAAAATATTATACTTCTTAATAATATTTAGTGTACCAAGCAACGTTTATGTCTCTGTATATCTAGCCTATAAGTTGTGGTTTTACAAATAAAAAAATGTTGTAAATTTTTATCTACCTTTAATCCATTATCAACCCCAAAAGTACTCACAGATATAGTAGTATTTGCAACCCAAAATGTCAGTTTAGAAAGACATCATTTGCAAAACCGTTTTAACAAGTCGTATTTTTGGTCAGAAGTTACTTCACCACTTCTGGCTATGTATTCCTTTGCGGAATAGTAGGGACTTTGTCCCCCTTCATAAATGAAACAGAAAGTAAATGAAATGGAAAGACAAGGAGGTAGATACAAAAAGAAGGTATGTGCACGTTTCTTCATTTAAAAATAATATAAATGACTTCGGCTGCTAATATTCGAACATTTTTTGACTTATAACGAATTTGCCAATGCAGATATTGGATATAAAATGCGTTCGCGAGCTGTTTTGTCTCTCTTTTTTGGAAATGTCCTTGTGGGAAAGCATGCTATCATGGCAGCTATCCATTTTTTCCTTTCTAAATTCTACATTTCCTACGCTTTGTGCTTTTAAAGTGTAACACTTTAACAATGGTCTTGCACAGCTGGTTATCAAGTTTAGCCAATGCATTTCTAACTCCCGCAGAATCTGAATCAATGTACTATTTATTTATTTTTGTCGTTTATTAGGCTAGTGTTGCGGAAGGCGTTTCCTTTGTTCGGTAGGAACATGAGGACCTTTCATTGTGCATTTTATTGTTAGCCTAGTCAAAAATACGACGTCCAACCGGTTAAAGGTAAGCCACAAAAACACTGGCGGAAGAAATAATTCTATATGTCGAGTGGTCGTAGATCAAGTGTTGAATACAAAAATCCACGCGTTGTCGGCGACAACCGCAATCCGGAATCTCCGTCTTTCCTCGAAAAGAGCCGTATATATAGCCTATATATGTCTGCTACATCGTTTTTTTCTGCTGAAATTGTTCGAGTCTGTCTGATTGCCATTCTTGTTTATTAAAGATGCTGCTGTTCGTGTTCCTGGCTGCTTTGGCGCCTCTGGCTTGTGATGCTGGTGAGTGTGTTCTGCCAGACTGGTTCCCGTTTTTTACACAATAAAACGTTCTGCTGCTTTCCTGGCTTGAAGCCTACTGCTATATTGTCTGGGGTAAAGACTTTAGCGACACAGTAACCCTGTCTTTTCAAATCAGCTGCACCACAACGGCACCACATACCCCCTCCACAGCAAAATGTTCAGGGTTCGATCAACTCTTACAGGAGTACATGTCGTCCCTATTGGACTCATATGTAGCCTACTCTGTTGGAGTTGATTTAATACTGGACATTTTACTGTGTAAGAGCAGATGTGAAAATGAAGTGAAACCATCCATTTAATGTATTGCTGTGAATTAATATCAAGATTTATATCAGAAAGTATCATTTAAGTGTATTGTTTGACACTACATGTGACATCATTTAAACAAAATGAATCAGGCAGTCATGTGTACACTGAAAATACGTGATCGTCTCGTACTGTGGTATACCTGCATGTTCTCATCAGTCAGTGCATCCGTCCCTCGCAGAGTCCTTTTCGGTTCTGGTTCCCCCCGACCCGATCTCGGCCCGGGTGGGAAGCGCGGTCACCCTGCCCTGCTGGCTGTCCCGTCCCATCAGCACCGAGTCCATGGAGGTCCGCTGGCACCGGTCGCCATCCTTCAAAATAACGGCCCTTTACTACAGGGCGGGCCAGCTGCAGGACAGCTCCCAGGACCCCCGCTTCAGAGGGCGGGCGTCTTTTGGGTCGAGGGGCCCCGAGGCCGGAGGGCTGAAGGGGGGAGATGTGTCTCTCAGGCTGGAGAACGTCACGCTGGAGGACGAGGGAGAGTTTCGCTGCTACGTGAGCAATGACGAGCACTACGAGACAGGGCGCGTCGTTCTCAATGTGACGGGTGGGTACAGCTCGCTGCGCCTCTCTCCTCTTCACTTCTGTTCATTTCCTCCTGTTGCTTGCGCTGAAACGTGTAGAAATTCTTTTCTTGGTGTAATAATAGTCTCTCTCACTCTCTTTCTCTGTCTGTCTCTCTCTCCCTCTGTCTCTCAGTCTGTCTTTCTCTCTCTCTCTCTCGCTCTCTCTCTCCCCCTCTATGTCTCTTGGTCTCCCACTATTTTTTTCTCTTACTCTGTCAATTCAATTGAAAACATAGTGTTATGTCATTAATTATAAACAAATGAACAGGCATACATGCAAATACATGAACTTAAGAATAACATTAATAATCTCTCTCTCTCTCTCTCTCTCTCTCTCTCAGTGACTGGCACACCTCCCGTGTTATCCGTGCGCCAGGCTACCGACAGTCTCGTGAACGTCAGCTGTGTGTCGTCTGGCTGGCACCCCCGACCTAATCTTACCTGGTCTGACAGTCAGGGGAGGTCTGACCTGTCTCCCGGTGGCCTGCTGTACGGTCCTGCAGAGCAGGGCGTGGTCTCGGTCTTCAGCTGGATCCTCACCCCAGCCTCTGATGCAGCCTGGCTGTCCTGCTCAGTGTACCTCCCTGGGGAGGAAGAGAGAGAGGGAAGGGTGGCTTTACTCACATCAAGACCTGGTGAGCAGATGCGGAGTCTAATCACGCTTAGTCAACAAGCACAACAGCCGCTCGGCACTGCAATGGAGTCAGCATGTCTGTCTGCATATGATACCTGTCGATTTCTCCAATTCTTTATAGAAGTTTGTATGGAGGTACAACAAGTTAGCCGTAGTGACTAGTGTTTTTTTTTTGTTTTTTTTAAATCCCAATATCAGAGTAAAGTTGGCACTC
This sequence comes from Anguilla pacifica, assembly GCA_039654925.1. Taxonomy (NCBI): domain Eukaryota; kingdom Metazoa; phylum Chordata; class Actinopteri; order Anguilliformes; family Anguillidae; genus Anguilla; species Anguilla pacifica. Next base: position 56,415,278 of record CM077290.1, on the reverse strand, counting down.
TTTAGGAGTCACATGGCTTTTTAAGACATGTGCTCTTTCTACCTTCCTAGTGCACTGATGCAACCCCTCTCTCTCTCTCTCTCTCTCTCTCTCTCTCTCTCTCTTTCACAGACACACGCACACACACAGGTGATCAGTCAGGTCAGTGGAAGGCGGCCTTCATTGCATTGCTCATCCTTGGATTGCTCGCCATGGCCATCGCCGCTTTTCTCTTCGTAAGAAAGAGAAGAACAGGTCAGCTTTATTTTTCTAAATGTGTGTGCTGCTTTACCTTTATGATTCTCTATTTATGTACGAAGGCAAATTTTGTCAAGTAAATTGAGTGTTTTCTGCGTTTCAGGTAGCAAAGAGTCAGTAGAGATCGCAGGTATGGCAGCCTAGTGTTTTGGTGTTTACAGGGTTAATTAACAATGAATATTAGACTTACTTGTTCCTTATTGCTTTTTTGATAATCTTTATGCAGATCATAGTAAAATTAATAAAATGCTATTTGTATTTCACTTTCAGAGAGGGTTCCACTTCTACAACCAGGTAAAATAAAATTATTGTTTTTAAATTTCACATTTTTGATGGCCATATCATTCTTGCAATAAGATGAGGTATATGAGTGGTAACGAAATTAAGCATAAGTAACAAATAAGCAAAACTAATAAGTGAAAACCTTGTACTCTTTTTACTATAAGTTCTTCACCATTTGTTAATATGAATGGAATTCTGAAGTCGACCACAATCATGCAGCTCATGCATTTAAACGGCTGTCGATTTTTCAAAGGTTTGCTTCCATTAACCCTACCATAGCTACAAGGCATTTAGAAAATTTCATCAAGAAGTTGCTTAAATTGAGCAATGTTATTAAAAACAACAAGTTTTTAATATATTGCCAATACTAGACAAGGGTTAACTGAACAACCTCACTGTAAAATACTATTTTAGACAGCTATCTTCTCAAGGTTTTGTGAGTTATGGAATTATTTAGCTAGGAACGTCATTTTGTTCTGTGTTTACAGTTTATATCAGCTTCCTGGCTAATAACTGGTTAGCTACAATGGTAACTAGGGAATGCATCACATATTCAACTACAGCGAAAGTCTACAATTCTGTTATTAAATTACTGATTATATTTTCACTTCATTAGAATCTGTCAAAGCTTTTTTTTATATTTTTTACTATTATCTAATACTGAAGTTAAAAATATTGTACTTTTCTCTCTTATCAGACTCCGACACATTGGTGTGTTTTTGTGCAGGTATTGATAAAGCAGCTAAGGAAAAAGGTAATATTTTACATTGTATGAAATATTGTGACCGTTTGCATTATATGGTGTGTTTAGAAATTAATTTCACATTTTATTTTTTAATAATATTATTTTATAAATATGTTTTAAAATATTTTATTGATCACTTACCAATGCCATTTAATGTCTAGCAAGTTTCTGAAATTGGTTAGACAAATTGTAGAATTTAAATATTGCTGATTTTTGGCTATACAGAAAGCAGGTGCTTCAGAATTACTTCATGTGGAGCATCATGACTGGCTTAGCCAGTTATGCTTTACATGACACAACAATGCTGTAAAGTGCTGTGGGCTCGGCACATTTTAAGCCATGGGGCAGTTTAAAATACAGCACCATTCATGGTTTTCACCATCTTGAACCTGCTGAAACAGGGATTAGCCTTGTTCAGAATGTAATCTTTTGAGATTTGATGGCATCTATCTTGATTTATGCGTTTGTCCACCACAGTGGATATCACACTGGATGAAGACACGGCTCATCAACATCTGAAGCTAAGTAAGGACTGTAAAATAGTAAGAGATTCAGACGAGGTACAAAGAGACCCCAGTAAAAACAGGTTCACTCGCCACTGGTTTGTCCTGGGGAAAGAGGGCTTTACCTCAGGACGGGCTTACTGGCAGGTAGGGCTGTGGAACGAGCAGGCGGGGCTGAAAATGTCCTGGTCTGTGGGTGTGGTCAGGGAGTCAGCTAAGAGGGATTGTGAAGATCTCACCCCTAGTGAAGGCTACTTGGTCTTCTCCTCAGATAGAGATAATGGACTCAGTGTGAACACTGTACCTGTAACCAGACTCTGTGAGAAACTGAGACCTAAAACTTTGGGAGTGTTTTTAGATTGTGACAATAATATGATCTCCTTTTTCAATGTTGAAGAGAAAAGCCATATTTTGACTGTCAGTGTTACATTCCAAGAGAAGGTTTACCCACTCTTTGGTCCAGGAAAGGGTGATTTAACACCACTAGTTATTCAGCCTATTCCTGATGTGAAGCAAGAATCAAACGTGAATACTGCGGAAACTTCAAATGACGAGAGTCGATCCTTAACCCCCCCTACTGATCCCACTCAATCCTCAAATTCTGACACAGTTCAGCCCGCAGCCCAAAAACCCCAATGTACGACCCTAGAATCAAACGTGAATACTGCGGAAAATTCAAATGACAGGATTCAATCCGTAACCCCTCCCTCCTGACCCCTCTCAACCCTGAAATTCTGACAACTCAGGTCTTGAGACCACAGCCCAACACAGTTTACAACCCAATAAAATGTAAATTTTGAATAAAAGAACTGGGCAGCTGGATCATACCATGACTTGCATACTATTGGCATTTGGCCTGTCACAAGAGACTTGCTTACTACACTTTATTTTCTGTTAAAACTGGTTTAAACTGAGGTTGGTTCAGTAGTAAAGCTCAAATATCTCTTACTGTTTGTGGTACTTATGTAGATCTCACACCTTCCATTATTTGCCATGTTTTTGGAGTGTCCAGGTGTGGCCCACTGGTGTGAGAGGGGTCTCTTCAATTTTTTCAGACATTCTTGATGCGGGAACTTGTTTCCCCTAAATATCTGTTGAGAAATGTATTTAAAAAGTATTTTGTTGTGTGCAAGAAATTACTGTAATTTTATTTTCATTAAAAGTCCTCCAGAAAAAGAAGATTTTAGACGGACCCAATGCAGTCACAGAATAAAAGGTTTCCATTTTTCAATCTTTTCTGTAGTAACATGATAGTAACAAGACTTACCAACAAAGCAAAACAGAAAAAGTGTTCTGAATATCAGTGAAAATTTGTGAATTTTCCAAATTTGGATTTGGACACTACTCGGGGACGACCACAAGCCAGGTTCTGTTACCTAATGACAAGGTTCTGTGTAAATACCAAAAGAATTGAGACACGATGAGAAACCTTTTATTTTTGTCTAGATCTTTGTTCACATTACGCTGTACTCCCATGCATCTTAAGTGGCATTTACATCTAAAACAAAAAGTTATCAAAAAATGTTAAAAAAATAATAATTTTTACGAATTGTATGTACAGTAATTTCAAATTGATTATTGAATAATGACTGAATATTTGTTAAATGTGTTGCACTACATTCGAATTACAAAGCTCAACTAATGAGGTCCATTTGAGATAACTTTATTCAAATGTGTAACTGTTTTATTGAACTTGTTCTGACTTAATAATGTGCTGTAATTTTGTTTTTTCTGTCTTGTGCCAAGTGTACTGCCTCGTTATGCAGGTACAGCACCTTTCAAATTAAGCTGTACATTTTTTAACTCTTTATGAATGTAAAATAAATATACTGCATGGGGAAAAATGCTTCTGTAGTGGGAAATGACTTGTGAGGTACCGCCACCTGGTGGACAGGTCTGCCATTCGGTCAGAAAACCAACACATTACAGTCTTGTGAATCACGGTACACACCTTAAGAACTTGGGAAAACATTTCTTAAAAAATATTTTAATTTACAAGTGATCCGTTGCAAATCACCTGTCATAGGACACAGTAACAAACTTTCTCGTAAAGTTAATACATACATCCCTCTGAACTCCACAGTCTTAATCACTACCCTCCACTTCCTGCGTATCTTAAAAACAGCAACGGCTTTGACTCTTAACCTATGACTCTTCAAGCTGAACACAGTTCAGTTTCTGTACACTGTTGTCTTTATGGTTTGAATGCACGCACCACTGTTTCCATTATCAGAGTGTTACAGGGAATCCAGCAGACTCTGGGTCACATACATATTTGTTTTGGATTTAAATACTTTTCTGTGCTCTATTGATCTTGCCTGGTGTAATTCAGCCTGCCACTATGACCAGAAGGCGGGGTTTGCACTTTTTTTTAAAAGAGTATTTAATTGGTTCCAATGCACCAGACAAGATCAGTATAGCGTAGAAAAGTATTTGAATCCAAAACAAATAGGTATTTGACCCAGGTCTGGAACCCAGTTACCTGTGACAGGGCACTAGCTCGTACCGTACCGTTAGCCAGGCGTGTGTGAGCATTTGGCGATGTCGCCTTGTATTTCGGTCTGCTCTTGTGTTTCACGGTCCTGCATTGACCACTCCGATATTGGGGTTCACAAACCCCTCAGAGATGGGAACACTAAGAACATCACATCCAAAGCACAACGGATCCCTGCTCACTAAAGTCTTCAACTACAGAGCATTGGACATGAACACAATGCCAAAAAGCAGTAATTTAGAAATCATTTTGTACACAACAGCACGTTTGGGAAAAATATCGATAATCATTACAAAAACTCCTTCGCCGACTGCAAAACTTAACAAGACCACCGAATTAGTAAAGCGATCAGCGAAAGTAAATGAAATGTTAAATTCAAGTATCTCGTTGTGTGCGCACCTGTTCCTTTTTAAATATTGGTCGTTTTCGCGGAACGGGGGAGGGGGGGGGGGGGGACAAGCGCGCTCGTTCCATGGACCTGTACACGAAAATGCACTTCATACCATAAGGCTAAAGCGAGTCATGGAAAATCTGACTGCGACACGAACCAGGCCAACCGGCGGGACTTCGTTTTGGAGAGCGGCAGGGAAAGTGAGAGAGAGGGGATACGGGGAAATAGCGGAAGGCAAACAGACCGATTACCGTGAGAGGCTGAACGTGCTACAGCACTGTGCTATTGCATGCTACATTTACTGTAACACTGCATTGCAATGATGCTGTCTGTAATCAGGAATACTGAGAAAGAAAATGAATCAGTTATAATTATTATTATTATTACATGTATTGATTTTTTTCCTACTATAAAGTATGAAATATTAGTATATAGTAGTAGTAGTAGTAGTAACAGCAGTAAAAGTAGGCTATGCTACTGATTACTGTTACTGTAATAATACTTTAATAAAACAAGTAGTTTTATTAAAGTATCATTAAAGTAGGCCCTAACAGTAATTATAATTAGTAGCATACAGTGTTAGTAGTAACAGCAGTAGTAGCACAGATTGTAGCTGTATCGTGAAAGTAACAGTAATTAGTAGTAGGCCTATATAATAGTAGTAAAAGTAGTAGTAGTGCTGGTAGTAGTTACATCATGAAAGTAACAGTAATTAGTAGTTAGTAGTATATAGTAGGATAGTACTAACAGCAGTAGTACTGGTTGTAGCTGTATTTTCTGCAAAGCTGTGAGAACAAACCTTTGCCCTTGAGTCTAAGGATGACACACTCACAAGAAATATTATTAGTGGGAAAATATACTAAGATATAGAGCAAACGGAATATCATTATAATAATCTTATTATTTATTTTATTTTTTTTAATGAAAGCTCACCATTGGGTGTGAATATGAGGGAAAGTATGAGCAAGAGCAACAGATTCGTTACTAATTAATGCCATTTTGTTACGTTCAGTTCGGCTTGGTTACTCTGGCTAGGCACAGTAGCCTACCACATAAACACACTTAGACATGCACCTGCAGTCACGGATCATGGCCTTTCCAATATGAAATTATGAGCATTTCTCAGGCGTAAGCTTGCATATTACCTTTAATATTTCTTATTCAATTGTCTTGAACTAGATTGTTAAGGATTATTTAAACTTTAACCACAGGAAAGGCTCAAATACACCACAAAGACGGTTTGTAAAATGTTTATCTTTAGTGTGCCAAGTAACGTTTATGTCTCTGTATATCTATAACAAGTTGTGGTTTTACAAATAAAAAAATGTTGTACATTTTTATCTACCCTTAATCCACTATCAACCCGAACCCAAAATGTCAGTTTTGAAAGACATCATTTGCAAAACCGTTCTAACAAGTCGTATTTTTGGTGGGAAGTTATTTCACCACTTGTGGCTACGTATTCCTGATCACAATCGCGGAATGGTACGGACTTTATCCCCCTTCATAAATTAAACAAAGTAAATGAAAGCGAAAGACAAGGAGGTAGCTACATAAAAAGGAGGTATGTACACGTTTCTCCGTTTAAAAATAATATGAATATGACTTCGGCTTTTTAAAAATTATTTTCATGGAAATGTACTTGTGGGAAAGCAGGCTATCATGGCAGCTATCCATTTTGTCCTTTCTAAAAATTTCCTACGCTTTATGCTTTTAAAGTGTAACACTTAAACGACGGTCTCGCACAAATATCTTTTATTAGGCTAGTGTTGCCGAAGGCGTTTTTCCTTTATTCGGTAGTAACATGAGGTCCTTTAATTGCGCATTTTATTGTTAGGCTAGTGAAAAAATCGTCGTCCAAACGTAGTTTAAGTTTGACCTACAGGGTCTAACACTGGCGGAAGAAATAATTTTATATGTCGAGTAGTCGCAGATCAAGGGTTGAATACAAAAATCCATGAGTTGTTGGCGACTACCGCAACCCGGAATCTCAGTCTTTCCGCAAAAAGAGCTGTATATGTCTGTTACATGGTTTTTTTTCTGCTGAAATTGTTCGAGTCCGTCTGTTTGCCATTCTTGTTTATTAGGGATGCTGCTGTTCGTGTTCCTGTCTGCTTTGGCACCTCTGGCTTGTGATGCTGCTGGTGAGTGTGCTCTGCCAGGCTGGTTCCCGTTTTTTACACATTAAAATGTTCTGCTGCTTTCCTGGCTTGAAGGCTACTGCAGGTTCCATTATATTGTCTGGGATAAAGACTTTAACGACATAGTAACCCTGTCTTTTCAAATCAACTGCACCACAACGACACCACATACCCCCTCCACAGCAAAATGTTCAGGGTTAGGTCAACTTTTACAGGAGTACATGTCGTCCCTTTTGGACTGATATGTTCTCTGTTAGAGTTGAATAATACTGTACATTTTACTGCGTAAGAGCATTGGTAAAATGGAACCATCCATTTAATTTATTTCTGTGAATTAATTTCAAGATTTATATCAGAAATTATAAACACCAAAACTGTTCTTATTAGACAGGGCAGGTAGCCTGTCACCCCTAGTATAATTTAAGTGTATTGTTTGACTTCAAAACCCTTTTTTATATTTGACACTACATATGACAAATGAAATTAAATCAATCAAGCAGTACACTGAAAATACGCGATCGTGTCGTACTGTGGTACACCTGCATGTTCTCATGAGTCAGCGCATCCGTCCCTCGCAGAGTCCTTTTCGGTTCTGGTTCCTCGCGACCCGATCTCGACCCGGGTGGGAAGCACGGTCACCCTGCCCTGCTGGCTGTCCCCTCCCATCAGCGCCGAGCCCATGGAGGTCCGCTGGCACCGGTCGCCGTCCTTCAAAATAACGGCCCTTCACTACAGGGAGGGCCAGCTGCAGGACAGCTCCCAGGACCCCCGCTTCAGAGGGCGGGCGTTTTTTGGGTCGAGGGGCCCCGAGGCTGGAGGGCTGAAGGGGGGAGATGTGTCTCTCAGGCTGGAGAACGTCACGCTGGAGGACGAGGGAGAGTTTCAGTGCAACGTGAGCAACAACCTGTACTACGAGGCAGAGCGCGTCGTTCTCAATGTGACGGGTGGGTACGGATCGCTGTGCCTCTCTCCTCTTCACTTCTGTTCATTTCCTCCTGTTGCTTGCGCTGAAATGTGTAGAAATTAGTTTTTGTTGTATTGATAGCCTCTCTCTCTCCCTCTCTCTCTCTCTCTTTCTCTCTCTGTCCTCTCTCTCTGTCTCCCTCTCTGACTCTCAGTCTCCCTCTGTCTTTCTCTTTCTCTCCCTCTATATCTCTTGGTCTCCCTATGTTTTTTCCTGTCTCCCTCTCTCTCCCAAGTTCAATTCAAAATGCTTTATTGGCATGACATATTTCAGTATATGTGTTGCCAAAGCTTTATGAAACACGTTACAATGTATGTAAAGTACAGTGTTATGTCATGAGTTATAAATAAATGAACAGGCATACATGCAAATACGTGAACTTAAGAATAACGTTAATAATCTCTCTCTCTCTCTCTCTCTCTCTCTCTCTCTCTCTCTCTCTCTCTCTCTCTCTCTCTCTCTCCCTCTCCCTCTCTCCCTCCCTCCCTCCCTCTCTCTCTCTCTCTCTCTCAGTGACTGGCACCCTTCCCGTGTTATCCGTGCGCCAGGCTAACGATGGTCTCGTGAACGTCAGCTGTGCGTCGTCTGGCTGGCACCCCCGGCCTAATCTTACCTGGTCTGACAGTCAGGGGAGGTCTGGCCTGTCTCCCGATGCTCTGCTGTACGGTCCTGCAGAGCAGGGCGTGGTCTCGGTCTTCAGCTGGATCCTCACCCCAGCCTCTGATGCAGCCTGGCTGTCCTGCTCAGTGTACCTCCCTGGGGAGGAAGGGAGAGAAGGCAGGGTGCTCACATCAAGACCTGGTGAGCAGATGCGGAGTCTAATCACGCTAACATATATTAGAGTATAATCTAAGTGAACAAGCACAACAGCTACTCGGCACTGCAATGGAGTCAAAATGTCCATCCGTATATGATACCTGCCGATTTCTCCAATTCTTTATTTATAGAAATTTGTATGGAGGTACAAGCCGTAGTGACTAGTGTTTTTTTGTTTTTTTTAAATCCCAATATCAGAGTAAAGTATTGGCACTCTCTAGGAGTTGCATGCCATTTTAATACTGCTTAACATGGCCATGTGCCCTTTCTACTTTCCTAGTGCACTGATGCAACCCTTCTCTCTCTCTCTCTCTCTCTCTCTCTCTCTCACGCACACACACAGGTGATCAGTCAGGTCAGTGGAAGGCGGCCTTCATTGCATTGCTCATCCTTGGATTGCTTGCCATGGCCATCGCCGCTTTTCTCTTCGTAAGAAAGAGAAGAACAGGTCAGCTTTATTTTTCTAAATGTGTGTGCTGCTTTACCTTTATGATTCTCTATTTATGTACGAAGGCAAATTTGTCAAGTAAATTGAGTGTTTTCTGCGTTTCAGGTAGCAAAGAGTCAGTAGAGATCGCAGGTATGGCATCCTAGTGTTTTGGTGTTTACAGGGTTAATTAACAATGAATATTAGACTTACTTGTTCCTTATTGCTTTTTTGATAATCTTTATGCAGATCATAGTAAAATTAATAAAATGCTATTTGTATTTCACTTTCAGAGAGGGTTCCACTTCTACAACCAGGTAAAATAAAATTATTGTTTTTAAATTTCACATTTTTGATGGCCATATCATTCTTGCAATAAGATGAGGTATATGAGTGGTAACGAAATTAAGCATAAGTAACAAATAAGCAAAACTAATAAGTGAAAACCTTGTACTCTTTTTACTATAAGTTCTTCACCATTTGTTAATATGAATGGAATTCTGAAGTCGACCACAATCATGCAGCTCATGCATTTAAACGGCTGTCGATTTTTCAAAGGTTTGCTTCCATTAACCCTACCATAGCTACAAGGCATTTAGAAAATTTCATTAAGAAGTTGCTTAAATTGAGCAATGTTATTACAAACAACAAGTTTTTAATATATTGCCAATACTAAACAAGGGTTAACTGAACAACCTCACTGTAAAATACTATTTCAGACAGCTATCGTCTCAAGGTTTTGTGAGTTATGGAATTATTTAGCTAGGAACGTAATTTTGTTGTATGTTTACAGTTTATATCAGCTTCCTGGCTAATAACTGGTTAGCTACAATGGTAACTAGGGAATGCATCACATATTCAACTACAGCAAAAGTCTAACAATTCTGTTATTAAATTACTGACTATATTTTCACTTCATTAGAATCTGTCAAAGCTTTTTTTTATTTCTTACTATTATCTAATACTGAAGTTAAAAATATTGTACTTTTCTCTCTTATCAGACTCCAAAAATAAAAGTTTGTCAGAAATAATTGGTAAGTAAATGTAACTGCCATAAATCTGAATAATAATTGATATGCAATCAATATGGAGCAATTGTATGTCTGAGATGATTAAATGTTGGATTTGGTGTGTTTTTGTGCAGATCTTGATGAAGCAGCTAAAGAAAAATGTAATATTTTACGTTGCATGAAATATTGTGACCATTTGCATTATGTGGTGTGTTTGGAAATTCATTTCACATGAAAAATGTCAGCAAAAATAACGTAAGCATTAAAATATTTTATTGATCACTGACCAATGCCGTTTAATGGTTAGCGAGTTTCTGACATCGGATAGGCAAATTTTAATTTGGTGATTTTGGCTATACAGAAAGCAGGTGCTTCAGAATGACTTCATGTGGAGCATCATGATAAAAGCGGATAAAAGCGCTATATAAATGCAGTCCATTTACCATTTACCATTCATGACTGGCTTAGCCAGTTATGCTTTACGTGACACAACAATGCTGTGAAGTGCAAAACGGCTGTGGGCTCGGCACCCATGGACATTTTAAGCCATGGGGCAGTTTAAAATACAGCACCATTCATGTTTTCACCATAAACCTGCTGAAACGGGGATTAGCCTTAGACAGCATTGTTCTGAATGTAATCTTTTGAGATTTGATGGCATCCATTTTGATTTATGTGTTTGTCCACCACAGTTGATATCACACTGGATGAAGACACGGCTCATGAAAATCTGACACTAAGTAAGGATTGTAAAAGGGTAAGAGATTCAGACCAGTTACAAGGAAGAGATCCCAGTAAAAACAGGTTCACTCACCACTTGTTTGTCCTGGGGAAAGAGGGCTTTACCTCAGGACGGGCTTACTGGCAGGTAGGGCTGTGGAACGAGGTGGCGGGGCTGAAAATGTCCTGGTCTGTGGGTGTGGTCAGTGAGTCAGCTAAGAGGGATTGTGAAGATCTCACCCCTAGTGAAGGCTATTTGGTCTTCTCCTCACATAGAGATAATGGACTCAGTGTGAACACCGTACCTGTAACCAGACTCTCTGAGAAACTGAGACCTAAGACTTTGGGAGTGTTTTTAGATTATGACAATAATATGATCTCCTTTTACAATGTTGAAGAGAAAAGCCATATTTTGACTTTCTGTGTTACATTCCATGAGAAGGTTTACCCACTTTTTGGTCCAGGAAAGGGTGATGATGCACCACTAGTTATTCAGCCTATTCCTGATGTGAACCAAGAATCAAACGTGAATACTGCGGAAAATTCATAGGACAAGAGGGTTCTCTTCAACTTTTTCAGATGTCCTTGACCCACCCTACTTAGCCCACCCTACTGCCCCCTCTCAACCCTCAAATTCCGAAACTTAGGTCTTGAGACCACAGCCCAAAACGCAGTTTACGACCCAGTAAAATGTAAATTTTTAATAAAAGAACTGGGCAGATGGATCATGCCATGACTTGGACACTATTGGCATTTGGCCTGTCACAAGAGACTTGCTTACTACACTTTATTTTCTGTTAAAACTGGTTTAAACTGAGGTTGGTTCAGTAGTAAAGCTCAAACATCTCTTACTGTTTGTGGTACTTATGTATATCTTACACCTTCTGTTATTTGCCATGTTTTTGGAGTGTCCAGGTGTGGCCCACTGGTGCGAGAGGGGTCTCTTCAACTTTTTCAGATATTCTTGATGCGGGAACTTGTTTCCCCTAAATATCTGTTGAGAAATGCATTTAAAAAGTGTTTTGCTGTGCGCAAGAAATTACTGTAATTTTATTTTCATTAAAAGTTCTCCAGAAAAATAAGATTTTAGACGGACCCAAAGCAGTCACAGAATAAAAGGTGTATTTCCATTTTTCAATCTTTTCTGTAGTAACATGATAGTAACAAGACTTACCAACAAAGCAAAACAGAAAAAGTGTTCTGAATATCATTAGTGAAAATTTGTGAATTTTCCAAATTTGGATTTGGACACTACTCGGGGACGATCACAAGCCAGGTTCTGTTAACTAACGACAAAAGGTTCTGTGTAAATACCAAAAGAATTGAGACACGATGAGAAACCTTTTATTTTTGTCTAGATCTTTGTTCACATTACGCTGTACTCCCATGCATCTTAAGTGGCATTTACATCTAAAACAAAAAGTTATCAAAAAATGTTTAAAAATAATAATTTTTACGAATTGTATGTACAGTAATTTCAAATTGATTATTCAATAATGACTGAATATTTGTTAAATGTGTTGCACTACATTCAAATTGCAAAGCTTGTATAATGAGGTCCGTTTGCGACAACTTTATTCAAATGTGTAACTGTTTTATTGAACTTGTTCTGACTTGAGTAATGTGCTGTAATTTTGTATTTTTGTGTCTTGTGCCAAGTGTGTTGCCTCGTTATGCAGGTACAGCACATTACAAATTATGCTGTACCTCTTAACTTTTTTTATGAATGTAAAATAAATACACTGCATGGGAAAAAATGCTTCTGTAGTGGGAAATGACTTGTGAGGTACCGCCACCTGGTGGACATGTCTGCTATTCGGTCAGAAAACCAACACATTACAGTCTTGTGAATCACGGTACACACCTTAAGAACTTGGGAAAACATTTCTTAAAAAATATTTTAATTTACAAGTGATCCGTTGCAAATCACCTGTCATAGGACACAGTAACAAACTTTCTCGTAAAGTTAATACATACATCCCTCTGAACTCCACAGTCTTAATCACTACACTACACTTCCTGCGTATCTTAAAAACAGCAACGGCTTTGACTCTTAACCTATGACTCTTCAAGCTGAACACAGTTCAGTTTCTGTACACTGTTGTCTTTATGGTTTGAATGCATGCACCGCTGTTCCCATTACCAGAGTGTTACAGAGAATCCAGCAGACTCTGGGTCGAATACATATTTGTTTTGGATTCAAATACTTTTCTGTGCTCTATTGATCTTGCCTGGTGTAAATCAGCCTGCCAATATGACCAGAAGGCAGGGTTTGCACTTCTTTTTTTTTTTTTTTTTTTTTTTTAAAGAGTATTTCGTTGGTTCCAATACACCAGACAAGATCAGTAAAGCGTAGAAAAGTATTTGAATCCAAAACAGATAGGTATTTGACCCAGGTCTGGAACCCAGTTGCCTATGACAGGGCACTAGCTCCTACCGTACCGTTAGCCAGGCGTGTGTGAGCATTTGGCGATGTCGCCTTGTATTTCGGTCTGCTCTTGTGTTTCATGGTCCTGCATTGACCATTCTGATATTGGGGTTCGCAACAAGCCCCTCAGAGATGGGAACACTAAGAACATCACATCCCAAGCACAACGGATCCCTGCTCACTAAGGTCTTCAACTACAGAGCATTGGACATGAACACAATGCCAAAAAACAGTAATAATTTAGAAATCATTTTGTACACAACAGCACATTTGGGAAAGATATCGATAACCATTACAAAAACAGCACTCCTTCGCCGACTGCAAAAATTAACAAGACCACCGAATTCGTAAAGCGATCAGCGAAAGTAAATGAAATGTTAAATTCAAGTATCTCGTCGTGTGCGCACCTGTTCCTGTCTAAATATTGGTCGTTTTCGTGGGAAACCCTAATGGAACGGGGGGGGGGGGGGGGGACAAGCGCGCCCGTCCCGTGGACCTGTACACCAAAATGCACTTCATACCGTAAGGCTAGAGCGAGTCATGGAAAATGTGCCGTGACTGGAGCGGTTGTTCAAATAAACAAGAGGCTGAAGAAGACGTGGGCAGCAGGCCTTCTGGAACAGGGACAAGCGCTGTGGAATTCAAACTATCTGAATGATTTTTAGGACATTCCAGCCTTCTCTCCTCTCCTCTCCTCTCCTCTCATAATGAAACAATCCCTCTTCCGAGCTCTTCTCTCCCACCGTTGTCCACTGTACCCCCGCTCCCCCAGGGTCCGTTCTGAAAGATGGCGCCCCCTTGTGGCCCCCGCTGCACACGCATTCCATCCATGCAGTTCAGGCACCGGCAGGCACCTCCTCAGCCCCACCTCCTCGCCTCAGCCACGCCCTCTCAGCTTGGTCTCTGTGAAAAAGGTCTCAGCGCTCCCCTAACGAAGACAGGAGCGAGTCACTGTCCGCCCTCTTACTTCCTGGTGGGCGTGGCCAGAGCCCGGCCCCGCCCCCCTTCAGCAGACGGACGCGCCCAGCCCGGACGCCCCGCCCTCCCTCCGCTCCCTCTTCTTGAGCAGCTGGATGCGGTTGTGGCAGTAGAACTTGATGGCCCGCCAGTCGCGGCGGTTGGTGACCAGCAGGGGGCAGAGCTGCAGGCAGCGCTCGCAGTCCGCCTTGGCCGGCACCCGCAGCTCCGCGATGTTCCTGCTCAGGTGGAACTCCACCGCCGCCCGCTCCGCCTCCGACCACGGGCGCTTCAGAACCCCGCGCTTACCTGCGGAGACCACGCCCACGTCACCAACGCCACACCTGACTGGCAGTCTACACGCGCACTCCATGATTCATTTATTTAACCAGTAAATTGAAATATGCTATGTTATATCTATTTTAGAACTCGGACCTGGCCAAGAGAGCAGCTCAGCAAATAAATACTAAAATAACATGGTAACAGACATAATATATTACACCATATTATGATACACAATATTTATGTCATCCATAGCAGGTTATAATATAAGCTACAGCAGGGTTGTCAGACTCCAGTTCTGGAGTGTTTCGATGTTTTTGCTTCAGCGTGACCCTAAATCAGTACTCAGAGTCCAGAGCCTGAAGAGGCTACTGAAAGGAAAGAAAACTGGAGACTGGGGAAGGGGGGGTGGGACACAGGGGGAGACAGAGAAAGATGGAGAGAGGGAATGACTGATGGAGAGAAGGGGGATGAAAGGGAGAGAAAGACAGAGAGAAGGGGGGAATGAAAGAAAGAGAAAAATGGAGAAATGGGGAATGAAAGATGGAGAGAGAAAAAAGGAGAGAAGAGGAATGAAAGATGGGGAGAATGGGAAATAAAAGGAGAGGAAGACGAAAGGAGGTGCAGCACACACCGGGTTTGGGCTGGGCGCTTCTCCTCTTGTGGGCGGAGGCGGCAGGGGAGGGGCTGACGGAGGAGGCGGAGGCGGGAGGCGCGGCGGTTCTCCTCCGCCGAGGGGGCTGGCTCTTCCCCGCCGCCCTCTTCGCCGGCTCCCCTTTCTCCGGAACCTTCCTCTGCTCCGCGTCCGAATCGTCCGAGAGAGAGTCCGCCGAGTTCCCCGACATCACTGCCGGAGAGAGCGAGGGGGCGTTCAGAAACACACCCAGAAAAAACACACACAGAGAGCAGAAACACCGCGAGCAGGACACCGCCCCGCTTCATGAGCCACAAATACAGCTAGAAAATGACTGAGCTCCAGCATTCAGGGTCTCCGAGCGCTCGTTATTTTTAAGATTTCAAAATCGATCTTAAAAACAAAGCAGGAATTCATCCGCGGCCAGTCAAGCAAGCCGGCCTCAACACGATTCTCATTCTTTATTCTGAGAGTCATTATCATGTTTTCCTTGTCTTGAGCTCCCATAGTTTACTGCACAGTCTTAGTCTGAGTTATCTTTTGGTATATATTACTACCGCAATAAGAATGAGTGACAATATATGTATTTAATGACCTGGGGTACAGTTTTCCTCCAATTTAACAGCCTCAGTTATGCACAGGCAGACTTATTCGCTCCCCCCTCCCAAAACGACGCCCCCCCTCACCGTCCAGCTCCAGACAGATGTGGTGGAGGCTCATGCCCCTGAAGAGGACCCCGTCCCGTTCCCCACAGAGCACCACCCGGCCCACCCGTCCCATCAGCCCCGGGTCCTGGCCAATCCGGGCGCAGCTCTGGGTCACGTGGTACTCCCTCTGCAGGAAGTCCTCCAGGCGCTGGGTGGCGCTGCCCGCCCCTTGGCCCTCCCCCTCCCCCAGCAGCAGCAGCTGGGTGAGGATGGCCACCTGGCGCCGGACGCGGGTCTGGGTCAGCGCCTGGGGGTTCTTGGTGCCGCTGGCCCGGGCCAGGCTGCGCAGGAGGTCCGCCCCCCGCAGGGGCGTGGCCGGGGAGTGGTAGGGCCGGGCGAACAGGTAGGGGTTCTGCGGGTCCACCCCCACGCCGGGCCGGGTCTGCAGCAGCAGCTCCAGGCAGGGCTCGCTGTGGGGGGGCAGGATGAGGGGCTGCACCCGCCCCCGCTTCCCCAGCACCCCGGCCCGGGGCAGGTGGCACAGCACCTGGCGCTCGAAGGGCGACAGCGAGGCCTCCAGCGGGGTGAGGGAGGGGGCGGAGCCGGGGGCGGGCGGCGGCGGGGGCGTGACGCGGCTGCGGTACTCCTGGATGGTGAGCTTGGACACCTCGCACTCGCGCCGCCGGTTGTAGAGGATGAGCAGCGCCAGGCTGGAGTGGCACAGCAGGCGCCAGGCCTCGGCCGCCTGCGGCTGGCGCGAGAGCGTGACGAAGGACGAGTGCTGCTGCCGGCGCAGGTGCGCCACCAGGGAGGACAGCGAGGAGAGCAGGGGCAGCATGTGGGGCCTGCGGGAGCTGGAAGAGAGGGCCGCAGCACGGGTCAGTCCCCCCGCTCAGCCTGCCTGGAGCTTCACTCTACCCCTGCGAGAACTGCCAATCAAGCCTTCCAACAGCAGGGCTTTCACAATGCTTTTTTTTTTTTTTTCAACATTCTAAGTCAGTGTTCTAGAACTCTTCCGGTCACCAGTAGTGATTGTGACATCAGCATTAGAATGTTCAGTTGAGAACATTCTAATCACATTTGTGATCTCATACATTAAAGGGTTAAAACAGCTTTATGCAAATGTCTGAAAAAAACTGACGAAAAAAGTAGACAATTTATATATTACTTTCTAAAGCGCATTGAAAACTGGATTAAATCATTAATGGCAGTCATCCAAACTCATACCTCAACATCTCTCCTTTCTTCTCTTCTCCACTCTCTTCATCCTTCTCTCCGTTCGGTTCCGGCTCGTTGTCCTTCTCTCCTCCCAGGAAGCCGTGGGGGGAGGCCTCCTCCTCCTCTTTAGCTGCCTCCCGTTTCTCCTGCTCCTCCTCCTTCTCCTTCTTCATCCTGCGGCCCCTTTTGGGCGGGGCCGACACGGAGGGGCTCTTCCTGGGCGGGGTGGAGAGGGCGGGGCTCTTCTTGGGCGGGGCGGCGGAGGAGGCGTGAGCGAGGGAGGGGGGCGAGAGGGAGAGGGAGAAGGAGACTCCGCCGTTCTGCGCCTCCCTCTCCCTGGGGAAGAGGGCGGGTGAGGGGGCGGCGGCGGGCGCGGGGGAGCGGGCGGGGGAGGGGGCGGGGTTCGAGTGGGCGGGGTGCGTCTGGGAGAGCGGCGGGTTGGGGAAGGTCTGGGCGCGCTCCATGGCGGCCCGCACCTCGGGCTGCTGGGCGTGGTGCTTCTCCAGGTGGCGGGCGAGCGAGCGGAAGTGGCGGCCGCAGTACAGGCACTGCTGGCGGCGGGTGGCCACGCCCCGGCCCCGCCCGATGTTGATGTTGATGTTGTTGTTGATGTTGGTGGTGGGGGGCAGGGGGGGCGCGGCGAAGGAGGGGCGGCAGGCCGGGGGGGAGGGGTGGGGCGAGCGGGAGAAGGACAGCGGCCGGCTCGGCGTCCGCGGCGCGCCCTTCCGCTTGGCGGACGAGCCGTACGGCGCCTTCCTCTTCTTGCGCCGCCGCAGCATCCGCCCCCGGAGCTCCTCCAGCTCCTCTTCCTCCTCCTCCTCCTCGTGGTCCGAGTCGCTGGCCTCCGAGTGGGACACCGGGGAGGAGGACGGAGAGAGGGACCAGGACGGGGTGAGGTAGTCCGAGACGGAGAGAGAGAGGGGGACGGGGCCGGACTCATCCTCCTAAAGGCACAGGGAGGAAGAGGAGAAAGAAAGGAGGTGAAAAAAAGAAAATGGCCTCAGGCTGCTCTTCTCTCGCGGTCGAACCTCAAACCCCCATACCTGTGTAACGTCAATGTCTGGAGGATGAGCTGCACTAATGGAAAATTCCTCTTCCACTAGCTACAAGCACGTATATCATCACCAATCCTGGTACATTTCCCACATTATGTGCTTTAGGTGATGCCTATTACCAAGGAGAAAATCTGTAGCCAGAGGTTAAATCCAATTCCCAGAATTTGCACCTATATTTGTCTGCGTCATGTCAACATACAGGATGTGAACTTAATTAGGAACTGCATTTTAAAAACATTTACATCGACAAAATTCACAATCACAATATATACTTTTGCAGGCCTTAGAGTAACTGCAGTAACTAAAGAGCCTGATACTACTGAGTAAATCATGTTTTCTGTGATACACAAGGAACGCTATCCTTTCAAATAAAAAATGAAAAAACAACGCTTGCTAAAAATAACAGCTACTTTACCAACCCAGCTGCCTACATTTCCCTACAGGCCTTGGGATAATCCTGCGGGACACACTGCAGAATACAAGACCCGACACTCGATAACCAAGTTTCGCTAATGCTTGGAATTCGTTTAATGGACTACAAAAAGAAATGTGCGTTATTCCTGAGAAAATAAGAATTCCGAGCCACAGAAGAGCAGCACACGGAACAGCGGCAAACAGAACAGAGGCACACGGAATGGAACAGCGGCACATGGATCAGCGACAAACAGAACAGAGGCACACGGAACGGAACAGTGGCACACGGAACAGTGGCACACGGATCAGCAGCACACGGATCAGCGGAACATGGAACAGCGGTGCACGGAACAGCGGCGCACAGAACGGAACAGCGACGCACGGAACAGCGGCGCACAGAACGGAACAGTGGCGCGCAGAACGGAACAGCGGCGCACGGAACAGCGGAGAAGCTTGGAGGAGTGTTCTCTACCTTCTTGATGTTGTTCTCGGGGTCGGAGCTGCATTCCAGCCCCCCTGGAGACACTGAGCTGTGGAAACCCTGAAGAGGAAAACGGGACCTTCATTACGAGCACACCATAATCAATACCTAACCATTATACAACTGCATAAAACTACACAAAGCTTTGACTAGGGGAGGAGGAGAAATTATTAATAGCCAGCACACCCTAAAATGGGGCTGTCGGACAGCACTTCCTGGTTCTTCTACGTGCAGTTCAAATACAATTCCCAGGATTCCTAGCAGGCTGAAGGTCAACTGCTACTGAGGCAACGTGATCATCATTTATAGAGCACCTGAGATCAGTGCGATTGGATGCTTACCATGGGGTTGTCTCCCCACTCCGTCAGACTGTAGTCCACCGTTATCTCCTCCCCTTTAGCGATGTCTCTGATCGCTATGACGACGAGCCGCACCTGGCTCCCACAGTGCACCTCTCGGATGCGGCAGTTGGCCGGGGGCGCGTACAACATGGCCGCCCTGGCGCCGCTGGCCCCTTCATCGCCCAGCTCCGAGACGCTGCAGGGGAGTCCGCTCGTCATTCAGCGCAACGACATCACAACATAATCACCCTTCTTAAAGGGGAACTCCACCGGACAATTGTCATTCAGAAAAAAAAAACGCTTTAACAGGTGTGACCTATATTTTTGCGCATCAAAACCAAATCTTTTAACTGTATCCACAAAACTCCATTCGAAGACACGATGTCCTTAGGGATGCATTATACTTGTGTGACATCATGGGGAGGTGTCATACCCGGGTGACATAATTTTGGGTGGTTGTGTGTATTTTCTTTGTTTCAGACTATGGGAACATATGCAACACATTAGAAATTGTCCTGGAGGGTGACTACACACATATGAAATGATGATTTTGGGCCCCCCCTCCCCCTCTCACCACAATTGAGCAGGGTCGCTGAGGTAGTAGGGGCTGTCCGGGGCGGGCAGGCGATCATCCTCCCCCTCCGGATACTGTCCGTCACCTGGAGGGAGCAAAGTGAGGTCAGCGGCGCCGGGCGAGCGTGTGTGCGTGTGTGTGTGTGTGTGTGTATATGTGTGTGCATGTGCACGCATGTGTGTGTGTGTGTGTGTGAGTGTATGAGTGTGGTGTGTGTGTGGTGTGTATGTGTGTGTGCACGCATGTGTGTGTGGTGTGTATGTGTATGTGCGCGCGTGTACGTGTGTGTGTGTATGTGCGTGTGTGTGTGTGTGTGTGTGAGTGTATGTGCGCGCGTGTACGTGTGTGTGTATATGTGTGTGTGTGCACGCATGTGTGTGTGGTGTGTATGTGTATGTGCGCGCGTGTACGTGTGTGTGTGTGTGTGTGTGTGTGTGTGAGTGTATGAGTGTGGTGTGTGTGTGAGTGTGTGTGTGTGTGTGCATGCATGCGTGTGTGGTGTGTATGTGCGTGTGTGTGTGTGTGTGAGTGTATGAGTGTGGTGTGTGTGTGTGTGTGTGTGCACGCATGTGTGT
>CM077290.1:56107442-56392442 GCA_039654925.1 Anguilla pacifica | reverse complement strand
TCCTGGTGAGGCTGCTAGCCTCCATGGGCCTGATATAGCCTACTTAACATGCACATAAATACACTCAGAGGCATTAAAAATGCAACAAATGTCTTCGCCTCCATTCACTCCAAAGTATACCTCCATGAAAATGCATTACCTGCAAAAATCATTCATCAATCGCACGACAGGAGAACACTTGAGGACTTCATTTCTCACGTATTTGTGAAATGCCTGATGGGGTAAAATTGATGGCGTGACTTTATCCCGGATATTGTTCTGTTCCTGAACCTGTGTCCACGGCCACAAATCCGTCAAGGAAAAGTGACACGATCTGAAAGCTGTTAACTAATCACAGCCAAGCCACACAAAAGCGGCGAAGTAGAAGGGAGGACGCGAAACGGATGCTGAGGACACGAACGTCAAGGTCAAAAGACACGCGTCACATCTCGTTCAAAGGTCACGACCTCTGCTGACTGATATCGACTCATACCGATTCTACACGCCGTTGTTATGATGAATCCTTAACATTTTGGCTTATTAATCTCTACCACAGCACTCTGCAGTACCGGTCAGGTACGTGAGGCTCTGTTGTGTTGTGTTGTCCATGTACTGGGTCGTTTGTGGCCTGCGTTGTCTGAGCCTGTATTGTCTGTACTGTGTTGTTTGCGGCCTGCATTGTGCGACTACTTGTTTTTACTGCATCTGCGGTGAAGCCAAAGGGAAATTTCCACAGAAGTGGACAATAAAGAATCTATCTACCAATCTACACACCCTGGATCGGACTCTGCTAGCAAACCGGTTCCAGTGAGAACTGGCCAATCATGAAACGGTACGGCGCTGTGTTTGATGTGCTACACCGATGTGCCCATTCAGGGAGGCACCATCCACGCGGCACCGGCTCGTGTGAACGCGATGCCCACGCACTCACGCACGACAGCACGCCCATCGGACGCGGCGCGGAATTCGCCAGACTTTCCCGGTGCGGGACCACCCGTGTGGAACTGAGCGCCAGCCGCATTCGTTTGAAAGTAGCCCAGCCCACCAGGACACCGCGGGTATCGCAGTGCCAGTCTGTGAGCCAGGCAGCCAGGACCAACAGATCTTGGGCCTGTTGAGCCCCGTGTAGCATGTCTCACACAGAAGAGCATGGTCTGCAAGAGAAATACTTGTGCCAATGCTATGCTGGGTATGAGCAAAAAAGTTCGCAAAACAGAACAGAAGACACATGTAGAACGTGGAAGACACATGAGCTGCATAGCTTCCACTAAAAATGGCTACTTGGGTTTCATCTCCTTTGATTGGACAATGGGACTGGACATTAACATTGGCATTACGGGCAGCCCATATTGTACGATTAAGAAACAGGCCCAGATCAATCAGGATATCACCACAGTATATACCCCTCACATATCCATATAGTATCATCATAGTGAGTGACCTAGTTTAATTTGTTTGCCCTTAAAAAACAAACACACACAGAAACTGCATGGATTTAAGGCGCCAATCAAAACAGAATCACGGCAGGATTATTCAGTACAACCAGGAGGACGGCCTTATGAAGCCATACCAATTCATCCTTTCTAAAAAGGTCTAAAAAAACATTTGAATATGTGGGTTCAGTAATATTCATTTAATTCTCAAACTCTCTCATACTCATTCTCCATTGTCCCTATTCGCGTGTTATCCTTCATGAATCACATAGAAACATAGCTCTTTAGAATCACAAACACGCTCTGCCTACCACACACTTTACACTCAAACACACCGCCTGTTTTGCAGACAAAATGGATGCAGAGACTACACTTCTCTCTACACACTCTGTCATCTCTGTGTGTCTCTCTCTCTCTCACACACACACACACACACCCTCCCCCACTGGCTCTTCCTGTAACAAACACACACACACCCACACACACACAGTCTCACAACACACATAGCTTAGCCTCCCCACCCCCTCTCTCTTGCACATACACACACTCTCTCTCTCTCTCTCTCTTCCCCCATACACACTCTCTCTCTCTCTCTTCCCCCACACACACAAGTACACACTGCCCTCGCTCCCCCTCACACACGCACGCAAGCACAGCCTCATAACACTCCTTACCCTCCTCCCCCTCTCTCGCGCGCGCACACACACACACACACACACACACACACACACACACACACACACACACACACTCTCTCTCTCTCCCCCACATACACACTCACCTCCTCTCTCTCTCTCACACACACAGACACACTGCTGTGCTGGTCACAAGTCCCCCCTCCCCCTACACTCATACACAGTGCTCATCTCTTTCTCGAACACAGTGAAACCGCATAGGATATGCAATATTTGTACGTACAGACAGTTATAAAGCTTCAGGTGACACAATTAACGTACAAGTTTTAACTATGAATACATATATACATACATGCATATATAAATACCTCAAGCAACACATATCCTCGTCGTTTGTTGTACAGTTCGTTAGCTAGTTAACGGTATATGGCTGACTAAATGGCTAGCGTTATTAAGCTAGCTAACGTTAGCTAACCTTGCTAAGGTACATGCTGCACAGAAAATTTATTTCCACTTAGATTAGTTAGCTAGCTACATGTCTAATTGTCCTATTAAATCAATTTTCTCCAACTCACGCATACACACCACACGGTGCTGGTTGTAAATTGTATTAGCATTAGCTAGCCAGATGGCTAATGTTAGCAGGCTAGCTATAAACATTCGGCCATACTGTCCAACACACACAGTCTACGCCGTCTACGGGAACTCTTTCGCTCTTACCCCCGCGGCGGCGGAGGTTTGCTCCCTTCTCCGTCGCTGTCCAGGGTCGGAGGTTCCCGATAATCAAACAGTGATCGTATATTCTCCGCCATTTAAAATATCTCTCCCTCAGGCTGCTTGTATAACTACCTAGCTGCCTCGCTCACCGCTCGCCCGCATTGAGTTTGGTACTCTGACCGCTTCGCTTCCTTCCCCACAAGGTAGAAAGCAGAGGCAGTCGTGATGATTTTAAAAGGTATACGCGTGAAATGATATATTGGCTCACGCCAACAGCATGCGCCGTAATGAAGCTAGCATAGTCTGACATCTAAAACAATACAGTTATTTTGAAAAGGTCTCGTTTCCTCAAGGTCCAAGAGAAATTTTGTCAAGTTGTATCCCCCTTGTTTTATGGAGTGGTACAGCCTGAAAGAGAGGCAGACATTCACGACAGAACAACACTGTCGGGAGAGGCCAGATAAATGCCGGTTAGAGTCTATGAATTCAGCCAACTACAATTGTTTATAACTAGAAATATTAATAACATGAATTGTAATTAAATCTTTATGAAACATTCCCTGTCATTTGTTTCTATGTAAACAGCAACGGCTAATTTAGCATTGTCTTCTGCATGCGCACTAGATCAGCAGTTCCGCTGCAAGACGCATCCTGCCCCACACGAGCTAGTTAAAACACTGACTACAGTAGATCTCCCAGAGAGAGAGAGAGAGAGAGAGAGAACGTGTTTATTATTTCTCAGGACATCACCGTAGGAGGGCAAATAGCACAACCTATACAGAATTGTTTGTACAAGTTAAACAATAATAATAATAATAATAATAACAATAATAATAATAACAATAATAATAATAATAATAATAATAATAATAATAATAATAATAACAATAGCAGTAGTATAGAAATGAGAAAGGTTACTGAATAAGTAAATAGTGTGCTTAATGTTAAACATATTTAATAGACTTCCCACTCTTGGTCACAGCCACAAATCATGTATTCTGCCATAAAGCTCTCTTTAAGTAATATGATTTCATGTTGAAATTTGTGCTGTTTTCCATATCAGCCTTCTTTAACTTAGGCCTTGTTCCCATTACAAGACAACCTGTATTTGATATCTAGCCCCATGAAGCACATTTCTTTATAAATTATGTTTTTTTTTATATTCAGGGTGTCTTGCATTCCTTATTTTTGACATATTAGCTGTTCGTACAAATAAATATTTATTAAATCATTTCAGATTACAAAAATAGTAAGAGAAGAAGGCTCCTCTTGAAGGGACTTTTCCCATTCCTCTCTAAACAAAAACCACATAAGCATCAAACAAATCCATCAGAACACCATGAATTTACTGTTGAATGATTTGACAGGCACCGATTTTGATGCATTCGTTTATTTTTTTTTTAAAGATATCAGTATGACATGAGTACAGAAGTACAGAGTGCTCATCCCTTTCTTCACAGCAATTTACCCTTAAATCCATCTACAGTAGACCCTCGTGGGACATAGCCTATACGTTGAGTGCCAACATTCATATATAAACAAAAGGAAGCAGTTTAATGTTCTGAGACTGACCAACAGATCATCACACGCAATTATATTTAATATTAAATAAATAAGTGCCACGCTTTACATTTTATTTCAAATAATACAAATCGATAAACAATAATAAATAGTTATAATAATAATAAAAAGTCATTGCACAGCTTTAGGAAAACAAAAATCACCACAGAACCCATTTATTTTGGCTTGAAATGTTTTGTCTTCCTCAGACTTTTCACCCAGTGTTCTGTTGCTGTATTACACATTCTTTAAGCACTCACTCCCTCTGTAATGAACAAGAGTACAAAGGAGTGTTGAGACCCTTATTTTAGTCACAAATGTAAAAGCGAATGAGTTATAATGTTAGTGATCTGTTGTCATGTGACTGGCTCCAAGGAATACACAATAAGACAGACTGCTGACCAAAAAAAACGTGTTACTTCACAATATTTCAAAAAATTTGAATGTTACACAACGTCAGATTCAAAAAATGTGACCTAAAAATGGAGGACTTATAGTCTTGAAGATTCACAAGAAAACATTTACTGCTTTAAGTTGAAACAAATAATGACCATTTATCTACACAAAAATGGCGTTTTGAAAAAAAAAAAAAGAAAAAAGAAAAGAAAATTGACAAGCAATTTTCTAAAAACATTCTCAAGCAGGCTTAATCTTTCTTCTTGGTCCATGGAAAAATCCTGTCACATGGCAATTTGATAAATGCACTTCAGTTCTCTAGTGTTTAACCGACAACCCAACAGCTGTCGCATTGCATTTCAGCAGCAATCTAGGCATGAGACAAAAAGTAAAACGCCAAAGTTGCACCCTACCAACAAACACAACTTCTGACCACTTAACACGCTGTTAGTTTGCAAGTGCTTTATCTACATGTAACAAGTGAATGTGGCAGTGTGTTAGTACTTTAGCTCTATTTTCACAGTCAACGTATCATGGCATTCTAGCTACAGTGAACTTTAAACAGTGCAACAGTCAGTATAGCTTATAGATTTGCTCTACAATATAACACTTCAGTGGGTTAGCAGCACATTTTAACATCGTTAGAGTTATTACAGAACTGAGAGTTAAAACTATCTTCTGAAGCAATTCTCACATTAATTTTTTAAAGAAATAAATAAAAAGGTAATCCAGTGTTAATTCAACTCTAACAGTACATATGAGTCCAGTAGGGACCACATGTACTCTTTTAGAGTTGACTTAACGCTGAACGTTTTACTGAACTTTTCTTTTTGGCAATCCCTCTTTCTCTTGAATGAAAGTAGGGAATCCTGCCACCTCACCCCTAACTTCACTGTTCCCTAACCTGCCAGGCTCCTCTCTTAGATCTCTGCCCCTTCGCTCTCACTGCCCCTCCTCTCTTGCTCTCTTGCTTCCCGCTTGGAGTGGAAGGTGTGGAGGGTCTCGGAGGCAGAGTGGGTCCAGTGGATCAGCTCCTGCAGGACACGGTAGATCCAGAGCTTCACCCCAAAAACGCCATCTCCTTCGTCTACATCTACGTCCTTAGACACAGAGAAAGAGAGAGGTAGAGGATGGGGGGGGGGGGGGGGGGCACAAGAGAGTGAGTAAAAGAGAGTGCAGAAGAGAAGCGAGAGAGAGAGACAGAGAGAGAAAGAAAGAGAGTGGGAGAGAGAAAGAGAGGGGGGGGGGGAGAGAGAGATATTGAAATTTACCATTTGGTTGCCAAGTTACGAGCAGTTGTAAATTGCAGTATACAACGTTCTGCCAAATTATTCAACTGTTCCGGCCAGCTAGCCTGGAAATATGGTACAGTACTGACCTGTACACCATAGGAATATGTATGAAACATACAATTTGCATACAACATAAATGCAAATTGTAAATAGAATACGTATGTTTTATATCTGCCACTGAGATTGTGGACAAATTAAGCAGCTGTCAACTTTCATGCCTAAGTACTAATTAACTAACTCATTTATCAGGGAATTCTGGAATCTCTATGTTTGTCCACTTGCACTTTATGTGGGCCTGAGAGGGTACCTAACCTGACATGTACATCTTTTCACCAGTACCTGATTTTTGGCATTCAAAAATGCAGACTGAGAGGCTGAGCACAGGAAACTGGTGGCAAAAATCATCAACAAAATGGGAGATCAAATTTCTTTTTTTCTTTTTTTTGGTTCTCAGTGCTCTAATTACTTTAACTGAACCTAACTAAGCAAAAAATTCACAGCTGCCTTAACATACGCTAAAATGTGCTGTCACCAGTGCTCCACACGTGACAAAACCTGCTAAAAGTATACAAATTAGATAAAGTTAAAACATGGCTTAAGTTGCTTAACCGGAAAATGACAATATACAGAACATTTTTTTTAAAGGCATTACTCGTGGTCTCCACTCAAATTGCTTACGTCTAAAACCATTCATACAACTTTTTGCGAGGAGCATAAAACCAGCATTTAAATAGTTTCACATTTGATTAGACTTTAATCACTGAGGCTTCGCAATATTTAATCAGTGTTTCTAAATCAGTGCCTTATTGTTACTAAAATAACTTGTCATATTAAACAGCAACATGTTGAATAATCCATTATGTACCGCAGGAACTGGATTTATAACAGATTTTTCAAAGTGCTCACTTGAGTTGAAGTGTTTATAATTCAACAGTCTGTGGCAGTTCATGTTTCTAAGCACTCTATCAAATCATAGTGCCCTTTATGAGAAAGTGAGGTGGGATCCATTTCATTGATCGGACAAGTTTTTTTCTGCCAAGGTGAATTGCCTTCTTCCCATTATTTAATAAATGTCATATATAACAAGTTTGCTCATTTACTGAACATGCTCTGTGGCAGGCTAAATTTATCTGATGTAATGCGAGCTTGCTTGAATACATCTTGCCAGCAAACAAGAATTTCACTTAAAATTTCTGTATTTTTAGCTCCCTTACCTTGTTACAGTCAGGATCAGGTTTAGGCACATTATCTTCCTCTTCTTTCTCGAGTAGGACCCTGGTTGAGTGGAGCAAGTGCCCCAGCCTCTCCCTCACACTGTTACGGACAGACTCATATTCTCCGTCCCCTTCGCCCTTGAGCTCCTCCTCCCGGCCAATCACGCACTCCAGAAGCCCGAGGCACTGCTGGAGGGCGGAGTGATGAAGCCACACCCTCTCGTCCATTGAGAGGTCGGGGGAAGACACGCATAGAGACAAAATCCGATCCGTCTCAGGGGGGGGGTCGGGTGGGAAGCTTTCTTTCTCTTTCTGAGGAAAGAGGAGGAGGGGGGGGAGACAAAAGAGAAGGTGGGAGAGGTCGGGGAGATAAGGAGAGAATGCAAGAGAGCGCCCAGAGACATTAGAGATACAACCCTTCTGTGAACTGTGGAAAACATGCCAACAATATACTTTCCTGCCTAACATTGATAAATGTCCTACTGTGTTGGGGGTGTGTGATCTATGTAATAGCTGAATCGCACATCAGAGCCAGAGGGGCAGAGACTACAGGTACTCCAAGAGGGAGGGGCACATTCTGTTACAATATCAAATATAATTAAGCAAAGGCAATTTATTCAAAAGTGATTTCTGCAAAGAATTTAATTGCAAATGCATATTTACACTGCACCGAATGGATGACTGGTAGACCATAGACAAGGTTGTAAAAGCCATATATGTTTATGTTAAATATTTATTTCCAACATTTCAGTTTAAAAGTACCCTACTTAGCCTCTATAGTGTTCTTTTACGGGGTTTTTTTTAACGATATATGTTACAGCATTGAAGGCTAAATAAGCTAGGGACTAGGCTATGCTTGACAGCCAACTGCACCGATAAAGTGTTACCGCAACAAATCGCAATTTTGTAATTTGATTAGTAGGCTATGACCGCGGTGTTGCGTTTTCACCGGCCCATGGATATGATAAACACCACCCACACCCTGCGCTAATCTTTATTGTGTTCGTGCTGTCTATTGCGCTACAGGAATTCGACACTGCAGTGGTATCTGTCACGATTAATAACACTCACGTAAAGCTCCAACAGGCGAGTGCAATCCCGGTGTAGTAGTCGAGCCAACGCGACAGCTTTCCCGGTCCGAGAGCGTCTCGAACCCGGCCTGCCACTTTGCAGCTCACCGGCCATGAAGCGTTCAGTCGGTGGAAGAATCCGTGGAAGAAAAATATAGTGGGATGTGCACGGAGGTAGATAATACCGGGAATATGTAAACCGAAGGTAAAGAGATTCGTGTTTACGGGGGTGAACCGAGATCAATGAATGAGTTTCTCTAAAGTAATATATTAGTCTGTCGATGTCGCCACTTTACAGGCTACAGTTTTCCGTGACTATGAATTTAAAATTAAATCTTTGATCTTCAATTTAACTCAAACTCTCACAGTCTTAGTCGTAGGCTATATTCCACTCGAGTTAAAAGCCTCTTCACGGTCGTGAATATTAAAAGTCTTGCTTCATCCACCGCCTCAGGACAAAAAACAAAATATGGAAAACTGGAATATGACGCGATCCGTAGGGACTGAGGGGAGGGACCACGTTCGGCAGCAACGAATATCAGCTTTAATAAACAGAAACAATATTGAATGCATGAGAACTGCAACATTTCGTGTTTTCTTTGCAATTTTTTGCCTGATATGAAACAAAAATATTTGTTTTCATTGGGGGAAGAACAGTATCATTGTGCTGGTTTTTTTTTTTTTTTTTGGAAGCTTAACTGCATTGTTCCCTGTAACTGTTCCTATATTCCTGTCTGAGTGCAAAAGTGTGTATTTTTAATTATTGTGCTGTTGGAAATGTGTATTTTAACTGAAACACAGCTGAAGGAAATACGGCACAGGAGCTATACTCTGCAGTTTGAAAGTCAGCTACTGTTTAGCTACTGTTTCCTCATAAAATTATTTAACCAATTAATAAGAGAAAGCTTAGTTGCTAACGCCAACTTTCAATACAGCTTCCATTTTTGTGTTAATGCTGTTTCTGGTTTTTGATTGGACCTCAACTTTGCGGTCCTCACACTGCTGTGGTCAGATAAGGGCAGTCCTGGGCTTGGTGGCAATGACACACTGTTAACTCCCTTTATGATTGGGCAAAGTTTTTAAGGGTCAAAAATAAAAAATAACGGACTTTTTGTATGTACACGAAAGAAATAAAATAAAGATACATTTAAGAGCATGCCTTTCTTCAGTCCGGTAGTAGCTTCTGTCAGAATCCGTCCTCTAGATCAGAGAGAAGGCTCTGAAGCTTCTTTAATGTTAATGCGGTTAATGGGGAACCGGGTGAGACTCCTCTCATATGTCCTTTTGTTTGGCATTCGAACTATTAATAATCATGTAAATAATACATTTTTAAATGTATGCAAATGGTTAACTACTAACAAGCGGAAATTTATTTTCTTGCTTAATTAATGCATTTGACCGTCATTCATTCACGTTAACTACATTAGTGAATGCCAATTCAAGTAATCTTATTGTAAAGTGTTACCAAAAATACTAATACACCAATCGCATTCATGGGGTTATTTTGTAATATAAAAGCATCAGAGAAGGCCAAGCTGTGTATTGGTTAAGAATTGCATATTCGTTTTTTGATTTAAATAAAACAGCTTTCGTTATGTATGGGGTCAGTGTGTCCAAGTTGGACTTCAGATCATTTCAAATCTTTTTAAAAGCTTTCCATTTCATTACCGAATCCGCAAAACGCCAGTTCCTGAAATAAATCAGTTTGCATCCGGCGCTGGCGCGCACAAAGAAAAGCCAGAAGACGCAACTAAGTTCATCACATTATTTGATTTTTATTCCTTAACATATATTTGTTGTGGGTTTATTAAAACGTGAGACAGAGATGACAGTGTTGAGTTACAGTGGCAGTGTATGCTAGCATCCCCAGTGTAGGGTCCTGTCAAGTTTATTAATTTCTCCATCAACATCTAATCCTTTCTTTCAACAGGCTACCATGCTGGGACAGAAGTCTTCACTGATGGTCATATCCATGAATGTTTTTATTCTGCAATCTGCAAATAACACAAGCTCATAACTGCACTAATACCTATTCTATCCAGGCATTTAAAAATGCGTTGCCTCATACATTTCATAAATGTTATAACGTCTATGAATCTATGGCTTCCTTTATAAAGACAGCAAGTTACTTTGCTGTTCGTAACTGGGCAGAAGCAACGCCTTTTTAATGGTATTTTGTCCAAATGAAGACGCGTTTTAACCACAAACCGTCGTGGGTTGATGAGAAGGGCAACACATGAGCATGTAGCACACACACAAACCAGTGGGAGAGGCAGGGGAAGCTGTGTTTGAATAGCAGTGTTCATTAAAAATACCAGAGAAAATAAAAATAAAAATCGAACTAAAATAGGGTAAGTTCACACATTCTTAATTACAAGTTTCTTTACAAGATTGATAAGACATGACTTTAGAATGTAACTGTGGAGTTGACAGCTTGATTTAAAAAAGAAAAAAAAAACTATTGTTTTAACACACTGTGGGACGAAGTGACAATAAATAAAAAAAACCACGGTAAATTAATACTGTACTAATGCCTTAGATACATCGGCCTAGAGTGAGAGAGAGACTGCGAAAGTCGAGGCAAGGATGACAGAGAGAAGGTGTTAGAGGACATCTATTTCAACATTTTCTTGCATTACAGATATGCCTTCTCATTTATTCTCACAAACAAAATAAACACACATGTATGTATGCCTGCACACGCGCACACACACACACACACACACTCTCTCACACACACACACACACACACACAGCAGGTGATGGAGGGGGGTGAAAGGACTTGCAATATGCACTAAAATTATCTATGTACAAAAAGCAACAATGACAAACTCATATTCCCTGATATAATAGTATAGGTATCTAAGTGAGTATCTGTGCTGTACTTCACTGTGAAGATACAGCATAATAATCATATATTGTTAAAGCCTTCACACAAGTAGAGCTGTGAGCCTTGACTCTCGTAGTCTTTTTCTTCCCTTCTCTCTTCACCTTCACTTCTCCCTACCATCCCTCCCCCCTCCCTCTCTCCCTCTCTCTCTCTCTCTCTCTCTCTCTCTCTCCTACAACCCCCTCCGTCTCCACCCACCCCGTCTCTCCTCCTCTAAATAAGCCCGTGGTGATTCCCGTGTGTCACCGGCACCTCGGCACTCTCCAGTAGAATCTCCCTCTCTCCCTCCCTCTCCCACACCATCCCTCCATCCCCCCGCTCCCGGTCCCCGTCTCCCTCCTGCTCCCACACCACCCCGTCCTCCACCCTGTGCCTCTCCCCTTCCACCTCCCCCTCCCAAACCCCACCCCCTTCGCCCGTCGGTATCACCGATTGGTGGAGGCCGACGGGCGGGGGCGGGGAGATGGGGCCTAGCCCTAGGCTTTCCCTGCTGTTGACCAGGTCCTGGCCCTGGGGGAGGAGCTGGCCGGGTGTCGGGGGGGCGGGGGTGAGCTGAATCAGCTGGGGGGGCGGCTGCTGCTGCTGCTGCTGCTGCTGCTGCTGGGGGGGGACAGGGTGAGGAGTGAGCTGCAGCAGCTGGGTCTGCTGGGGGTGGGAGGTGATGATCTGCTGCCCTGCTAAGGGGAGGGCCAGGGGCAGGGTCACCTGCATGGGGGGCAGGCTCTGTTCCTCAGTCACCACCACCATGTGCTCCCCCTGGCCCGTCCCGGGCAGCGCCTCCAGCAGGGGGGCGGGGGTGGTGATGAGGGCGCCCGCGTTGGCCGCCAGCGCCTCCGCAATCAGCACCTCCGGATGGCTCTTGGCCTTGTGGGCCACCACGCTATCCTTCTTCTCAAACTTCTTGCCGCAGATGTTGCAGGAGAACTGGTAGAAGGCGTCGGCGTCGTGCTTCTTCATGTGCCAGTTCAGCGACGCCTTCTGCCTGCAGGTGAACCCGCAGATCTCGCACCTGGGATCGAGGAAAAGGAGGGGGGGCGGGGGCGGGGGGGGGGGTCAGAATAACAGCGCACGCGCTCATCCACTGCCACTGCAGCACTACTTGGACAACAATATTACCTCTGCTCCGGAGGCAGGTTTTATAGAGTTATTTTGGGAGCTGAACACGCACATTTCCCAGGTTGTACGAGCGCACACGTTCAGTTTATGAATGCCCCTTCGGCTTGGCTTGTGAAATTCTTCCACCTCGAGCGAGCCAGAAGCCTAATTAAAGTGCGAACGCTGGGGTTTGTGACGCATCCAGTGGGGGGGTGTGAGGTGTGGTGCGACGGCGTCCGTTTCCCTGGACTTACTGCAGCGGCTTCTCTCCTGTGTGGATCATCCGGTGCACGGCCAGGTTGTGGGAGCTCTTGAAGGCCCGGGCGCAGTACTCACAGATGTAGTCCCGCTGGTCTGAGGGAGGAGACAGGGGAGACGGGACGTGTTTACAAGCACGTCCCGAATAACAGAGTGACGCCCGTTGTGTTGAAGTGCAGGCCTACGCATGTTTAAAGTGCACATGTGGGTGAACAGTGTGTGCGACCGTGTGTATCTGTATGATGCTTAGCCACCTGTGTGTACCTGTATGATGCTTAGCATGCCGCAGGAGTTGTTTCTGCAGACGGAACAGTCTTCCGCAGGACGGGTGGGGACACACGTACTTCTTCTTCAGTAAGTGCTGGTATTTAATATGGTGCTACAAGGACGGGAGGAAACAGGGAGGGTGGGTCGATGCGGGAGAGGGGGTGGTGGTTTCAGGTTACAGCATTCCCCAAGTGAAGAGTCAATAGTAGCACTGTTGCCATGGTAACTGTGGACATAACGGCATACCTGCAGGTAGCGTGGGTGAGCCAGGACAGTGCCACAGCCCTCCATCTCACAGCGCACATACTGCACAGGCGGCTTCTTCCTGTAGGGGGCAACAGAGAGTCAGTACCTGCCAATCAAAAACACTTAACCAGGATAACGCACTTTCAAATTTTGTATTTTTTTAATTTTTTTAATTTATTTTTAAAAAAAAGAAAATTCATAAAGATATCTGAATCTTTAAATCAGAAGTGATGAGGGAGGGGTGAACTCTCCGGGGAAACAGAGGCCTCTTGCTTCACGGCAGGGTTCTCAAACACAAGTTTTTTTTGACACTCTAGCCTCAATCTTCGTCCAAACCAATCAAGAAACTGAAACTGAAACACACACCCAAAAACCCCGAAACATCACAGCCTGCTGAGACAGGCTCTCCTACAATACCTCTCAACTGCCACAGAGACGCGTGCCAACACGATAATGGAGGGGAAAAAAACTCAAGTTTACCTCCTCTTTGGAAGGCGTGGACTTTTGTCGTCTTTCCGCCGCCTGCCTCTCCTAGGAAAGAAGTGAACAGCTGTGACGGAGGGCTCTGATAGGACGGGTCAACTCACCCTATCCGCTCCATCGATCCACCGCGACTCCTTCCCAAAAACCACACGTTTCCGCATACTTCTTTACCACACCGCTTATAAAATGGCTCACCGCGGTTCGTAGCGTGTAAACGAATGGCTGGTCAGGCCGCTGGAGTACTGTGGACTAGCGATTATAAGAACGGGCTTCAAAGTTACAAAAACAGTTGCAGGTTCAAGTCCCTGACAGTGACCTA
The DNA here is from genome assembly GCA_039654925.1 of Anguilla pacifica. Lineage (NCBI taxonomy): Eukaryota > Metazoa > Chordata > Actinopteri > Anguilliformes > Anguillidae > Anguilla > Anguilla pacifica. The sequence goes on along the minus strand of CM077290.1, from coordinate 56,378,588 downwards.
CTTTAGCCTCGAGAAACGTGGCAGCCATGAGCGGATTCAGTTAATACCGGGGTAATGCAGACCTGTGTAAGCAGGCCCACAAAAACACATTCACTGGACAGCAGGCTGGGAGCGACACCATTACACTCTCAAACAGAAACAGCCGACTGCAGCAGTCTCCACAGAGAAGGGCCTTGAATAATAGTTGAATTAGCACAGCCTGTTGTGCTGAGCTCTACGAAAATTCTTAAAATGCACAGGAAAAAACTCTCCATTCACACACACTGGGGGGGGGGTTAGTTGTATTTAAAGGGCACTCATTTCATGGCAACTGGGCAACTGTTTCATCTAACAGCACAGCGGGGTTCCAGCTTCCTGTTACGGCCTCAGGATGTCCCGCTCCCTTCCTTCCTTACTTCCTGGGGGGCTCCGCGTCCTCTCCGAACTCGTCCTCCAGCTTTACGTCCATCTCGGCTCCTCCCTCCGTCTTTATCTCTTTCCCTCTGTCTTTGTCCCGCTCCTTTTCCTTCTTCTCCTCCTTCTGTCGCGGGGGGCGGCGACGCGGCTTCTGGGGCTCCCTGCTGGTTACGGGAAGAGGGCGGAGACAGCGCCGTTACCGTCGGAGACGGGCACACCCCACGTGCAGCCCGCTGGCACTCGGTGTGAGGCAGACCTGCGGAGGGCGTGCCCACACGCGTGTACCCACGTGCACGCTCAGGAGCGCGCTCGCTCGCGCGCACACCCCCGCCCTCTCAGACCGGAATCTCTGGTCTAGGGTCAAACCTGAAAGGAATGTCTTCCTCACTGCTGCTGTCAACCTCCCCTTTGATGAAACGCACACACACACAATGCTACAGTCAAACAGCCTCCCCTCCCCAAACACACACACACATACACACACACACACACACACACACACACACACACATACACACACACACACTTCTCTGGAAGCATTATCACATTCAAAATCACAAAAAAATTAAAACATGTCTAAATATAACCATATGCTCTGTACCTCTCTGTTTCAGGTTTATAATTCAGGTCATTTGGGTCATCTCTGAAAGGGGGGTCTTCTTCACCAATAAGCACGTCGTCTTCCTCGTCACTGAAACACGTGCAACAGTCATACAGGTAACAAACAGGAGAGCTCAGTCAGGGGGGATCCATGCAGGCATAAGAACGTCTCGTATCCACGGCGAGCCAAGACCACTCCCGCCATTTTACAGGACTCACCTGCCACAGGTCCGTTCCACGACGTCATCCACTGCTCCTGCAGCCAAACAGAAGGACGCAGAAGCGTCAGTGTACAAATGACACAACGTATGGGTGCGCCATTATAGACTCAGCTACACGGATCAAGACAAGCACTACCTGAAACGATACATAGGCCGGGTTGCGAGTTTAACCCTCTGAAGAGTAGATTTCTATAACCTCGTTGCTTTCAGTTACCAGTAGTGATTCTTACACCTGCATTTGAATGTTCAGTTAATTCCAGCGGCCTAATGCGATTTGCATTTGAAGAGTAACAGTCGGGAGCTACAAGTCACTCAAAGCAAATGAAACAGACTTACGGCAACTAGCAATCATGGAACGCCCCTGTGTCGCGCTAAAGCCATGTTCTGCGTTGCTCTCTTACCATACGTTGTCTCTGTGTCTGGCTCGCTCTTGCACACAAGGGTGGGCGAAGGGCGGGAACAGCGAGCCGACGGTGCCCTCTGTCGGGACTGAAGCTGGGGCCGACGGGGTCTTGACGGTCGTGAAGCTGGCGGAGGGGACAGTCAGAATACTCAAACAAGACCCAAATAAAAACACGGGAATGACCTCACATCACATTCAGTGCGTAGCAATGACGATACATGACAATGTAAGCACATTTATGTCATGACAACTAAATAGCCAGGAATTGTCAAAATTACCTTTCTCGGGAGGGTCTTTTTTGTCTTCAGGACTAAATGAGAGAAATTAATATTTAGAACAGTGCTTACAACAACAAAGTAACACCAACGGCTTCTGTCACAACAAATGTCCTTAATCCGTAACGTTACACAGATATTCTTGCCAGCGGCACACATGCATATCACTGTACGTTACACACACGAACATTCTAATTCACATGAGGTTTTTTTTTTTTTAAAGGAATCTCATTACACGTGAAAGGAGATGCACATGAATCACAACACATGTGTAAGTTGGCTAGCTGGTTAATATTCCCTGCTCAGACACTTTGAGTCAGAGGAAGCGCATTCCTCGACCCAGCTCACAACATCCTCTACTAGCCAGGACAGCTCTTACATATAACGAGCAATTATAGCTAGACACTCGGCCAGTCTGCAATAATACAGGGTTAAAGGGTAACTTAGCCTCATCCAACTTGACAGCAAACTAGCATTTCTTTAAGTTTGTTTAAAAAATCTGTCTCGAAGAGGCGGTATTAGCCAGTCGACTATAGCTATCGATGAATTATCGTTATCCATAGTTCGGAAATACTTGGTGGAAACACAATCAAAACGTACCCAACTGCTAGGCCGCCGTCATCCCCGGCCTCTCCCGAATTTTCAACACGAGTTCCAGCATTTCTCCTTCGCCTCGGGTACTCGGATTTTCTCCGACGATTTGCCGCAGCGAATTCATTCTGGTCCTTGGAGTTGCCGCTTCCGCCGCCGTTCTTCCCAGCTACCACCCCCCTAGAGGACCGGTCCCGTAGAACTCGTCCAGAGCCCGGTGTACTTGATTTAGAGTCATTCAGGCCTGCCGAGGAAACACCGGTCTGTACGCGACTCAGGCCGCGTTCTCTCAGCACTCTACCGCGGGCCGGGACAGCTCTGGGGATTGGGGATGGTGCTGCGGCCTTCTCGGCAGGAAGCTCAATCTCGCCACTTGCCCCGGTGCTACTAGCTGCAGCCCGGCTGTTCTCCGGGTCCATCCCCGTTAATTTCCCTCTTACAATCTCTCCCTCTGACGGTCGCTACGGTCAATTTCCCCTGAAATTGAAGAAAGAGAGCCAGAGTAAATTGATAAGGCCTTGTTTAAATTATTAGCTACTTAGCACGCTAATGGCACCTAAGGAGAACACACTCCCCCTCTTTATCCCCCGAAATCGCTTTTAATTTCCCCCGCCAGATAATATTTCGTATAGTTTAGTTGCAATATTTATGTTTTTAAAGACCCAGACTCTATTTTTTCTTTCTTAAAGCTATAGTAAACCTACTTTTAGCCCGGCCTCGTCGTGGACCGATCTATTGCGCTTTATGATGCGTCTCCTTTAAGGAGAAATCAACGCAAAATACGCCACCCCTTGTCCTCTCACTGCCTCAAACGCTGCTCGCACTAAATTTACAGACATATGATGTGCTTATGGGATATGTAGTATGATCAGCGGACTCGAGATCGCCTGTACACTGACAATTTCGCATGATATCCATTTTCAAACTACATACCCCAGTAGCTAAAGATATTTTAATTACAGTTCAGATATAGATTAAGTGGAATTATTTTAAATACCACGATTGCGTTCAGATGCAAGCAAGAACATAATATTAACCACTCTGTCTGCATATATGCATATATGACCCTAAATTATACGCCGCAGCTGCCACTTACATGCTAATTAATTTTGCCAAATTGTGTGCTGATAGGCGCTACAGTTCATGTGGACTTTATGTTAACCATAAGTATTTTGAATATTCAGAATGGTGGAAAATTCAAGATTGTTGGTTCTTATGGGTCCTTGAGGCAAAGCTGTCCCTTTTCAGAAAAAAAGATCACATCAATAAATTATGAAAATATTCTTTTAATGAAGATTTGCAGAATGGAAATTCATTTAATGTTATAGTGCCACTAAGTGGCGGATCAGTGCCATATGCCTGGAAAGGCAAGCTTCTGATTACTGAGAAGTCTCAGGTAATTGTTTGATTGCGCTGTCCACTTGGTGTTCTCCACTCTGTTACCATATCCTTATTTCTCTCTCTCTCTCTCTCTCTCTCTCTCTGCTTGCTAGCAGTTGTGGCCCCAGTCCATTGTGAAACAGTGATAATATACAGAATCAATCAGCAACAGTCTTTCTTACAGTCCGTCATAGGGCACATATCCATATCCATATGTCAGTGATTGTCTGTCTGTCCTGCAGTTAATTCACAGTTTCTGTCAACTCATTATGAAGTCCTCTGGGTACAGGGGTGCCACCAGGGATTTTGGGCTCCATGAGAAGATCTCACATTGGGGCCCACACCCCAGGCCATCCCAGAAAAACCTATGTTCTAATATGTTTTTGAGGGCCCCAGTCAGTCACTGTCTGGGGATATAATTAATAATCTACCATGGTCAGAACAGCAGTCATTAGTCACTAATGCTCAATTTCAGGAAGCACTATTGACATAACATAATTGAAACCCTAACATAAACACCCAACAGAGGGATCTGGAGTAGTACCTGTGCTGTTCCTGTAGATGGCCACAGTGCATCACAGTAAAAACACTGACTTTAGCAGAGCACACTTACACAGCATAAAGGACACCCTCACAAAAGGGATATTAATATCTTCCAGGTAAAAACAAAGGACTAAACAAGCTCACACTACACTTGTTAAAAATGTGGACAACTAATGTTTTTACCCTGTATGGCAGATAGGTTCTCAGCTCATCTGAAAGGCCGATATCTTCATTGTCAGCCAACAACTCATTGAGACTCTGTTGATAGTCAACATGCAGTATATCTTGGTGCCAATCAGTACATGGCTCTTGACTTTGTCACCAGACTTACAGTATCCTGGCAACGGTAACATATTTGCTTTGGGGGTTAATTTATATAACAAACTGGTATAATATGTAAACAAAATGTTAATAATTTTCCAGTCAGGAAGGTGAAATTATTTCTGGGTCATGGAACATTAGCCAACACCAGCACACCTCATATAATAATATAATGTTAATAGTGTGCCATGCACTATTATGAACAGAGACATACAGCAAGTGATCTAGGAAATGAACAAAGTCAACAAACGGCATGCTGAATTGGAGTGTTGAGTTATTCCTGGGGGTTTTTGTGACAGTCACTGTCGTCTGATAACATATTGTTCCTCATTCAAGCAGCTCGTGCCTACCTACAAAAACAAACTGCCTGATGCACTGAAATAATGTCTGAAGAGAAGGAATGGGGAAAGAATTATGCATAGGGCAGTGAGAAGGAAATTACTGAGAGTGGGTGAGAGAGAGAGAGAGAGAGAGAGAGAGAGCTGAGAATAACACCTATCTCACATGTTGTAATGCAACATTCTCGCCAATAACAGGCATTTCTAGATCCCTTACAGCTGCCATATTGTGCTGCTGGCCTCACTTCATATGCATGTACAGATATGTACAGACTTAGTCAATTTTGTATACACTGTTCTGTGTTCTGTGACTTCAAAACCTGACACTTTACTTCCTTTTTGTTTTGCTTTGTGTTTCAGATGCTTAGTTTGCAACAGGGTTTTTTTTTTCACTCACCAACTCTTCTACGATAAAAAGAGCCACTGTCAAATGGGAATGTCTTTCAGTTGGATGGCTCCATGAGTAAATGGCAGACCAGGATCAAATCCGTAATTGTTTTGGATTCAGATAGTTTTCTACGCTTCACTGATCTTGTCTGGTGTATTGGAACCAATGAAATACTCCATTCCAAAGTGCAAACCGCGGCTTCTGGACATATTGGCAGGCTAAATTATACCAGGCAAGATCAATAGAGCACAGAAAAGTATCTGAATCCAAAACAAATACGTATTTGACCCATGTCTGGTAAATGGGGGTGTTTTCTGTGTAAAATCACCTGCTTCTAAATACAAGCCTGCTGGGTTTTATAAGGGCGGGGGTACAATCATGGAGTTGGTTTTTATATAGCCCGCTGGGATTTATGCCCATCAAAAAAAGTATTTGAATATGCTCCTGCTGGGCCTCTCAACTCCATGTTCCTAATACAATTACGTCTGTGTGTGTTTGTGTGTGTGTGTGTGTGTGTGTGTGTGCGTGTACATGTGTATGTGTGTGTGTGTGTGTGTGTGTGTGTGTGTGTATATATGCGTGTGTGTGCGTGCGTGTGCATGTGTGCGTGTGTGTGCATGTGTGTGTGTGTGTTCCTGCATGTGTGCATGCATGCGTGGAATTCATTAAAACAAACATTTTTTAATTAATTCCAGTATTTGTTATCATAATAGTTAGCAATAATTTTTCATTTGCAGGTTATACTTACACACATGCACACACACATTATTAGTTGGAATTCACATAATAAATTTATATACATACATACAAATATATATATATATATATATATATACAGTGAGCACCATAATTCATTGGACAGTGACACATTTTTTGTTATTTTGGATCTGTACTCTAGCACTTTGAGTTTGAAAGGATACAATGACAATGAGGTTGAAGTGCAGACTGTCAGCTTTAATTTGAGGGTATTTTCATGCATATCAGATGAACGGTTTAGAAATTATACAACCTTTTGTACATGGTCCCCCCATTTTAAGGTACTACAAGTATTTGTCGAATTGGTTTCACAGATGTGTTTCGTTAGGCAGGTGTATTCATTTGTGTCGTTAGTGAATGCAGAAGAGAGCTGTTGATTTCTAGTCTTGATTCTAGACTTTGCAATTGGCTTTGGAGATTGTTGTTGGGTTGTGACAACATGAGGAAGACAGCAGTGTCAATGCAAATTAAGCTGGCCGTCATAAGGCTCAGAAATGAAAATCAATCAATCAGGAACATTGCAAAAACTCTGGGCATACCCAAGTCAACAGTTTGGTTCATCATTAACAAGAAAAAAACTCATTTATAAAGCTGACAGTCTGCACTTTAAGCTCATTTTCATTGTATTCTTTCAAACTCAAAGTGCTAGAGTACAGAACCAAAATAACAAAAAAGGTGTCACTGTCCAATGAATTATGGTGCTCACTGTATATAAAACTGGTTTATTTACTTGATTTATCCACTGCATTCCGTCTGACTAACATTTTTTAAAACATTTTGAACAAAACACGCATACACGTTGATGTAATTGTGAAAAGACATAAGAGGGAAAACTTGTTTTGCGCCTTTGGGCTACCTAATATATATGTATAAGAATGGTACTGCTTTTAGCTACGCTGTAGCCTCTGACGATGCACGCAGACACACTCCCCACCAGAAAAAGAAATTAATTTTAAATAAATAAACACTCTGGTTTCGTACCCTGAGGGTAAGATGCAAGTGGCCACCTATTTATCCACAGAATTCTGTCTTAACATTTTTTCCGTTTTTTATGAACAAAATACACGTTAGTGTAATTGTCACTGTAGTAAAATGAGCACTGAATGCCAATCATTATTCACATTTCAGCGTGTTTACCTCTATTTTTCACATTTCCCTGAGTGTGCTTCCTCTATCCTTGCCACTGTTTTGCTCAGCTTGAAAATAAATGACATTTCGGTATAGCACACATTTATTTAAATATTATGTGCTAGTAGTTTGTTAAGATTAATTGGTGTACAAGAAAATCGAAACAACAACGTGTCTAGTTGAGAAAACCATTAAAAACTGTTGTCTCATTTACAGCAAATTGGAAAGCCAGCAGTTTAGCTAATTACAAAAATAATTTTATGCTAATTCAATAGCTTGTAAGACATCTTTACATGATCATATCACTTGTTACAGTTCCCTGCAGAAACATTTGTGAATCAAAACAATTTTAATTACATTATGTATTCCATGAAATCAAAAGTAATTCTATGCACATAATATCGGTGTGACAAAATAGTGATTTTGCTGAAAAATTGTTACTTTGTGGCCATACTGATCATATATTACCGCAACACTGCATGGAAGCTCAAATTCCTCACATATCTGCATAGGCAGCACCACAAACTTGAACCAGGCTTAATCCTCGAGGCAAATTTTGTTCACAAAAGATTAGAGAATACATTTGGATGAATGTGAAAAAAGGTGTTTAACAGTCTTTGCATTTGGGCTCCACAACATAATTAAATGAAATATTTGCAGTTGTGACTGAAGTATGACTATTTCAAGAGTATTCTCCTCATTTTCAGATGACCAATCCTGCCCCCAGCACTACTGCATGAGAATCACTGGATGCTCACCATCTGTCACTAGGTGTGGTGACAGGAACTAAGAGGGAAAACTTGTTTCGTGCCTTCGGGCTATCTAGTATATAAGTATAAGAAAGATGCTGCTTCCAGGTATACTCCAGCCTCCGATGATGTCTGTGCACAGAAACCTTCTCCATGAGAAAAAGGAATTAATTTTTAACAAATAAATCTTCTGGTTTCCTTCCCTGAGGGTAAGATTCAAGATGTTGAAATGGTTTTATTGAACACAGATACTTATTAATTATAATTGATTCTAAAATTATTATCTTGATGCTGTGAAAACATTAATACTTTCCTAAGCAGTGGGTGTGGTTGGGATTATCTCTGGTAATATGTCTGTAACATTAAGTAATCACCACTTATTGCTGTAGAGGTACATTACAATTGTTCTGTACATGTTATGTATAATTATTGCATTTTTTCACTTATCCATCAAAGCACCAAGATTATTAGCAAAACATAAAAATATATAATAAACAGTATATACGTTGATTCTCATATTAACTTGAATTGTGTTTGTTTCAATACATGTTTGTATTTTTTCATCAGAATTATTCATTCACTTAAAAAGATCATATGTTATAATAAGCAATTCAAGCTGATTCCCTGTCAGGGCATGGCAGTGCAATACATGGGAAGCTGTGAAACACAGGAATTTACAGCACATTCACAGACACTCATAATGTCACATTGGGGGAAAAAAGTGTTGCATTGTGAATTCTGCATGATTTACCCCATAAAAGTATACTAATAGTCTCCCTTCATAAAGAGTAACAAAGGGGAACTTACTATACTTTTATACTATACTATACTTAGTCCATTACTGTACACAAGTATAGCAATAGTTCCCTTTTATAAAGAGTAATAAAAGGGGAATTTACTTTTGTAATGCTAAACTATGCTGAAATTCTTGAGTTTGTCTTTTGACATCATTAATACAATAAATATCAATCAGAATTTGAAGGAATTTTTTCTTGCATCTGTATTGTTCAGATATGTTTAACAACATATTAGCCCATTACAACTGTACATTAAACCCTTCAGTGTTACATTGTGACAATAATCTTTTTTTTCAGGATCCATATCGTAAGAAATTATTAAAATGGCTGTGACAGCAGTGTTCTGTGTAATTGGTAAGTGTGAAATTGAAACTTCATACATTTATATATTCATTTAAATGACACTTTCACAGAATGCAAGATACATTGTCTGAAAATAGTTACACATGCTTAATATTGTGATATTATCTCTAAATAATATCTCATATGACATTAAAAAACTATTGAAAAGAAAACGTTTAATTTTCCTTGAGTTTGGTGGCAATAAAATATGATTAAAATAATGCACGTGGAGCAATAAATTTTGACAGAAACAGATCTGCTTCTGGCAAACTCTGTGGTATAATAATATAGATTCATAAAACTAAGGTTCGATCGATCTCAGTGACAGTGTTAGGTAATCCAGTGAAATAGTGAAATAAATGAAAACCAATGGAAACACTTCATGTAAATGCATTTTGCCCGTAAGTCTGTGGTTTTTGTCATCCACTACATGGATAGGCTACACTGGATTCTACCACTTAAATTGGACTAATATAGCAATCTGGTAATGTAAATATTTGGCAAGCACATTATTAATTTAGAGGAAAATTTGATCTCACTTAGCTCAATCCATATGTTGTGATACTATTTGTTCTTATGAGATTTACTTATTTGGCCGATTGCAATGTGCCTTAAAGTTGGACACAAGCTTTTCTTGAGACTCTCCATGTTTCTCGGATGTAGATCAAGACGAAATTGCCTTAGTCCTGACTGCAGTGTGCTGGCTAACTTGTTAGTACAGACCCATGTTAATGCTGCATATGGGAGAGAGTGGAAAAATAGGAAGATTTCCCATTGCTCCAACATGGACATGTTCATGCATTGTAAACTTGCTGGGAAACTGAAGAAGGCGGTGGTGCGAAAACCAAACAAAATTTGGTTTAAAAATAAAATACAAACATATAAAATTACATCATGATTTTGTTAACTTGAACGGTTGGCAAGTTCATAGTTGTGGAAGCCATTTTTCTTTCACACACTTCCATGTTTTTTTACTGCCAGTGAGATATATGTCAGAAAGTTCCCACATTTCCTACTTGACATTACAATTCGTAAGTTGACTTGAAGGACTTTTCCGAGTCGGAAAGGGGTAATTTCTGTAACTCTCATATGAAGTGAATGCGGCATAATCCTGATTGCAAAAGACACCATGGCTGTGTTCGAAACGGTATACTAGCATACTAAATACTACAGCCTATGTTAGTATGTGCTATGTATATTAAGACAATACTATACACGTACTAAGACAGTTAGTAAAACAGGTACATGTTTTGGTTACTTAACCACGCCATAGACTTGTGGCCATCAGTAGCCTATTTAAAAAACACAACTAGAAACATTAGATAATGTTATGTTATATTATCTAATTACCATTAGATAATATAACATAACATAACATAACATAATGACGAGAACAGGCCTTTCAGCTTGCTATTTTCCTGACTAAATTAAACATCTGTGAAATTATGCATTAATAATTAAGTGAAAATATTGATATTGTAGCCAAGTGAAACAGTTGCATGCTTTTACTTTACTAGCCTTTCGATGGCTAGCTGGCTCCGCTAGCCACCTTTACAATATGAACCACTGGATAATTTTCCAGTTAATGTCATTGCTCTCAGTTTCAGTCAAAATATTCCAATTTTGATCATTACTGTCTTCATTTATATATTTTTATTAATGTACCAAAAGAGTTTCACAAGCAAACTCCCACATACCCATTCTTTTGGGCTGCCACATTGGCGTGATTTGTATATTCATGTATTGATTTGACAAGTGTTGGTGTATATACATGACACCATACGCGTATGAGAGGGCTTGGAAGTATCATCGGTAAAGTGTTAAAAGCAGTCATGCCTATGTCTCATTTGTGAATAGTGATCAAATTATGACCCTGACTAATTAAGTATTAAGATGAGCACACAACTGGCATAGTTTGACTTTTTGGTTTGTGAGTGCAAGAGTAGCCAAAGGCAGAGGGAAAATGTGATTTACTATAGCGTCAACAATGAACTTCAGGATTTCTGAAATTCAGGACTACCAGCAGACTTTCTGGGGTTCAGCTGATAGGGAACTCCAATTGCATGCTGCGATCAAAATCCCATGTTAGCACGGTACTTTGGAAACCCTTGTAAACATGCAACTGCGTAATAAAAACAGAAGGCATGCTGCAATCGACCCATTATGCCCAATTAGAAATTAGCATAAAATTAAAAACTTGTGCTTCAGTGAAACGCTAATAATACACTCTTAATGTGGTCAGAGATTACATGCATTGCTTATTTTTCATTGTAGCTCTGGGTGTGAGTGCGGTGATGTCAACCACTTCATCGACAACTCCTTTCTCATCAATGTCTTCATCAACCACAGGTACCTTATCAGTACCAACACATTTCACCAAATGCCTACTTAAACATCACACATGCTGTCACAACCTACAACCCACTGTAGTCAGGACCTCAGAAACCCTCCCCATCTTCCAACATAGACTGAAGACACTTCTTCAGATTACAGCATGCCTCCCCTGACCTGATTAGGATATCCTTTTGCTTCCTTTATTTCTGTATTTCCATTTGGATAATGTTACAGGTTTGCTGAATAAAGAGATATAAAAATCCACCAAGTGCAGTGGTAACCAGCCCTGTTCCTGGAGACCAACCATCCTGTAGGTTTACATTTCAACTGTAATTTGACACACCTGCCTCAACTAATTAAGAGGTCAACAAGATCTCTAGCTTTTGAATGAGGTGTGCTATATTTTAGTGGGAATGATCTCCAGGAACAGGAATGGGTACCACTTGTCTAGTAGTACCATCATTTGTTAAGATACAAATTGTTCTCTGATAAGTTAGCATTACACTGATTGATTATAATCATCAAGGGTCTCTATGCCTCCTTGGTGACACTGCATTGCTCTATTACTGAGAGTAACACTGAAATTATCCACTATTTTAAGATGGTCTAGATAACAGTGTCACCAAGGAGGCAAGTGATTGTAGTGCATCCTGCAGTACCTGTATGTTCACAAGAATTTTCAAATTAAGGTCTACTCAACTGAAATACCTTCATTAGTCAAAAGTATACCTACATGACATGCAAGTATGATCTTCCTACCAAGACCTACTGAAGTGACTGAAGCAAACTCTATTGTACCCTCAGATTCCACAAGTTCTACTCAAATTCCTACATCACCCACGAGTGTGTTCTCAACACCTGCAAGCTCTACTGAAATGTCAACATCAGCTACAAGTACGTCCTCGCTACCTACAAGCTCTAGTTCAATTTCTACATCCGCCACAAGTATGTCATTACTACCTACAAACTCTACTGAAATGTCTACATCTACCACAAGTATGTCCTCACTGCTGACAAGATCTAGTGCAATGTCTACACCCATCACAAGTTTGTCCTCACTACCTATGAGCTCTACTGACATGTCTTCATCAGGCACAAGTATATCTCCAGTACCTGTAAGCTCTACTGAAATGTCAATGTCAACCTCCATTAACCCCTCAAGTTCCACAAGGTCAACTGAAATGTATACTTCAGCTACAAGTATGTCCTCGCAACCTACGAGGTCTACTGACATGTCTACATCAGGCACAAGTATGGCCTCAGTACCAACTAGCTCAAATGCAATGTCTACATCGACAACAAGTATGTTTTCACTGCCTACAAGTTCTACTGAAATGACTTCATCAGGCACAAGTATATCTCCACTACCTCTAAGCTCTACTGAAATGTCAACGCCAACCACCATTAACCCCTCTAGTTCCAAAAGTTCTACTGAAATGTCTACATCAGGCACAAGTATGTCCTCAGTACCTACAAGCTCTACAGAAATGTCATTGTCAACCACAGTTATGCCTTTAAGTTCCACAAGATCAACTGGGATGTCTACTTCGGGCATAAGCACATCCTCAAAACCTACAAGCAATATTGGAATATCGACATCAGCCACAATTATCCCCTCAAGTTCTACAAGTTCAACCGAAATGTCTACATCAACCACAAGTATGTCCTCACTACCTATGAGCTCTACTGAAATGTCTACATCAGCCACAAATATCCCCTCAAGTTCCACAAGTTCAACCAAAATGTCTACATCAGCCACAAGTATGTCGTCACTACCCACGAGTTCTACTGAAATGTCCACATCAGGCACAAGTATGTCCTCACTACCTATGAGCTCTACTGAAATATCCACAAGAGGAACAAGTATGTCCTCACTACCTACAAGCGCTACTGAAATGTCTACATCAGCCACAATTATCCCCTCAAGTTCCACAAGTTCAACTGAAATGTCTACATCAGCCACAAGTATGTCCTCAGTACCCAAAAGCTCTACTGAAATGTCTACATCAGCGACAATTATTCCATCAAGTTCCACAAGTTCAACCGAACTGTCCACATCAGCCACAAGTATGTCTTCACTACCTATGAGCTCTACTGAAATGTCCACATCAGGCACAAGTATGTCCTCACTACCTACAAGCTCTACTGAAATGTCTACATTAGCCACAATTATCCCATCAAGTTCCACAAGTTCAACTGAAATGTCTACATCAGCCACAAGTATGTCCTCACTACCTATGAGCTCTACTGAAATGTCTACAACAGCCACAATTATCCCCTCAAGTTCCACAGGTTCAAACGAAATGTCTACATCAGCCACAAGTATGTCCTCACTACCTGCAAGCTCTACCGAAATGTCTACATTAGCTACAATTATCCCCTCAAGTTCCACAAGTTCAATCGAAATGTCTACATCAGCCACAAGTATGTCCTCACTACCTATGAGCTCTACTGAAATGTCTACATCAGCCACAATTATCCCCTCAAGTTCCACAGGTTCAACCGAAATGTCTACATCAGCCACAAGTATGTCGTCACTACCTATGAGCTCTACTGAAATGTCCACATCAGGCACAAGTATGTCCTCACTACCTGCAAGCTCTACCGAAATGTCTACATTAGCCACAATTATCCCCTCAAGTTCCACAGGTTCAATCGAAATGTCTACATCAGCCACAAGTATGTCGTCACTACCTACAAGCTCGACTGAAATGTTTACATTAGCCACAATTATCCCATCAAGTTCCACAAGTTCAATCGAAATGTCTACATCAGCCACAAGTATGTCCTCACTACCTATGAGCTCTACTGAAATGTCCACATCAGGCACAAGTATGTCCTCACTACCTGCAAGCTCTACCGAAATGTCTACATTAGCCACAATTATCCCCTCAAGTTCCACAAGTTCAACTGAAATGTCTACATCAGCCACAAGTATGTCGTCACTACCTACAAGCTCTACTGAAATGTCTACATTAGCCACAATTATCCCATCAAGTTCCACAAGTTCAATCGAAATGTCTACATCAGCCACAAGTATGTCCTCACTACCTATGAGCTCTACTGAAATGTCTACATCAGCCACAATTATCCCCTCAAGTTCCACAGGTTCAACCGAAATGTCTACATCAGCCACAAGTATGTCCTCACTACCTATGAGCTCTACTGAAATGTCCACATCAGGCACAAGTATGTCCTCACTACCTGCAAGCTCTACCGAAATGTCTACATTAGCCACAATTATCCCCTCAAGTTCCACAAGTTCAACTGAAATGTCTACATCAGCCACAAGTATGTCGTCACTACCTACAAGCTCTACTGAAATGTCTACATTAGCCACAATTATCCCATCAAGTTCCACAAGTTCAATCGAAATGTCTACATCAGCCACAAGTATGTCGTCACTACCTATGAGCTCTACTGAAATGTCCACATCAGGCACAAGTATGTCCTCACTACCTGCAAGCTCTACCGAAATGTCTACATTAGCCACAATTATCTCATCAATTTCCACAAGTTCAATCGAAATGTCTACATCAGCCACAAGTATGTCCTCACTACCTATGAGCTCTACTGAAATGTCTACATCAGCCACTATTATCTCCTCAAGTCTCACAGGTTTAACCGAAATGTCTACATCAGCCACAAGTATGTCCTCACTACCTATGAGCTCTACTGAAATGTCCACATCAGGCACAAGTATGTCCTCACTACCTGCAAGCTCTACCGAAATGTCTACATTAGCCACAATTATCCCCTCAAGTTCCACAAGTTCAACTGAAATGTCTACATCAGCCACAAGTATGTCGTCACTACCTACAAGCTCTACTGAAATGTCTACATTAGCCACAATTATCCCATCAAGTTCCACAGGTTCAACCGAAATGTCCACATCAGCCACAAGTATGTCGTCACTACCTATGAGCTCTACTGAAATGTCCACATCAGGCACAAGTATGTCCTCACTACCTGCAAGCTCTACCGAAATGTCTACATTAGCCACAATTATCTCATCAAGTTCCACAAGTTCAATCGAAATGTCTACATCAGCCACAAGTATGTCCTCACTACCTATGAGCTCTACTGAAATGTCTACATCAGCCACTATTATCTCCTCAGGTCTCACAGGTTTAACCGAAATGTCTACATCAGCCACAAGTATGTCCTCACTACCTATGAGCTCTACTGAAATGTCCACATCAGGCACAAGTATGTCCTCACTACCTGCAAGCTCTACCGAAATGTCTACATTAGCCACAATTATCCCCTCAAGTTCCACAAGTTCAACTGAAATGTCTACATCAGCCACAAGTATGTCGTCACTACCTACAAGATCTACTGAAATGTCTACATTAGCCACAATTATCCCATCAAGTTCCACAAGTTCAATCGAAATGTCTACGTCAGCCACAAGTATGCCCTCACTACCTATGAGCTCTACTGAAATGTCTACATCAGCCACAATTATCCCTTCAAGTTCCACAGGTTCAACCGAAATGTCCACATCAGCCACAAGTCTGTCGTCACTACCGATGAGCTCTACTGAAATGTCCACATCAGGCACAAGCATGTCCTCACTACCTACAAGCTCTACTGAAATGTCTACATTAGCCACAATTATCCCATCAAGTTCCACAAGTTCAATTGAAATGTCTACATCAGCCACAAGTATGTCCTCACTACCTATGAGCTCTACTGAAATGTCTACATCAGCCACAATTATGTCCTCACTACCTACAAGCTCTACCGAAATGTCTACATTAGCCACAATTATCCCCTCAAGTTCCAAAAGTTCAACTGAAATGTCTACATCAGCCACAATTATCCCCTCAAGTTCCACAAATTCAACAGACATGTCTACATCAGCCACAAGTATGTCGTCACTACCTACAAGCTCTACTAAAATGTCCACACCAGGCACAAGCATGTCCTCACTACCTACAAGCTCTACTGAAATGTCTACATTAGCCACAATTATCCCATCAAGTTCCACAAGTTCAATTGAAATGTCTACATCAGCCACAAGTATGTCCTCACTACCTATGAGCTCTACTGAAATGTCTACATCAGCCACAATTATGTCCTCACTACCTACAAGCTCTACTGAAATGTCTACATTAGCCACAATTATCCCATCAAGTTCCACAAGTTCAATTGAAATGTCTACATCAGCCACAAGTATGTCCTCACTACCTACAAGTTCAACTGAAATATCTACATCAGCCACAATTATCCCCTCAAGTTCCACAAGTTCAACTGAAATGTCTACATCAGCCACAGATATGTCCTCACTACCTACAAGCTCTACTGAAATGTCTACATCAGCCACAATTAACCCCTCAAGTTCCACAAGTTCAACCGAAATGTCTACATCAGCCACAAGTATGTCCTCCCTACCTTTGAGCTCTACTGAAATGTCCACATCAGGCACAAGTATGTCCTCACTACCTATAAGCTCTACTGAAATGTCTACATCAGTCACAATTATCCCCTCAAGTTCCACAAGTTCAACTGAAATGTCTACATCAGCCACAAGTATGTCGTCACTGCCTACAAGCTCTACTGAAATGTCCACATTAGGCACAAGTATGTCCTCCTTAACTGCAAGCTCTAATGCAATGTCTACATCACCCACAATTGTGCCCTCAAGTTCCACAATTTCTACGGGAATGTCTACGTCAGCCATAATTATTCCCTCAATTTCCACAAGTTCAACTGAAATGTCTACATCTACCTCAAGTATGTCTCCACTACCTAGAAGTTCTACTGAAATGTCTACATCAGGTACAAGTATGTCCTCACTATCAACAAGTTCTACTGAAATGTCAGTGTCAGCCACAATTATGCCCTCAAGTTCTACAGATTCAATTGAAATGTCTACATCAGCCATAATTATCCACTCAAGTTCCACAGTTTCAACTGAAATTTCAGCATCTGCCACATGTATGTCTTCATCACCAACAAGCTCCACTGAAATGTTGACATCTGGCCCAGATTTCAGTCATGATTATGTTCTCAAGTTCTAAAATGCATTCATTACCCATAAATATTTCCTCAGTATCTCCAAGTTTAACTGAAATGCCTTCATCGACTACGTATCAATACCTACACATATGACCAAATGCCTACATCGACAAAATATGTTGTCAAAACCTACGCACCTACCAGGCCTCTCCATTCTGCTTCCACCATGGCTTGCCTGACCTCATTTTGATATCTTGTTTTTCTCTGGATTTCCATTTTGATAGCCTTGTGGGCATAGCTATGGAAAAATAGATAACCTGTAAAGTAGCACTTTCCTTTGTTGCTATACAGATTGTTGCTTGGTACATCAACATTACTGTTATTGATTATAAAAGATCCTTTGTGCCTTATTTTTTCATTTTTGTATTCCTGAGAATAATGCTGAAGTTCTTTACTATTGTCAGTCCCTCTCCATTAGACTGTCTGCCATGTGATTGGAATTTAACATTAACTCCACAGTACCCATAAATTCACTTGTATTTTAAGTTAAATTCTGCAGATTTGAAATAACCGATTTAGTCAAAGGTATGTTCCAAGGACCTACGAGTTCAACTGAAATGCAAAAATTGCATGCAAGTATTTTCTTTTTGTAAAGTTCTACTGACGTGACTAAATCAGCTTCTATTGTGCCCTCAGGTTCTACAAATTCTACTCAAATTTCTACATCACCCACAAGTGTGTTCTCAGTACCAGCAAGCTCTACAGAAATGTCAACCACAATTATCCCCTCAAGTTCCTCAGCTTCAAGTGAAATGTCAACATCTGCTACAAGTATGTCCTCACTACCTACAAGCTCTACTGAAATGTCTACATCAGCCATAATTATCCCCTCAAGTACCACAAAGTCAACAGACATGTCCACATCAGCCACAAGTATGTCCTCACCACCTATTAGCTCTACTGAAATGTCCACATCAGGAACAAGTACATCCTCACCACCTATTAGCTCTACTGAAATGTCCACAATAGGCACAAGTACGTCCTCATTACCCATAAGCTCTACTGAAATGTCTACATCAGCCACAATTATCCCCTCAAGTACCACAAGGTCAACTGAAATGTCTACATCAGCCACAAGTATGTCCTCACCACCTATTAGCTCTACTGAAATGTCCACATCAGGAACAAGTATATCCTCACCACCTATTAGCTCTACTGAAATGTCCACACCAGGAACAAGTATGCCCGCAATACCTACAAGCTCTACTGAAATGTCCACATCAGGTACAAGTATGTCCTCACCACCTATTAGCTCTACTGAAATGTCTACATCAGGAACAAGTATGTCCTCACTACCTACAAGCTCTATTGGAATGTCTACATCACCCACAATTATCCCCTCAAGTTTTAAAAGTTCAACTGAAATGTCTACATCAGCCACAAGTATGTTGTCACTATCTACAAGCTCTCCTGAAATGTCCACATCAGGCACAAGTATATCCTCACTACCTATAAGCTCTACTGAAATGTCTACATCAGCCACAATTATCACCTCAAGTTCTACAAGTTCAACTAAAATGTCTACATCAGCCACAATTATCCCTTCAAGTTCCACAAGTTCAACTGAAATGTTCACATCAGCCACAAATATGCCCTCACTACCTATGAGCTCTACTGAAATGTCTACATCAGCCACAATTATCCCCTCAAGTTCCACAAGTTCAACCGAAATGTCTACATCAGCCACAAGTATGTCCTCCCTACCTTTGAGCTCTACTGAAATGTCCACATCAGGCACAAGTATGTCCTCACTACCTATAAGCTCTACTGAAATGTCTACATCAGTCACAATTATCCCCTCAAGTTCCACAAGTTCAACTGAAATGTCTACATCAGCCACAAGTATGTCGTCACTACATACAAGCTCTACTAAAATGTCCACATCAGGCACAAGTATGTCCTCACTACCTATGAGCTCTACTGAAATGTCCACATCAGGAACAAGTATGTCCTTATTACCTACAAGCTCTACTGAAATGTCTACATCAGCCACAAGCTTGTCCTCACTACCTATGAGTACTATTGACATGTCTACATCAGGTACAAGTATATTTTCACTACCTGCAAGCTCTACTGAAATATCAACACCAATCACAATTACCCCTTCAACTTCCACAAGCTCAACTGAAATGATGTCATCAGGCACAAGTATGTCCTCAGTACCTACAAGCTCTACTGAAATGTCAGTGTCTACTTCCATTATACCCTCAAGTGCCACAAGTTCAACTGACATATCTACATCAGCCACAAGTATGTCTTCACTGCCTACAAGTCCTACAGAAATGACATCATCAGGCACAAGTATATCCTCAGAAACTATAAGCTCTACTGACATGTCTACCTCAGGCACAAGGATATCCTCACCACCTATAAGCTCTACTGAAATGTCCACATCAACCACAATTATTCCCTCAAGTTCCACAAGTTCAACTGAAATGTCTACACCAGACACAAGCATGTCCTCGCTACCTACTAGCAATACTGAAATGTCTACATCAGCCAAATTTAGCACTTTGAGTTCTACAAGTTCAACTGATATGTCTACCTCAACCTCAAGTATGTCCTCCTTACCTGCAAGCTCTACTGCAATGTCTACATCACCCACAATTGTGCCCTCAAGTTCCACAATTTCTACGGGAAGGTCTACGTCAGCCATAATTATTCCCTCAATTTCCACAAGTTCAACTGAAATGTCTACATCCACCTCAAGTATGTCTCCACTACCTAGAAGTTCTACTGAAATGTCTACATCAGGTACAAGTATGTCCTCACTATCAACAAGTTCTACTGAAATGTCAGTGTCAGCCACAATTATGCCCTCAAGTTCTACAGATTCAATTGAAATGTCTACATCAGCCATAATTATCCACTCAAGTTCCACAGTTTCAACTGAAATTTCAGCATCTGCCACATGTATGTCTTCATCACCAACAAGCTCCACTGAAATGTTGACATCTGGCACAAATTTCAGTCACGATTATGTTCTCAAGTTCTAAAATGCATTCATTACCCACAAATATTTCCCCAGTATCTCCAAGTTTAACTGAAATGCCTTCATCGACCACATATCAATACCTACACATATGACCAAATGCCTACATCAACAAAATATGTTGTCAAAACCTACGCATCTACCAGGCCTCTCCATTCTGCTTCCACCATGGCTTGCATGACCTCATTTAGATATCCTGTTTTTCTCTGGATTTCCATTTTGATAGCCTTGTGGGCACAGCTATGGAAAAATAGATAATCTGTAAAGTGGCACTTTCCTTTGTTGCTATACAGATTGTTGCTTGTTACATCAACATTACTGTTATTGATTATAAAATATCCTTTGTGCCTTCTTTTCTCATTTTTGTATTCCTGAGAATAATGCTGAAGTTCTTTACTATTGTAAGTCCCTCTGCATTAGACTGTCTGCCATGTGATTGTAATGTAACATTAACTCCACAGTACCCATAAATTCACTAGTATTTTAAATTAAATTCTGCAGAATTGAAATAACTGATTTAGTCAAAGGTATGTTCCCAGGACCTACGAGTTCAACTGAAATTCAAAAATTGCATGCAAGTATTTTCTTTGTGTGAAGTTCTACTGAAGTGACTAAATCAGCTTCTACTGTGTCCTCAGGTTCTACAAATTCTACTCAAATTTCTACATCACCCACAAGTGTGTTCTCAGCACCAGCAAGCTCTACAGAAATGTCAACCACAATTATCCCCTCAAGTTCCTCAGCTTCAAGTGAAATGTCAACATCTGCTACAAGTATGTTCTCACTACCTACAAGCTCTACTGAAATGTCTACATCAGCCACAAGTATGTCCTCACTATCTACAAGTTCAACTGAAATGTCAACATCAGCCTCAAGTATTTCTTCACAACCTACAAGCTCAACTGAAATGTCTACATCAGCCACATTTATCCCTTCAAGTTCCACAAGTTCAACTGAAATGTCTACATCAGGCACAAGTATGTCCTCACTACCTACAAGCACTACTGAAATGTCCACATCAGGAACAAGTATGTCCTTATTACCTACAAGCTCTACTGAAATGTCTACATCAGCCACAAGTATGTCCTCACTACCTATGAGCTCTACTGAAATGTCTACATCAGGCACAAGTATGTCCCCGCTACCTACAAGCTCTAGTGAAATGTCTACATCAGGCACAAGTATGTCCTCACTACCTATGAGCTCTACTGAAATGTCTACATCACCCACAAGTATGTCCTCACTACCTATGAGCTCTACTGAAATGTCTACATCAGGCACAAGTATGTCCTCGCTACCTACAAGCTCTACTGGAATGTCTACATCAGGCACAAGTATGTCCTCGCTAGCTATGAGCTCTACTGAAATGTCTACATCAGGCACAAGTATGTCCTCGCTAGCTATGAGCTCTACTGAAATGTCTACATCAGGCACAAGTATGTCCACGCTACCTACAAGCTCTACTGAAATGTCTACATCAGCCACAAGTATGTCCTCACTACCTATGAGCTCTACTGAAATGTCTACATCAGGCACAAGTATGTCCTCGCTACCTACAAGCTCTACTGAAATGTCTACATCAGGCACAAGTATGTCCTCGCTACCTATGAGCTCTACTGAAATGTCTACATCAGCCACAAGTATGTCTTCGCTACCTATGAGCTCTACTGTAATGTCTACATCAGCCAGAACTACCCTAACAAGTTCCACAGTTTCAACTGAAATGTCTACATCAGGCACAAGTATGTCGTCACTACCTATGAGCTCTACTGAAACATTACCATCAACCACAATTATCCCCTCAAGTTCAACTGAAATATCTACATCAGGCACAAGTATGTCCTCACTACCGACAAGCTCAACTGAAATGTCTACGTCAGCCACAAGTATTTCCTCACTAACTATGAGCTCTACTGAAACATCCCTGTCAACTACAGTAATCCCCTCAAGTTCCACAAGTCCTACTGAAATATCAACAACATCCATAAGCATGTCTTCACTACCTATCAGCTCTACTGAAATGCCTACATCTACTGCAATTATTCCCTCAAGTTCCACAAGTTTAGCTGAAATGTCTACATCAGCCACAATTATGTTCTTGCGCCCTATAAGCTCAACTGTAATGTCTACAACAGCTACAGTTGTGTCCACAATTTCCACAAGTTCAATTGAAATGCCAACTTCAAGAACAAGTATATTTTCAGACCCTACAAGATCTACTGAGATGTCAACATCAGCTTCAATTATATCATCAACATCTATGAGTCCAACTGAAATTCCTACATCAGACACAAGTATGTCTTCAAGTGCTACAGGTTCATCTGAAATACCTACATCGACCACAACTACTTCCAAAGTACCTACAATTTCCCCTGAAATGTCTACATCAGGAACATTTATGTCCTCAGGGTCTACAAGGTCAACTAAAATGGCAACATCAATGACAAGTATGTCCTCAGCTTCTGCAGTTTCTCCTGAATTGCCTTCATCTGTTTTTATTATGTCCTCGGTTTCTACAAGTTCAACCATATTATCTATATCACCCAAAATTATTATACAATTATACAATACAAGTTCTACAATTTCAACAGAACTACCTCCATCAGCAACAATTATGTTCTCAGGTTCTACAAATTCAACTGAAATACTAACTGGAGAAACAAGTATACCCTCCATACCTACAAGTTCTACTGAAATGACTACGATTATTTTCTCAAGGGCCCCAGTTCTAAAATCCATTCATTACCCACAAGTATTTCATCAATTTGTACAAGTTTTACTGAATTGCCTTCATCGACCATAGGAGACTTCTCAGTACCTACGCATTTTACCAAATGTCAATGTCAACAACATATATGTTGCCAGAATCTTCATAACTACCAGTCCACTCCATTCTGCTACCACTGGGACTAGCAGCATCCCCTCTAACCTGCCCACCCCCCACAATCCCCCCAACCCCTCCCTCCAGGGCCTGCACTTCCAGGAGATACTTTTCCTGGACGTTCAGGGGTTAAATGAGTTTCCCACTGTAGTCAGTATAGCAGAAACCCATCTTCCAAAACAGACTGAGCACTCCCCTGTTCAGGTTACACCATGGTTTGTCTGATCTCATTTATATATCCTTCTGTTTTATTTTTCTTTGGATTTCATTTTGGATAGTGTTATCAGTATAGAAAAAAGTGGATAATCTGTCTTGTGGTACGTTCAGTTGTTGCCACAGAAATTGTTGTTTGTTAGGTTAGCATTACTCTAACTGATTATAAATGGTTCTCTATGCCTTCTTGGTGTTTCCTGCATTTTGTATTTTTGTGTATTTCAGGTCAAATGAAATAACTTCATTAGGCAAAAGTATGTTCCCAGGACCTACAAGTTCAACTGAAATGCCAAGAATTTCAAGCAAGTATTTTCCTTGTGCCAAGTTGTACTGAAGTGACTAAATCAGCCTCTTTTGTGCCCTCAGGTACTACAGGTTCCACTCAGATTTCCACATCACCTACAAGTATTTCCTCACTACCTACAAGCTCTACTGAAAGATCTTCATCGGCCACAATTACACCCTCAATTTCCACAAGTTCAACTGAAATGTCTACATCAGCCACAAGTATGTCCTCACTACCTACAAGCTCTACTGAAATGTCTACATCAGCCACAATTATCCCCTCAAGTTCCACAAGTTCAACCAAAATGACATCAGCCACAAGTATGTCCTCACTACCTATGAGCTCTACTGAAATGTCCACATCAGGCACAAGTATGTCCTCACTACCTACAAGCTCTACTGAAATGTCTACATCAGCCACAATTATCCCTTCAAGTTCCACAAGTTCAACTGAAATGTCTACATCAGGCACAAGTATGTCCTCACTACCTACAAGCTCTACTGAAATGTCCACAGCAGGCACAAGTATGTCCTCATTACCTACAAGCTCTACTGAAATGTCTACATCAGCTACAATGATCCCCTCAAGTTCTACAAGTTCAACTGAAATGTCTACATCAGGCACAAGTGTGTCCTCACTACCTACAAGCTCTACTGAAATGTCCACAGCAGGCACAAGTATGTCCTCACTACCTACAAGCTCTACTGGAATGTCTACATCAGGCACAAGTATGTCCTCACTACCTATGAGCTCTACTGAAATGTCAACATCAGGCACAAGTGTGTCCTCACTACCTACAAGCTCTACTGAAATGTCTACATCAGCCACAATTATCCCCACAGTTTCCACAAGTATGTTCTCAGCATCTACACGTTCTCCAGAAATCCCTACTTCGAGCACCAGGATATTCTCAAGATCTGTTGCAGCTCCCACATCAATGGCTGGTATATTTTCAAGTTCTACCTTTTTTCCCAGCCCAGAAACAACCAAAAAACTACAACCTACACCTGCAGCACCAGTTCTAACAACTGAAATTGTAATTCCCACAACAAAACCCATGCCTGTCATTATGACTACAAATCCAGCACCTACAACACCAGTAGCAGAGGGGGGTCAACCTACAGCTGCAGCACCAGTGCTCACAACTGAAATTGTAATCCCCACAACAAAACCCATGCCTGTCATTATGACTACAAATCCAGCACCTGCAACACCAGTAGCAGAGGGGGGTCAACCTACAACTGCAGCACCAGTGCTCACAACTGAAATTGTAATCCCCACACCAAAACCCATGCCTGTCATTATGACTACAAATCCAGCACCTACAACACCAGTAGCAGAGGGGGGTCAACCTACAGCTGCAGCACCAGTGCTCTCAACTGAAATTGTAATCCCCACAACAAAACCCATGCCTGTCAATATTGTTACAAATCCAGCACCTACAACACCAGCAGCAATGGGGGGTCAACCAACAACAGCAGCTGCTAAAATCACAACTTTACGTGCAATAGTAGCTACTTCCATGAAACCTGTAGTCCCTGTCATAACTACAAAAGCTGCCCTAGCCCCAACAACTGGAGGAATTGTGGTTCCCCTGCCAACCACACAAGCTGTAATCCAAACAAGAAACACCCCTATAATTGCCCCACCAGTTGGCGTCTCCACTGCGAGGCCTGCAGGACCTATTACACAACCTCCACCAACCGTAGTTGTGGCACTCACTACAGAAGTTTCTCTTACGACCGTGGCAGTTGTGATTGCTCAGACAGACTCCACGGATAAACCATCTGCAACTGAGGGATCACTGGAGATTGACTTCAGCATCGATCAGCCATTCGACAACAATCTCCTCGATAGCACGTCACAGGAATTCAAGACACTGGCCAGCAATGTTACCACTGAGGTGATCACTGCTTCGCTTTGTTCTTTGTTTTCAAAACTTTAATTCATACCTGATTCACCATTCATTGGTTTACATCAAAGCATGTTTAAAAATAGTATGTTACTAATGTACTATCTGTTAACTGTTGTACGCTAGGCTCTGTTCCCAGTTTTTCCAGTATTAACATTTAAAATTTTTAATACTGCTTTTAGATTATGAAGAGAAATCACTATAAAATCTTTCCTTTATTTTGTAAGGTTAATCGTGCTTACAGGAAATCTTTCCCAGACACCTTCCGTCGCTGCCGAGTCAATGCATTCAGGTGAGTAATATTTAATAAGCCAAAATGCCTGTGTATGTTTTCTTTGTTTTGTTTTGTTTTGTTTTTTTGCTTATGGTGTTCAAGTTCATGCATCGGTTTTTTCATTTCACCATTGTCATTCCTTATTCTTTCTGTCTCTTTCAGATCGGGGTCAGTGAAAGTTGACATGACCCTTATATTCAACAACAAGACTGTGGTTCCAAGCACAACCCAGGTAGAACAAAGTCTCGAGGAAGCCCTGAAGGAAGGAACGTCCTTCTTGAATGTTGTTCCTGGCTCTATTGTTGCAAGTAAGCATACATTTAACAGCACTACCTGCAGTCAATTTATAGGCCTACATTGTGATATAAATGTCATTTTAATGATGTATTTCTTTTGAAATCAGTATTTACATACATCACTTTATGGACACATCTAGACCAAGGGTTTGCTTATTGTAGGACAACCCCTCTTGAAAGCTGTTGTTTGCAAGGTAGCTGTCGTTGCACAGGAGGTGTCAACCCTTAAAAACGATGAGAAAAAATATGTCTAAAGTATACATTTTCTGAAGCACAGGCTACTTAAAGTGCACTCCCATTTAAATAATTCTTAAAAATAATTATGTTACTTTTAAGCATTTCAGTCACCGGAACTGATATAAGTTTGCTGTCACAGAAATATACTTATTTTATTTGTGTGTTTTTTTGTCAATTTCCTTTAGGCACAACAAACGCAACTACAACCACAGTGGCACCCGCAATGACCACCTCCGGGTCCTCCAAGCAGACTGTCAACATAATAGTTCTCACGTTTTTTTCACTGTTTCAGTTTTTTACCACAAGGCACTGAAATGAATCACATTTTAAGATATTTCTTCACAAGAGAACAGAAGAACTGAAACCACAGAAAGTGAATACAAGCAAGAGGGGAACAAACAGCAAAAGCAAAAAGAAAAGCAAAACATCAACTTGAAATTCTAAATTGGACTGAAACAGACCCCAATTACTAATATAGATTTTTGGAAGTTCCACTGCTTCAGTATATCCTTGGTGTAGCATTTCCCAAGGAGAGAGGGTGAGAGGGACTCTCCTGGTTGTCCTTGTGCTGTCGGCCCAAACTAACTGTGTGTGAAGCAGAGTCCTCCAATGCAATGATTGCACAGCTAAGCGGGTGGACTGAAAAATGAGAAGAAGCAACATTATAGCAAGCGTGCACTTCTGGCTTCCATGCAGATTTCTACCTAAATTCTTCTGAACTGAAAGAGCACCCTCCATTCCATGAGACGGCCTTTTAAAAACACCACTGGACATTCCACGCTGGAGGAAAAACCAGAGCAATGAAGGGATGAAAGCTCAACAAAAACCATTTTTGACGCTGTTTTTGATGTTATTGTTAAACAGAAAAGTGTGATTGCTATATGTAACAAAAGAAGAAGAAAAAAAATCAAAATTAATTATAAGTGAATTATTTAATAATTGTCTTTACTGTCTAATTCATCAATTTCACTACCTTTCATTTTCTCATCGTAGACACATGAAGCTTGCAACATTTTCCAGTTCCAATGATGAAAATTGATTAATTGTGCATTGTGCATTTTTTTTCTGATTTGACTTCTTGGTTTTTTGGTGAAAAAAAAAAAAATTACTAAATTGTACTCCTTTAAAATAATGTAACAATTTGTAAGTATTGTAATCATGAGTACAGTCAATAAATGATTAAAATTCCTGAAAAATTATTTTTTTTTCTGATGCTTTTTTGTCAGAAAATTATGGGATTTTTGGCCAAGTTCATTTTCAAGCTGACAGGGACTACTGTGGGGAATTTCATGGGGGAATGCATTTTAAACAGTGAGCTCAAGTATAATTAAAATGAAAATGTGGTACACTAAATAGCTCATTACACATATCTATGCCTCATGTATGTGATGACATTGTGCACATCAAGCGTTTATACATAAAATCTCTTCTTCTGCCACACTTAAGGTTACCAATCATGCTGCTGTAAATGAAAAAAGATCCTGCCTTTCCAAATATTGCATAAACTTGCTTTCTCACTAGGCCTTACACTTACACTAAACAAAGTAGCTAGGTCGCTGCATTCTGGAAGTGCTAAGTGCCTGCCAGGTCAAACTATAGGGTAGATATTGCTACCAACGAGAAGCAAGAGAAAACCAAATAGCGAACACAAAAGATTGGCGTGTGCCATACTGTAGTGTGTTACACGAACACACAAACAACAGAATGTCCAGGAAACGAGCTGCAGGAGGGAAACCCTTGGTATTTGATGGAAAATTGACCCTGATTTGTATTTTAAAATGTAACATTTAAGTCGCTGGATTTTCAGGTAAAATAAGGATACTGTGGCTAAAAATTGAAATAATTTACTGTAAATAATTAAAAGTAAAAAAAATTCAAAGTTTCTGATTATTAACGAGGGAAGAAAAATAACTTTACACTTTTTTAAAAATAAATGAACAGAGATGACTGTTCCTTTGGCTAGAAGATGCTATTCAAGGAAAGCCTTTCTGACAGAAAAGATATTTATGATAAGGATTTAAGATAAGGAGGGCATGCAATCCCCCAGATAATAACAATTTAGTCCTTTAGCACACACTTTTGGCCAAAGTGATTTAGCCTGTGTGAATATAACATTGTTTTTATACATTTATACATAGCTTCATCATGGTGTCAGTACATGGATGTGTTCTCCATGGCTTGGCTATCTGGATATTTGTGGAGGCTACCTTAATGAACGGATTAGCACCACAATATATTTCTGACTTGCTTGAGGGCTACAAGCTGACTGAGGAATCTGGCACTGGTCTCTAAGTAGTTTCTGGGCTAAAATCTAGATCTGGTGAAGCTGCTTTTTTTTTTCTATTATGTGCCCAGGTGCTGGAATGGACTTCCTGGTTATTTAAGATGGATTCCACGTCTTTCTGTTTTTAAAGAGCAGGCTCAAAACTTTCCTTTTTTCCATGGCTTTTGACTACTGTGTTTGCTTTTCTATGTATAGTTTGTGTGCATATGCAAGTGCAAACTTTGTGCAAAGTGCATTGGATTTCCATGTGTATGAAATGTGCTATATAAATAAACTTGAACTGAAACTTAATAATTGTTGTATTAATAATGTAACTTGTGACCTGCTTAGTCATATTAGCTACGGAAGGATAGTTTGTTTCTGATCCTGGATAGCATTCAATGTGCATGAAATATTATTATACATACACTATTACCAAGCCATTAGGTAGTAAACTAGCCATTAACTGAAAGTGAATGTAGCATCATCAATGTGTACAGCATATCACAAGACAGTCATTCATAGCAAATTGGGGCACTTACCAATCAGGTTTATACAGCAGAATAAACCGAATACTACACACTAATCCTTTCCAAAAACATTACCCAATATTCAAAGACTTGCAATCAGTTTATTTTACTTGTAGTAAATGATTGAATTACACAAATGAGTTTTTATGCTCTCCCAGAGTATTAGCACTCCTGAAATAACGGACATAATTTATTTCTATTTCTGGATTTGGCATTAAGTAACTTGATCTACCACTTTGGTGCAGACAGAAGCAAAATGTACACAAGCACTGGAAGATTAGTAAATCTGATCTGAGGTAGGTACATTCTTTTTCATGTGAACAAATCCAAAATCTAATGTGAAAATACTTGCAGACATTTAATGCTCTTTTACAGGCTCTGAATCATCACCTACAAGACAAAATGATGTAGATTGCAATGCAGTTTTAATAGGTGCAATGCACATGTCTGCACATACATACTAATGCACATGTTACTTGCACATGACCATGCATGCACGCACAATGCACATGCATGCATGACTCAGCTCCAAGACAGAAACAGCAGACATTCTTGTGGTAAATCTGTGGCGAGTTCTTTAGTTGTTTTTTAAAAGGTGAACTGAAGATTATGCTGCCAGACAGGACTGCCTTCATACCACTTCTCTTCTCTCTCGTTCATTTTGTTTAAACAAAAAATGAACTATGTGTTCTTAAAGACACAGTCCCTGAAAAAATCCCCAATTTGGTATAATATTTCCAGCCTCTAAACACTGGCAGGTAGCTGTTACAGGTAGCCCCCTAAGAACATGTCATAATCTCAGCTATAGATAATTGGCTGCTATTTGTTTTGGTCTTTAAATCCAGTTACAGTCGTGAATATGTGATAGAAAAGAACATGTCAAAGGTTTTTTTATTTATTCTTTTTTTGGTCATGCACCACTTTAATAGATGAAAAAACAAAGATTACCAAAAAGTGCATTGATTACCAATAAAAGTGCTAATGACTGGTGATATAAAAGTAAATGAAGAAACTTCTGGTGTTCTATCTTGCAAGATGAAGCTGACACAGGGTGCAGCTTTTCAGAGAGAAACAGGCAAGAGGCGGGGATTAAGGGAGTTGTCAATATTAAAGATTGATCTTCTTTATTCCATCTTCATCTTAGCTACCACATCTAGCCTAAGATCTTTTGTGAACACAATATCTTCACCAAAAAAGGTCAGTAAAGTTTTTTTAATTTTTTTATTTTCAGGCAACACCTCTTTCTCCCTGTCTCTCACTCTCTATCTCCCTCTCTCTCTCTCTCTCTCACTCACTCACTCCCACTCTCTTTCTCTCTCTCCCCCTTTACATCTTTAGATAATTCATACTTTTTCCGTTTTGTCAACATGTCAGTGCATTTGTGTGTGTACATTTGTACATGTGTGGTACAAATTAAGATGTGGTGAAAAATGAACAAAATGTACAAAAAGAAACAAATCCACTGTCTGTTTTAACAATTTAAAAAGTCTGATCTCCTATTGGACCTCTCCCCAATCTGTGATTTTTATGGTCTGCTCCCTCCTTACTAACTATAATGCTAAATGTTTAGAACTATGTCAATACAGCCAGTGGTCTCTCTGGAGATACTGTACCACCTAAGCAGTTTTGAGAAATCCAAGATAGCAGATATTCATATAATTTCATACAGAAATAATCCTTTGAGACATTTTAAAGTGTTGCATTCAAATAACATGTTTCTTTGATATTACCTACTATTGTGTGAAATGGTTCAGGAGGAAAAGTGCAAGCATGTAACATTTCAAAAGTTAATCCAATTCAGTGGCTCATAGCAACTACATTATTTGGAGGCATGTTTGAATGTATCCTGTTGTGTGTGTGTGTGTGTGTGTGCATTAGAGATCTACTTTCCTGTAGGTTTTCATTTTAAGTCAACTGTAATTTCACACCCCTGACTCTACTAATTAGCAGCTCAATGAGATTTCTAGCTGTTCAATGAGGTGTACTTTGTTAGGATTGGAGGGAATATCTACAGGACAGTAAATCTCCAGGACCAGGGTCTGGCAGCTGTGCTATATGCAATAGCAGTATTAGGAACAAATACTGTATGTTGATTGGCTTAAAGCAGCCATGTTATTAATATAAAAGAGGAGTGGCCAAAAAGCACATAGCAAAAAGCGTAGTCACATAGCAAAAAGCTACACAGTCTCGGATCACTTGCTGCTTAGGATTAATCCAAACATAGCTGCAAATTCAATGGCAGTACTCATAAGTGTAATTCGAAAAATGTTCAGCATTTTGGGCAGTGGTATGTTTATGACGTTTCAAAAGTTTCAGTAATTTGAAAAATGCACCTTCATGAGGAAATGCAGATGTCATATTGGGCGTGTGCAAAAGTGATGCATGCCTCTGTAGGCCAAACAAGCTTTGTGAGTTTTGACAAGCTAGATGGATCTTACTGCCATTTTCCCAAAGTGACAGAAATCATTTTTTAAAAAGAGGGCTTGAGGTTGGCTGAGTAGAGGGTATGAGTGGGCCTGCTCTGCCTCCCTCTCTCTCTCTCTCTCTCTCTCTCTCTTTCTCATCATTTTTCTGTGGTTTTCACGCAGAGTCCACACAAAAACTGTCACCATGGCACATGGAGCAATGATCCTTACCATATTCGTGTTTGGTGAGTCTGCATATTTCACAGCATATTTTACAAGCTAGTGATCTCAGTTCACTGAGTGGAATACAGTATCCTGGTTAATCAATTTTAAAAATAAAATAAATACAAATGTGTCATTGCAGTCATCTTGTTTTAAAGTTCATTTAAAACAAGATGACTGACATGTTAACAGTACTTGTTCAAAGGATTAACTTTTTGAAAAACTTTTATTAATGTGACCAAGAAATGTGTTTGAACTGACTGAATATTTAACTTCTTTTCATTTTTGCTATTGTCACCATGGTACAGTGCAGTATGGCCTCGTCAATACAAACAGACATTAACACAGTTCCCATAACTGTTGCTTTTTTAACAGCTGCTACACCTGTACCATGCACCACTGATTCAAACTCGAAAACAGAATCTAAAGCAGCCCTTCCAGGCCAATCGGCCATAATAAACACCATCACAACTGAAAAATCTGCTGTAACTATCAGGACAACAGAGTCCACCACATCAGTATCCAACACTACCATTCCTGGAACTGAGAATAATGTTAATGTCAAAGCAAAAACAAGTTCAACTGTCCATACTACTAAAGAAGCAATAGAGAGCACAGTAACTGCCACGCCAACAGCTGAAACTGTGGTTTCGACCCTTAGCAGTATTACACCACCTATGTCGTCTAGCACTGTAACCGCATCTATCCACCTCACCAACACAGTGACACACACTGATTCAGGGTCCACAACTAAAGACAAAACTCCATCCTCCACAACTTCTGTTTCCTCTACTGCTCCCTCTTCAACAGCCATATCTCAAGCCCCTGTTAATGATACATCAACGACATTAGCCCACACAACCACTACTAAAACTTCATCTCTTAATAATGAACCCAAATCAACAGACCAAGCAGTCATAACGTCAGTCTTCACTGCCATTAGTACCACTTTAGTACCCATAACTACAGGCATACCCTCACCTACCAGGACAACACACACTGATTCAGGGTCCACAACTAAAGATAAAACTCCATCCTCCACAACTTCTGTTTCCTCTACTGCTCCCTCTTCAACAGCTACATCTCAAGCCCCTGCTAATGATACATCAACAACACTAGCCCACACAACCACTACTACAACTTCATCTCTTAATAATGAACCCAAATCGACAGACCAAGCAGACATAACGTCAGTCTTCATTGCCACCAGTAACAGTTTAGAACATACAGCTATAGGTATACCTTCAACTGCCAGGACAACACACACTGATTCAGTTCCTACAACTAAAAACAAAACAACATCCTCCACAAATTCTGTTTTCTCTACTGCTCCCTCAGCTATATCTACAGCTACAAATGTTACTTCAGCCCCTATAGCCACTAATATTAATACTGCCTTTGTGACCACAACCAACCTTGTAGGCCCTGCAACTGCCAAACCTACAACAAGTACTGCCACTACTCTTGCATATTCAGCTACAACTACAGATTTCACAAATCACACAGCCGCAAAACTTCCTTCCACTCCCACAACCACTGGTATCACAACAACCCTCACAACCTCAAAAGTTACTTTAAGTCCTCTGACAAATTACACAACTTCAGTCCATGGGACCAGAACCACATTGTTAACCCATACAACTCTCAAAGCCATGACAAAGCCTCCTGCTACTACAGTTGCACCACCTGGCTCAACTACTGCATCCTTACATACAAACCCCACTTCCACAACTACATCTCCAGCTAACATTTTGGATAGATCAACCACATCACCCGACACAACTGCTACAGCTTCAGCTCTTACAAATCAACCCAGATCAACAGACCCAGCAGCCCTAATATCAGTCTCAACTGCCTCCAGTACCAGTTCAGAACCCACTACTACAGGCATATCATCATATGCCAGGACAACACACACTGACTCAACTCCCACAACAAAAAACAAAATGCCATCCTTCACAACTTCTGTTTCTTCTACAACTGCCTCAGCTACATCTGCAGCCACACCATCCACAAACACAAATATTTCCTCTGCCCAAACAACCACAAATATTAATACTGCCTTCATAACGATAACAGACATTTTAGCACATACAACTCACAAACCCATGACAAAATCTCCTTCCATGACCCTTGTAACTTCTGCTTCAACTGCTACATCCCCACATACAAGCTCCACTTCAACAGTTACATCTCTAACCACCATTTTGGATATATCATCCACATCAGACCACACAACAACTACTACGGCTTCAGCTCTTTCAAATGAACCCAAGTCAACAGGTCCAGCAGTTAAAACTTCTGCCTTCACTATCACCAGTACCAGTTTAGAACCCAAAACATCAGCGATACCCTCACCTGCCAGGACAACACACACTGAATCAGGGTTCACAACTAAAGATAAAGTTCCATCCTCCATAGGTTCTGTTTCCTCTACCACTCCATCAGCTACATCAACAGCCACAGAGTCCACAACCACAAATGTTTCTTCTTCTCCAGTAACCACTGATATTAATACTGCCTCCATGAAAAAATCATCTGCTGATACACATCCACCTTCTGGCTCAACTGCGACACCTCTACACACAAGCTCCACTTCTAAAGCTACATCTCAAGTCACCATTATGAATAGTTCAACCTCATTAGCCCAAACAAAAACTACTATAGCTTCCACTCCTACTAATGAACCCAAATCAACAGACCCAGCAGCCATAAATTCAGTCTTTACCACCACCAGTTCCGGATTAGAACCCACAACTACAGGTGTACCCTCAAATACCAGGACAACACACCCTGATTCAGGGCCTACAACTAAAGACAAAACATCACCCTCCACAGCTTTGGTTTCCTCTACAACTGCCTCAGCTATATCTGCAGCCACAGCATCCACAAATACAAATATTTCTTCTGCACCAGCAACCACAAATATTAATACTGCCTTCATAACGATAACAGACATTTTAGCCCATACAACTCACAAACCCATAACAAAAACTTCTGTTTCTACACTTGAACCTTCTGGTTCATCTACAGCGTCCCCACGTACAAGCTCCACTTCAACAGCTACATCTCAAGCCGATGTTAATGATACATCAACAACATTAGCCCACACAACCACGACTACAACTTCATCTCTTAAAAATGAACTCAAATCGACAGACGCAGCAGTCATAACATCAGTCTTCACTGCCACCAGTAACAGTTTAGAACCTACAACTATAGGCATACCTTCAACTGCCAGGACAACACACACTGATTCAGTTCCTACAACTAAAAACAAAACAACATCCTCCACAAATTCTGTTTTCTCTACTCTTCCCTCAGCTATATCTACAGCTACAAATGTTACTTCAGCCCCTATAGCCACTAATATTAATACTGCCTTTGTGACCACAACCAATCTTGTAGGCCCTGCAACTGCCAAACCTACAACAAGTACTCCCACTACTCTTGCATATTCAGCTACAACTACAGATTTCACAAATCACACAGCCGCAAAACTTCCTTCCACTCCCACAACCACTGGTATCACAACAACCCTCACAACCTCAAAAGTTACTTTAAGTCCTCTGACAAATTACACAACTTCAGTCCATGGGACCAGAACCACATTGTTAACCCATACAACTCTCAAAGCCATGACAAAGCCTCCTGCTACTACAGTTGCACCACCTGGCTCAACTACTGCATCCTTACATACAAACCCCACTTCCACAACTACATCTCCAGCTAACATTTTGGATAGATCAACCACATCACCCGACACAACTGCTACAGCTTCAGCTCTTACAAATCAACCCAGATCAACAAACCCAGCAGCCCTAATATCAGTCTCAACTGCCTCCAGTACCAGTTCAGAACCCACTACTACAGGCATATCATCATATGCCAGGACAACACACACTGACTCAACTCCCACAACAAAAAACAAAATGCCATCCTTCACAACTTCTGTTTCTTCTACAACTGCCTCAGCTACATCTGCAGCCACACCATCCACAAACACAAATATTTCCTCTGCCCAAACAACCACAAATATTAATACTGCCTTCATAACGATAACAGACATTTTAGCACATACAACTCACAAACCCATGACAAAATCTCCTGCCATGACCCTTGTAACTTCTGCTTCAACTGCTACATCCCCACATACAAGCTCCACTTCAACAGTTACATCTCTAACCACCATTTTGGATATATCATCCACATCAGACCACACAACAACTACTACAGCTTCAGCTCTTTCAAATGAACCCAAGTCAACAGGTCCAGCAGTTAAAACTTCTGCCTTCACTATCACCAGTACCAGTTTAGAACCCAAATCATCAGCGATACCCTCACCTGCCAGGACAACACACACTGAATCAGGGTTCACAACTAAAGATAAAGTTCCATCCTCCATAGGTTCTGTTTCCTCTACCACTCCATCAGCTACATCAACAGCCACAGAGTCCACAACCACAAATGTTTCTTCTTCTCCAGTAACCACTGATATTAATACTGCCTCCATGAAAAAATCATCTGCTGATACACATCCACCTTCTGGCTCAACTGCGACACCTCTACACACAAGCTCCACTTCTAAAGCTACATCTCAAGTCACCATTATGAATAGTTCAACCTCATTAGCCCAAACAAAAACTACTATAGCTTCCACTCCTACTAATGAACCCAAATCAACAGACCCAGCAGCCATAAATTCAGTCTTTACCACCACCAGTTCCGGATTAGAACCCACAACTACAGGTGTACCCTCAAATACCAGGACAACACACCCTGATTCAGGGCCTACAACTAAAGACAAAACATCACCCTCCACAGCTTTGGTTTCCTCTACAACTGCCTCAGCTATATCTGCAGCCACAGCATCCACAAATACAAATATTTCTTCTGCACCAGCAACCACAAATATTAATACTGCCTTCATAACGATAACAGACATTTTAGCCCATACAACTCACAAACCCATGACAAAAACTTCTGTTTCTACACTTGAACCTTCTGGTTCATCTACAGCGTCCCCACGTACAAGCTCCACTTCAACAGCTACATCTCAAGCCGATGTTAATGATACATCAACAACATTAGCCCACACAACCACGACTACAACTTCATCTCTTAAAAATGAACTCAAATCGACAGACGCAGCAGTCATAACATCAGTCTTCACTGCCACCAGTAACAGTTTAGAACCTACAACTATAGGCATACCCTCAACTGCCAAGACAATACACACTGATTCAGTTCCTACAACTAAAAACAAAACACCATCCACCACAAATTCTGTTTTCTCTACTCCTCCCTCAGCTATATCTACAGCTACAAATGTTACTTCAGCCCCTATAGCCACTAATATTAATACTGCCTTTGTGACCACAACCAATCTTGTAGGCCCTGCAACTGCCAAACCTACAACAAGTACTGCCACTACTCTTGCATATTCAGCTACAACTACAGATTTCACAAATCACACAGCCGCAAAACTTCCTTCCACTCCCACAACCACTGGTATCACAACAACCCCCACAACCTCAAAAGTTACTTTAAGTCCTCTGACAAATTACACAACTTCAGTCCATGCGACCAGAACCACATTGTTTACCCATACAACTCTCAAAGCCATGACAAAGCCTCCTGCTACTACAGTTGCACCACCTGGCTCAACTACTGCATCCTTACATACAAACCCCACTTCCACAACTACATCTCCAGCTAACATTTTGGATAGATCAACCACATCACCCGACACAACTGCTACAGCTTCAGCTCTTACAAATCAACCCAGATCAACAGACCCAGCAGCCCTAATATCAGTCTCACCTGCCTCCAGTACCAGTGCAGAACCCACTACTACAGGCATACCATCATATGCCAGGACAACACACACTGACTCAACTCCCACAACAAAAAACAAAATGCCATCCTTCACAACTTCTGTTTCTTCTACAACTGCCTCAGCTACATCTGCAGCCACACCATCCACAAACACAAATATTTCCTCTGCCCCAACAACCACAAATATTAATACTGCCTTCATAACGATAACAGACATCTTAGCACATACAACTCACAAACCCATGACAAAATCTCCTGCCGTGACACTTGTAACTTCTGCTTCAACTGCTACATCCCCACATACAAGCTCCACTTCAACAGCTACATCTCTAACCACCATTTTGGATATATCATCCACATCAGACCACACAACAAATACTACAGCTTCAGCTCTTTCAAATGAACCCAAGTCAACAGGTCCAGCAGTTAAAACTTCTGCCTTCACTATCACCAGTACCAGTTTAGAACCCAAAACATCAGCGATACCCTCACCTGCCAGGACAACACACACTGAATCAGGGTTCACAACTAAAGATAAAGTTCCATCCTCCATAGGTTCTGTTTCCTCTACCACTCCATCAGCTACATCAACAGCCACAGAGTCCACAACCACAAATGTTTCTTCTTCTCCAGTAACCACTGATATTAATACTGCCTCCATGAAAAAATCATCTGCTGATACACATCCACCTTCTGGCTCAACTGCGACACCTCTACACACAAGCTCCACTTCTAAAGCTACATCTCAAGTCACCATTATGAATAGTTCAACCTCATTAGCCCAAACAAAAACTACTATAGCTTCCACTCCTACTAATGAACCCAAATCAACAGACCCAGCAGCCATAAATTCAGTCTTTACCACCACCAGTTCCGGATTAGAACCCACAACTACAGGTGTACCCTCAAATACCAGGACAACACACCCTGATTCAGGGCCTACAACTAAAGACAAAACATCATCCTCCACAGCTTTGGTTTCCTCTACAACTGCCTCAGCTACATCTGCAGCCACAGCATCCACAAATACAAATATTTCTTCTGCACTGGCAACCACAAATATCAATACTGCCTTCATAACGATAACAGACATTTTAGCCCATACAACTCACAAACCCATGACAAAAACTTCTGTTTCTACACTTGAACCTTCTGGTTCATCTACAGTGTCCCCACGTACAAGCTCCACTTCAACAGTTACATCTCAAGCCGATGTTAATGATACATCAACAACATTAGCCCACACAACCACTACTACAACTTCATCTCTTAAAAATGAACTCAAATCGACAGACGCAGCAGTCATAACATCAGTCTTCACTGCCACCAGTAACAGTTTAGAACCTACAACTATAGGCATACCCTCAACTGCCAAGACAATACACACTGATGCAGCGCCTACAACTAAAAACAAAACAACATCCTCCACAACTTCTGTTTCTTCTACCACTCCCTCAGCAACATCTATAGCCACAGAGTCCACAACTACTAATGCTTCTTCTGCCCCAACAACCTCTAATATTAATACTGCCTTCACGTCCACAAACATCCTCTTAGCCCCTTCGACTGCCAAAGTCATGACTACTACTACTTTTGTACCTTCAGCTACAACTACAGATTTCATAGGTCACACAACCACAACACTTCTTACAAGTTCCACAGCTACTGGTATTACAACATCCCACACAACATCAAAAGTTACTTTATCCCCTCTGACAGTGAACACAACTCCTCTCATAGTAAGCATAACCACCTTGAAATCTGCTACGACCCCCAAACCTAAGACAAAAACTATTGCTTCTACACTTGCACCTTCTGGCTCAACTTCTACACTCCTACCTAAAAGCCCCACTTCAACAGCAGCATATTTAGGTACCATTATGGATAGTTCAACCGCATTTGCCCAAACAAAAACGACTATAGCTTCCACTCTTACTAATGAACCCAAATCAACAGGCCCAGCAGCCATAACTTCTGTCTTCACTACCAGCAGTATCAGTTTAGAATCCACAACTAATGGTGTACCCTCAAATACCAGGACAACACACACTGATTCAGGACCCATAATTACAAACAAGATGCCATCTTCCGCAACTTCTGTTTCCTCGACAACTGCCTCAGCTACATCTACAGCTACAGCATCTACAAATACAAATGTTTCTTCTGCCCCAAAAACCACAAATAGTAATACTGCCTTCAGAACCGCAGAAGATATTTTAGCCCATACGACTCCCAAACCCGTGACAACTACTGCCAGTACTGCCAAGACAACTACTTCAGTTACAGGCACAGGTTTTAAAATTGACACAACCATAACACGTCCTTCAAGTCCAACAATCACTAGTATCACAAAAGCCCCCACAACCTCAAATGTTTCTTTCACGCATCTAACAACATCTTCCGACACATTGATCACACCCATAAACTCAAGCTTTCCTATTCCATCACCTGCAACTGAAACCATCTCGACCTCATCCATTACCGAGACGTCTAAAACCACTTCACCCATAGTCACACATTCTAAAGCAGCTTCACTAATTTCAACATCCACTTATAAGACCACACCATCAGCTACTATTATTAACACACTGGCTACAGCAACAATAGCCAAAGCCTCCTCCACTACAAACCTTAACTTAATCTCCACAGCCACAGGCACTACCTCACCCTCCACAACAACACATTCAACGTCAGCTCCTATTTTCACATCCATATTTTCAACCATTGTGACTCCCAAACACCAAGCGACAACTCCCTTGACTACATTTAGAACTTCAACCTCAACAATGACGTCAGCAAATTCCAACATCCCTATCACCTCTGAAATATCGACAACTTCATCCATAACTTCAACCCCACCATTTCCATCATCAATAAGGTTGCGTACACCAACACCTTTTCACTCAACTATTATGACGACAGACAAAAATTCAGCTTCCAAGACCACAAAAATTACTGTGCCGGCCATGAGTACAACTATATTTTCCACATCTTCCACAAACATATTCCCTAAGACTACACTCACTTTATCTTTAATAACTACATCTGCTACCTCTGTTTCTACACCTAAACCACCTAATACTTTAACGCCAGCAACAATACTCACAAAAGCACCTCCCACCTTTACAACCCAGTCAAAAGGCAGGACAAAACCTATCATTTACACATCCTCGACTACAACAATGACTTTGGCTCCCTCAGCAACAATTGAAACTTCAGTTATTGGAAATACACCAGTGACTTCCACCCCGATTAACAATTTGCCAATTTCGGCTACCCAAGTTATATCAGTAGCGTCAGCCCCTGCAGCTAGTCCCTCAACTTCCACAGCTCGGCCCAAAGCTGTATTTTTAACCGCAGCTCCCAGTACTACACCACCAACAGATCCAGCTACTGTTGCCATAGCTACCGATTCAACACCAATGACAATGCCCATAGATGAGGCGTCCACAGCTGCAAATAGCACTTCCTCTCAGTCAAAAGCCTCTGTCCGCATCAGCACCCCGCCCAGGACCACGTCTCACCTTTCCTCGGGCACCGCAGATGAAAAATCAGCTGAAGGTCCCTCTGCTCCTACCAAAGGAACCATTGTCTTTTTTACACAAAAGCCGAGACTCATTGTCGCAAGTCCAATTCAATTTCAGTATCCAGTAGTAATTCGTGAAACCATTTATGCTATGTCCCCTGCTGATACCCTCTCATTGAGCAGCGTATCCAGTGCCAACAGAACAGATGCAGCTCCTGTCAGGGAAGTACGTTCAAGTGGGCCCGAGCCTATGGATGCACAAAGCCCTGACACCATGGCAACCGGGGCCAACACAGGACCAGGGGGGACACTGGCCCTGAAAATGCGAATGAGCAGAGTTTTTCACTCCGCTTACCTGGATCCAAACACACCTGAGCACCAGGAGTTAGCTAGAAATGTGACAGAGGAGGTGTGTGATGATATCCGTTAACTGCATGTCATGGGATCAGTTTTAAATCACATTTTCGTGGTATAATCCCACTGTTCCTTTGACTGTTTCATCTCACCATTTTTGCGTGCATATGTGTTTCCATGTGTCCATAGGTGAGTCCTGTTTTCCAGACTAGGTACCCAAAGACCTTTGTTGGATGCAAAGTGGATGGATTCTGGTGAGCCATTTCATGGGAAATAAAGTGCCCAGACTGATCAGTACTTCAAAAGAGTATACCAAACACAGACTGTCAATTCTACCCTGACAGAGTTTCTATGTAGGGACCAAATGTACTCAATTAGAGTTAAAACTACTCTATTAGAGTTGAACTTATCCAAATGTATATTTGTAATCATTTTGTCAATTAAATTATTCAAGAAAAAAAACCATAACCCTATCCCTAACCCATGCTCAAAAGTTCAAAATCACATTTAACATTTTCAGGAGCCCTCAATATATTGTGGATAGCACCTCAAAAATAAATAATCATTTCGTTCCTCATCTCTCAGATGTACAGATAGTGTTTGCCATCTATGTTATTCTGTATGTATTTCCTGTTAACAGGAATGGGTCAGTGGGTGTTGACATGACCCTCACGTTCAAGAGTCAGACAGTGGTTCCAAGCAGCTCCACTATCGTGGATAATTTATCAGAAGCTTTGAGTACTGGGCAGTCACACCTGGACGTTATACCGGGCAGTGTTATTGCAGGTAAGTACAGCCTGATCAACCATATGGTCTAGGGTCCCATTCTTCCCACAAGCAGTGGACCACTGGGGTGTTCATTTCATACCTGCTATTCTAACTGTAGTCAGTTAGAACAGGGCTTGCCCACATCACTTATATTCTCCTAAGACCCAAAAATTCATTTT
Source organism: Anguilla pacifica (assembly GCA_039654925.1). Lineage (NCBI taxonomy): Eukaryota > Metazoa > Chordata > Actinopteri > Anguilliformes > Anguillidae > Anguilla > Anguilla pacifica. Next base: position 56,335,826 of record CM077290.1, on the reverse strand, counting down.
TTGAATTTATGCGTTACTGGTCTAATTCTCAGGAAGCATATATTCTACTATGCCGAAACCTACACAACAGGGGACATTCACTACTGAAAGTAAAATACACAATAGTTTTGAAAATATTTTCATAGAAAAATGTTTTTGTCTTCCAAGACATTTGTATTATGTCGCTTAAGCTTTTTTTTTCTGCTGGGCCTCTGGAGTATATCTGTGAAGCAGCAATGCTGAGCAAACCTTTTTGCATAAGGCTTTTTTTCTTTCTCATGACAGGGATGACTGGCAGAAGCAAAACCAGAACAACGGGGCCGCTGGTGTCCCACCCTCAGAATTTCCAATCATTCAATTTGACACAAAAGCCTGAAGGAACATGATCCACTGCCTGAAGCAGCTCAATGCACAGATCAACTGTGTCATGTGGACACTGTGTGACTGCATCACTGACACCTACTGTAACACAACGCTAGTATGTGTCTGCATCGCCGACACCTACTATAACACAACGCTAGTGTGTGACTGCATCACTGACACCTACTGTAACACAACGCTAGCTGCCAACTGAAAGGACAAAGTCAATGTGAAAGTAGGAAAAGAAAGAACCTGATTTTCCTTGCAGTTTTTTTTACTGTTAAACTACTGAAATGTGTTTCGACCGCAGGGGTATCAGTACTATACCGAAACAAAATATTGCTTGTATCTACCTGGGTCAAATACATATTTGAGATCCATTAGCTCTTTAAATGTCAATATTCCTCCTGAACCAGGTTGGCTAAAAATCTTTGGGTCTCCCTTTGTTTAATCGCAAATTAATAATTAGAATGACAGATGTATAATAATAATAATAATAATAATAATAATAATATTAACTATAATAATAATAATGGATAGCATTTATTTAGTGCTTGTCATGATTTCAAAGGGCTTTACAATGAAGGGAAGTTCACTTCTCATACCCACCTGATTAGACTAAAGATGTTTAATGCAATGCATTCAATGATTTAAAAATATATATAGCATAGCAAAAAAAAAAATAAACATCTTAAGCCAGAGACTTTTATTCTTTTATTTTTTTAAACAGAACACAGCAACTGCACTTTCCCTTATGACCTCGTACTGTGTAAACCAGAAATATGTATACACACACCCATGCAGAGGCATGCATGCATGCACACACACACACACAGTGTATTGCCTACAGAAAGAAGTGCACAGGGTAGCTGTAAGTTTGTGTATAATTTGTGCAGCAGAAGGCACCATAGAATACAAGTAGATTTGAATTTCAGAGACAGCGATCTGACAGTGCATTCCAATAAAGCAAACATAGGATTCGAAAATGCAGTTAGTTCCACATGCATTTTAAAGGAAATAATTGTCTTTGCTAATAGTCTGTGTTCAAATTTGGACAGAGCACTCACAAGAATCTCTGCTGTGTGAACATTTTTGGAATTCCTATGCAAACTCTTGAAAGGGATCAAGTTCTCATCTTTTTATTCCATAGCGCCAGGTTAATTTGTCATGGTTTTAAGAGGGACAAGCACTGCAGTACAAGCTACTCTATAATTACACTATAGTATCAGATTTCTACAGGACAGACATGTCTGGATAAACTCCTCTGGATGATGTGTTTAGATGAAGGCTGATCAGACACAATATACTGTGAATTTTACCAGTATAACTTGTTCCACAGGTTAGGTCACGTCCACACTTGGTAACAAAGCAGAAAAGTAACATATTTGGCATTGTCACACCCTTTTGGGTCCCTGCTGAATCTGTTAGCTGGTTTTTTATATGCAATACTAAATGTTATGTCCAGCTGAAGGAGAAAAAAAAGACTCTAAAAAGTATAGCTAACTGTAATCACATTTAATTATGGGAGACGGTATTTATGTTTTAATAAAGCTGTGATAGTGGAATTGGACGTCACTTTGAATAAGTGTTCCAACTGAAAAATATTATAGTTCATTATAAGTTGATATTTTCCACAAGGACACTGTGCTGTACTGATGTGTGTTTACACATATGTGGTGAATATTAAGTATAAAGTGGCTGGTTACTTAACTAACTTTTTTTTTTTTGCAAATAAATGAAGTAAAACATTGATTGAATACTTAATATTTTTTGCCTAGTTTGGTCAAAATAAGTTGTGCTTTCAAGTCTGGTTACAAATACAAATGTTTTTTTTCTCCACAAATAAACTTTGTCAACAAGGGTGTTTACAAAACCATAAATATTTTTTTTCACCTTTGCAAATAACCTATGGCTCCAAGACTGGTTACAGCCATGACAACTGACATTTCTTTGTCTGGGTACGAAAAGATGGCTGGCACCAACCCTCATCATTTCCTGTTATGACACACGTACTGTAACATCACCTTTGTGACAGTAAGTACATAGTGGAGAGCAATCCTACACAGCTTACATTCAGCCCAGATATTCCATCTAGGCATTTACTGAAGCAATTCAGGTTAAGTACCTTGGTCAAGTGTACAGTGCCATTGTCCCAATAGGGCAGGGCTGCCCAGCCCTGTTCCTGAAGATCTACCTACCTGTAGGTTTTCACTGCAACCCTAACAAAGCAAATCTCATTCAACAGCTATGTCTGAATCAGAGCACTTGATTATAATACTATTTATTATATTTTTGAGGACAGGACATGAGATGAGACAGTTGTCAAGTAGGTGAAAAAATCCCAGGATGATATACTTATTTCTGGGGTTTCGCTGAGTATATTCAGGAGAATGCTTCTTGGGAAATAAACAACCATTTTGGTCCCATCAATATGACGCGCAGCATCACTTCATAAGCAAGGCCCAGCCTTGCTGACATTTTCCTTCAACAACAACAACAACGATAACATGTGAGCATAGCGACAAGGCCAGAATGTCTTACAGCACTCCCACGGTACGGTTCGATGATAGTATGGAGGATATTTTTTTTGCATACAGTCATTGCATAGGCAAAAAGTATGCAGTATGCTTAGCAGACAACGCATTCTTTGAGGACACCGGAGTTACGGGGCTTATTCAAACACAGCTCGATTAGTAGAATCAGGCGTGCCAGGTTAGGGTTGAAATGAAATGAAAGCCTATAGGGTTGCAGACCTCCAGGTACAGGGTTGGGCAGCCGTGCACTGGGACGTCAAACCTGAGATGCGGGCACTGCTCTCTAATCGTTGTGCTAGACTGCCACCAAAATAAAATCTGCTCATTTGTTTTCTTCTCCGTTCCAAGTGCTGCTGAACTTAATTACAAAATTAAGTGTCCTCGCCACTAGCAGAAATGCCCCATAAATGGTTTGAAAGTGAAGTCACCCATGCACTAATATGAAAGAGAAATGTGCATTCCAGTCTGTGGAACCCTATGGTTAGTCTGTTAATAGCAACCTTAACAGATATTTCGCTTAAATGTAGACTAAATTTGGACAAATGTTCAATTCCTGCTAAATGACATTAAACTGTTTAACCTCAAACATACTCTAATTTTTTACTTGTTTCTGGGAAAGCAAAATCACTTCATAATTTTACTGGATTCTTAGAATAAGAACAAATTCTAGGTCGTCACCAGCATGATTTATAAAAGTTTGTTTCCTGAAAGCATGTCTTTAAAAAAAATTAATAAATAAAAAAGCATGGGATTTGTAGTTTTCCGGGGGAATGCCTTTGTTATCTAAAACAGGAGTTCTCAACTGTAAGTTCTTCTTGTATGGTGTGTCATATCGAAAGTTGATCGAAAGTTTAGTATCCACCTGATTTCATTTTTGGAAAAGTACCAGATCTCACATGATACATTTCACTATAATTTTTGTTGTTGGTTGGTTCCAAACTTTTTGAGATAGAATCTGTTGTGCTTCTCCAGATTGTATTGAGGCAAGGAGATTCAGGCAAGGAGATTGTAGCTGTTCAAAGATTCATATTTCAATGGCATGGAGCATTGCAATGGAATGACTGTGATTGCAGAATATTCCGAATTTCACAATGTTGATTACAATTTCCTGTTTCAGCTGAAAATGATCTTACTATTTGTAGATACCAATGAAAGATAAATCACAATATTATTAATCAATAACAAAGTTAACATGCGATCATGAAAGTATTAATTTTAGGCCACAGTCTCATAGTAAACAGCACTGTATGTTGCATGCTGTATGTACAGTAAAGCAGAAGAGTCCTTTCCCTTCTGCGCCAACAAGGCTACAGTGTCAGGGCTGGAAGGAGCTGTTAAACTGGTTGGATTAAGGTAGCGTAGTCAAGCGTAGTCAAGCGCTCGACAGCTTTAGTTTAAGAAAGAGTGACAACCTGGACTGTGTTCCTTGAGGAACACGGCTGGAGGCTCAACCCTTAATCGAGGGGGAACTCGTAAGGGGAACTCGGATGAAGCCCTGGGAGGTGAGTGGCCAGGAGCTGACGGATCGAGGTGGAGCACTCAGGAGCTCATTCTCTCCCTGACAAGTGTGAGATCACGAGTGACAGATCAACCCTTTTTTTGCGTCACAGCACGGTGGAGACAGACAGACAGACGGGGGAGTGGCGGGTGCAGGCACGCGCTGCCATTTCGACGCAGAATGCCGTGCAAAGTGGATCGTCGAGCGTGGGTGCGGCTGCGAAACGTTGTGCGTGGGCGCGAGAAAGGGGGACCGAGCCGGAAGGACGAGCAACGGCGTTCCAGATCATTCCATTCCATTCCATCTACCATTTCATTGTATTTCACTGCCTTTCATTGTGTTAGTTTATTTTATTTTATTTTATTTTATTTATTTTATTTTTATTTTCGATGTGTCAGCTTCCAAAACTACATGATGGGAGCAGTATGAATAAAGTTTATTGTTACGTTGTCGTTATTCAGCTGGTGTTGTAAAGTGATTGTGACCAAAAGAGACACTGTAGTCAAAGCACAAATGTTCACACTGATTACAACTGACTGCCAAGACTAATTACCGCACCTCTTTAGAAATTAAAGATAACCACCGATAACTTTGAACCTCCACTGAGTAGGGAAGCAGTTCACACTTTATACCATTAAGCATTTACTTAATGGCAAATTGAATTTATGGTAACTGAGTATGCCTCTCTCTTGTTTGTTTTTGTAATTGACCAAAAGGCTTGAATAAGTTTTCCACCAGGAATAAAACTCATCATGCGCCTGTTGGTGAAGAGTGACTGAACGAGCATGGATCTGGACAACAAATGTACGCGGAAGCAGCCCGTTAGCGGACGTTAATACGTGTCACGAAGCTCCATTGTCACTGCCACCGTGTAATTACAGGTGGTGGAGACAGTTAGGTGTGACTTAGCGATAAGGCATGACGGTGTTGGAATGAATCACGCATCGCGCGCATGCAGCAGTGCTATTCTAGCTATGCGCATGGGGGACTTCAGAGCATACTGTATAAGCACTCCAACTGCACGCCTCAAACGCGTGGCTCAGTACGAGGTCATTTGACTCATGAAACTTTATTCGTGCCGTTGTTCTGAGGCACGACAAATTTTAATAAGCCTGTGCTGCTGTTGTTAATATGCATTTTCCTTTTGTATTTTATTTTTTTTTATTATCCCTTAGGAAATATAGTGTTAAGTGCGTATGCCGAACAGCTATTCTGTCTTGGGTCCTCTGGTCTCATCTCAAACCTGATACGAAGAACCCTTGCATCTGAACCGCAACAAGAGCCTGCTCCTTTCTGCATTAAAACAGTCAGAGGTAGAAAATCCAGGGTCAGACAGTAAAGGACCTCCCCAGTGTTCTGTTACAATCATGCAGATTAGCCAATCGGCACAATTCTTCAGCCAGGAAGTAGAACTAATCAGCAAAATCAGCAGGAGTTCATGGGCGGACGAAATACGTGACAGGACTTTGACTCTCTGGCCCCTGGGCTTTCCAGCTCTGAACCCTACCCTGAGATGACAGGATCGAGTTTTTGAATAATATAAATTAATATATATTAAACACATTATTTATAATAATGTGTAATGGTAGTTATTCATCAAATGGATTATAGTTTTATTGTGCTGTATGACCATACAGCAACCAGAATTGTGTATGTTTATCTCAAATGCACTATATAAGCAATGAATGGCATCCCATACACAACAAATCATATTTGGCTGATATATGGAAGCTCCCAACCAACAGAGGACTGTTGGTAGCCCTGCATATATTTCAATGCCCCCACTTTAGAATTATGAGCATGCAGAGGACTAATGTCAGTAACTGTGGAAATGTGTTTATGAGTATCAAAAAGTGAATGTTTTTTTGCACACTGATTCAGAGCGACTCGGGTCGTCAAACTCTTACTACCTGTAAAGCTGTAGAAGGAGAAAGTGATTAGTTTTCACAAGCCAGAAACCACAACCACCACCACAACCATGACAATGAGTTCTAACTCCTGCCAACAGTGCTAGCAGAACACTGCTTTTAAAAAAAAGAGTAATTACATAATATAATACACAATTAATATTGCTGTAATGAAAGCAAAAATAAATCTGTTGATGAATTTTGTGTGTATGCAAATAGTCAGACTGAACAGCAGGCTGAGGAGGTAGACTGAATAACTGAATAATAAGACTGAGAAATTCTTGAGATACAGCATACCTTAGTTCTGGTGCCAAAAGTACCGTGTATACCCGGTCACTGGCAAGGAAAGAATGCTAGTCAGAGAAAAAAATATTTTGTATTGTTTCCCTCCGATTTATCTGATTGCTGTGTTACTAAAATAAATCTATACCTGATGGTGATGAATGTGCTTCATAGGCTGGGCCATTCTTGTTGGATCAAATGGCAACAGATTAATCAGTGGAAAAAAAAGATAAGATGGGAAATATATTTAGTATATTTAAATATATTTAATAAATGTTCTATTTTTACTGCATCTAAGCTCTATGGCAGCGTTTCCCAACCGGTGTGTCGTCAGGTGTGAAAAATCCTTTAAAAAAAATTTTAACATTCAAATGAATTTTAAAACCTTAAATTAACAAATCCCTTTCACAAAAGCCAACATAAATGTCATTAAAATGCATGTAGCTTAATTAAAACCCCAAAAGAACGTTTAGGCCTATGTGCGTGCCTGTGTGTGTGGAGGGGGGCTGCAGGGTGTTTATTTTTTATGCTTTTGAGAGTGGTGTGCCATGAGATAAATTTGGAAAGTGTGCCGTGGAAGGAAGAAGGTTGGGAAACGCTACTCTATGGGGCATTTCAGTTCAAGCCTATGTGGACGGGAGCCTCAGCTCTTGAAAGAGGCTTTCTTACTCACTTTCTGTTCAATGGTAGTCTCACAGTCACATCTACATCAATTTCTTTGATATAACATTATTAAAATTAAAAGGCAGTGTAGTATAATGGGTAAGGAACTGGTCTTGTAACCTAAAAAGGTCACAGGTTTGATTCCTGGGTAGGACACTGCCATTGTACCCTTGAGCAAGGTACTTAACCTGCATTGCTTCAGTATATATCCAGCTTTATAAATGGATGCAATGTAAATGCTTTGTAACAGTTGTGTAAGTCGCTCTGGATAAGAGCATCTGCCTAATGCCTGTAATGTAATGCAAACCAGCGTAATTATATGCTACACACCAAAACAAACAAAAAAAAAAAAGGTTGAAGTTGCTATAGTTGCACCTAAATCCCCAAAAACACGGGCGAACTCTAGACTTTTAGGGCGCATGTACAGTACATGCCTCAACAGGTCTCACTGACATATTCTAGTGTACCGGTGAGAAATGAACACACACAGCTTTCTGCAGGTAATACTGGCAGCGCTGTATTCCCTTTTGATGCGCACGAGTTCGCAAAGGTATTCGATTACACTAGCCCAGTTTCTGCGGTTTCTCAACAGGGCCTTGGTTTTCTGTAATCGTTGCCGTACCTCTCAGGTACATATGTCCCCATGTCTTACCTGATCTCACACTGACAATCAAAATTAAATACCTTTTTTTGTTTTCTTTTTTTTTTTTTAAGCCATTTCATCACAAGGAATAAGGAAGTTTTAAATCTGGCCAAGCTTCTCAGAAACAAGAACCGTACAAGACATACGCGGATGTAGCATAAACAAAACATTAGTAGAAAAATTATTAAGTAAGTTTTTATTTTTAATAGAAAATTTAATGAAGCATTGAAATAAATGTTTCCACTGAAACATCAAACTCATTTAGGATTTGACAGCAGACGGCTGTGGTGTTCACACACACACAGGTGGAGACCACTCGCCGTTCAACCGAATAAGGATGTTCTGGATACGTTCGGCAACACAAAATAAGTTGAAACCGTACGGCCATGATTGTCAGTGTATTTTATTTGTCACGCCCATACAAAAAAAAATCTCGTGAAACATTTGCCTTTTCACATTTTACAGTCACAATTTCACATGTTCGCAGGTAACAATTTCCACATGTGGATTTTTTGAATTGGCTTTGATGAGCATTTTGTACTACACAAGGTTGCGTTATGGTGGGTCGTAATGACAGTTGGCATATTTTGCCGAGCACACAAAGCCATGAGAAGTGTAGCGGAGAGCGACACAGGCCAGTGGAAAAGATGGTTTCACTCTCCACATGAGGAAATGAGATGTTGCCCTGAGAGAGCTGGCTGCATCATCACAGCCTGTGGAATTTTTCCGCATCTGAAAAGCCCACCACCCCTCGCTACCTGAGGATGATGATGATGATGAGGGGGCGACACAGCTCAGGAGGTAAGAGCGGTTGTCTGGCGGTTGGAGGGTTGCCGGTTCGACCCCTGCCCTGGGCGTGTCGAAGTGTCCCTGAGCAAGACACCTAACCCCTAACTAAGTCTAAGTTTGAGGCCATTCTTCACAGTCATTCTGAGTCATACGTACGGGCCCTGATCTGAAAAAGATATGGTGGCTTCTGTAGAATCGCTGCAGTGAAACCACTTCCGGCTGCTAATGCCTGCATAGCTGTGCATGCCTTTCAACAGCAAACATCAGCTCATTTTTCACAGGCTCCTCTTCAATGGTGCATTTCCACCATTTTGAAATGGCGAGACTTTCGTTTAAATTTAAAAGCCATGTTTCAGCTCCTCAAGGAATGCCAAATGCTAAATGGCTAAGGCTGAGCCTCTCAAGTACAGTTACTTTGGTTTCCAATGCTCGATGTCCATTCTCCCCTCAGTTACCGTGGCTGCCATGTCCTCCCTCATTTCGCCCGACTTTGCCCGTGGGATCCACTGCCGCCATTTCCCAGGGGGCTGTCAGTTGTGATATATACTAGGTCACCTCATCCTTAGGCACGGTGTCTACATCCCTGTCACTGGTTTTTCCACCCTCCCCTCTACCTGGGAGGCAGGTGTGAAGACAGACAGCCTGGCCAATCAGTAGCACTGATTCTTCGGTTAATTCACTGGGAGAAAAGAAAAATAACCACGGCCGGATTCGGATTTGGAGGCCAAATTTGACTACCTATGGCCTGCATTTGAGCTGCCCTTATATGACAGTTCCGCTCTTCTGTCGAGCACAAAGGGCTCACCAGATGAGCAGGTGTGTGATGATAGATCTATGGACTAAGCCTTTCTTCCAAGACAGTAGCTACCCAGACACTATGGAGGGCTGCTGTTTGTTGGTTCAAAACAGCTAGACGGGGGTTTGTCAAGATTATGGAAGATTTCCTGTTGACATTGTTCAAGTGTGAGTGATAGGCCATTTCTTCGTGCCATGAATGTTAAAATTCCTTGTCAGTACAAAATAAGAAAAAGAAACTAATTCAATTTTAGGCCTGCGAACAAGGAAATAAATAAAACCAAACTGTAAACCAGTTTTTTCAGTCTTACACATTTGGTACACATATTACTTTAGCTTCCCGTCAGTGAGCCATTTATATTCACTGGTTTTGTTTATTTAAAATTACCTTCTTGTAATACTGTAACACATTTTCTCAGGCTGTATAAAATGTGTATTAGTATCAAATTGGTTCCTTATTTCTCACTTCCTTCATGGCATGATTACATTGTAGATGAGAGATTACAGTTCAAAATATCTGAAGGAATGCATCACCGATGTAACTTTGAAGGCAAACAATGGGGTGTTGTGCTAAGTGAGAAACAGATCTGTCTGGTACTGTGTGGGCAAATGCTGCATGATCACAAATAGCATCTGCATATCCTGTCGTTCTGTTGTTGCATTTTTCCAGGGGTTGCTGCTGTCACTTTGACGTCATCTTTCAATCCATTTAGCTCTGACAAAAGTGTGATCATCATTTATATACCAAGAGCAGGACTTCAGGCTCACTTCTGAATAAGTGCCGCACAATGATAGGTAGAGCTAGTACTACACAAGAGATTAATTGAATTATTTATAAATCTACAAGAACACATCTAGTGATTGGCTCAAAGAATAAATAGGTAAGTGTAATGTTTTTGTTTTTTTTTGTAAAATGCATTGCAGGCATTTACTTTTTTTACTTTTGTTTTGCCGTATTTTAATTTGTTTAAATTTTTGTGAATGCGCAAGGTTTTTTTGTTTCTTTCTCTCAATTTTACTGTTTTTTTTCATATGAATACTGTCTCCCTTTATACTACTGGTGTTATGACTATCCCTTGCATCTTTAGAGCATCTCTGGCAAGGCAAGAATCGTCCCTTGAGGCAGACTTTCTCTCTGTTAGGGCGCAGTCCCTCAGAGACAATTAAAACTCGTACGAGAGGCACGCAGCCACAGCTAATACAAATAAGACAAAGGCACTCACAGACAGCTGTAAGGTACAACGGGTCACTTTCTGAGTTTAAGTGTTTTCACGAATTTATGCAGGTGCTGAAAAGATAGCAATCTTTAAGAAAATAAGCATACACTGTTATTAGGTTCTCAATATCTATTTCACACTTCAAATAATAGAATTTTAACAAATTATTCGTCATTTTGAGAAAAACTGAAAATATCAAAAACTGAAAATGTCATATGTCCAAAAAAGCCTCAGTTTATGGGGCTAATTAGAAATATAACCACAATCTGAATCACAGAACAGACAGGGTTATATTGGGTAATGTAAAAAATGAACAAGACACATCTCTCTGACTGAACCAAATTTGAGATTCCAGAATCTTTTTCTTGCATTCCAACATATTTAAGGTAAACAATAACAATCTGGTGGCTAACAGATGATTATTACATTTTCGGCATATATATGTGCATTATATTGTAGACATCAAAGTAAAGTTGTGAAGAGTCCTTCTTTAGTTCTGTGACTTAACAGAGTTATCATTCTATTAACCTATACACAGCATGATACAATGTGAACTAAAAACTCCTTATTTTTTTATTTCTAATTTAATAATGTTTATATCCAAACATTATTTCAGTCATTTTAGTTATAATTACAGGTTCACTTCAGCTTGAACTGTTGAGCTATTTTTGAGTCACCGGTGACAGCAGGTGACACAAGTAGCAAAAGAAATGCTGTAGAATCGGGGAAACAGGACAGACGGACAGAAGATGATTTTATATTACGGAAACATGACATTTTCCACCAGACCAAGACATAACACCAATCAGGCAAACATACATTGCAGCCAATTCATCAGAGATGATTACTGAATACAATACGCTGTATTATTTTTTTCATATTTTTAGTAATGTCTACAGTTCGCTCTTTCAACCTTTTTTTTGTGTGGCATCTCTTTTTTACAATGCCACATAGATGTATATGAAAGTTGGAAAATGAAAAGTTGCTGTATTTTAAATAACTGCATCTGAAATAAATATATATATAAATCAAATAAAACCCAGCATTGCCTAGATGCACAGTACAAAGTGATTTCTCTGTGAAGAAGCTGCTTTTAAAAAAGCTTGCATAATATTGCCATAGCTCAAATTCTTCATCTTCCTCCTCTGACCAGTGTAGATATGCTAATATATACTTTTAGTTTTAAAGAGAACAGTTGTTATTTGTTGCTGTAATACATTATTGAATGGTTATTTTTGACTGGCTTTTGCATTGCATAGTCACCTGCAACAAATATAACTTTGCAGTAGACATTGAAATGATAACCAAAAAGTCCCAGCCGTCTAAATATATCCGATAAAGTTATGGCAGCTATTAAGCATTTAAAATACATTAGTCTTTCCAGAATAACCTGATATTAATATAAAATATATCTATCAGGTAATCAATCCCTGGTCCCAAAAACCTCTGCTCGTGAAAAGATAAGAACTGGTTGTGGTGTTCCACACAATGGCAACTTTGCCTCAACGTATTTAATGTATATTCTCTTAGTATGTTTTTTTATTTTAATTTTTTTTTTTTTTTTTACCACGGTTATGCTGTTGACAGCTGGAAGTACGGGTAATACCTCTTAACCTTCAAGTTCAAATGTGATCTTTAAAAAAAAGCCTGGCTATCCAGCTAAATCCAGCCAAACCAGTATGTGCTTTTTCAGAAAAAGCAGTCTCACTTGTGCATTGCAATGGAAAAAGGACATGTCAGACATTCCACTTAATCTGGCTTGATCTAGCCCTGAGAGCCCGAAATCTAAAACGAACTGAGAAAATACTACAAGTCTTACACAGACTTCATTTTCTCCACATATTACCCTTTGACAGATGCAATCTGAAGAAAGTTCAGTGATGACCGGAATGGTGGGGGGGAAAAACTACACACGTTTTTACCTGGCAATTGTGTCATCTTCTTTATGATGCACATTGAGGTTATGCTATTTTAAAGAATGGTAATTGACTGTTTATTAAAATTGTTTTGCGGTCGAGTGAGTCTCGCTGTGAATGTGGCTCAGTGCTTTCTTTGGCAGGTGAAACACCTGTATGTGCAGTGTATCTAATGTTGAAAGACATGGCAGCAGCTATGTGTGATGTTTATCTGTGAGTGACAGGAATAGGTTAAAGGAGAAAATATGGGGGTTAAGGCATCTATCATATGCCTTCTAAAATAGTAAAGCCTTTCAAAAATAACTTCACAACTGTTTCATAGGAACATACAGCACTTATTGCGCCTCGTATCATTGTCTTGTTGTTGTAGCTTGTAGTAGTACCTTGACCGCACAAACTGTAGTAATAGTTTAGGTCAGAGCAATGTTCACTGTGTGAACTGGACATAATGTGTTCATGGCTATGAATAACTGTAAAAAATTTAAAAAATTAGTATTGTACCTTATCAGACTTGTGTGTTGTAGTTGTGCCAGTGACCTTTGGTATACACTTGTCGCTTTGAATAAAAGCGTCTGCCAAATAAATGTCATGTAATGTAATGTAACATCAACAAGTGAAAATAAGTAAAAACTAAACTTACATATACGGATGTTCTGAGACACTGCCACAGTACTGTTTTGATCTCTAATTCATGTGATTGGTTGCAATATAAATATATGTAGGCACAAATTACATTGTGTTGTTTATGACACAACTATTCATAAAAAGTGATATTATGATCTCCAAGGGTAGCATAGCTTTCATATACAGTGTGGGAAAAAATTTCCCCCCTTCCTGATTTACTCCATTATTGCATATTTGTCACACTGAATGGTTGCAGATCTTCAGGCAAAATGGAAGATTAGACAAAGGGAAACTGTGCAAACACAAAACACAATGAAATTATTTTATTTAAGTTATGAAACATATGGTCTGATATGGTATAACATGGTTGCTTGATAACTTTTTTCATTAGTTAAATTAACAAAATATTTTCACAATGTGTTTTGTTTTCCTTCATCTAATATTACATTTTGTCTGAAGATCTGAAACAATTCAGTATGACACATGCATTAATAGAGGAAATCAGGAAGGGGGAAAATACTTTTTCATGGCACTTCAGTTATGTTATTTAGCATTAAATGTGGGCGTTTCCTCAGAATCAGATGCAACAGTTTGGAATTTCCCTGTTCCGGCAAAAAAAATGAACTGGCTGGGCTGCCATCTAATGTCAGAGAGGGAAACCTGTTCTTCTCCAGGGGTAGCAGATCCACTGTAGTACACAGCAAAATGGCCACTGTTAATTCAACTCTAAAAGAGTTTACTTGAGTTCACAAGGGACCACACTGATGTACACTGTGAGAGTTAATGAACATTTTACTGTGTAATTAAAGAAAAGAAAGCACAACGCTGGAAGAATCTAAGAGCATGTGCATATCTTCCATTGTTTCTACTTCTTTAATTTGCGCATTTGTGGAATAATTTTGTATATTATTTCATATATCATCATAATGATAATAAGCACATTTTGCTGTAATTGTTGCTTTGCTGTTATTGTTTGCTCAAAAATAAATCTTAGAAATCGCTTTGGATTTCAAAGTAAACTCAGTATTATTGTTCAAGTTATGTCATCGGGGAAGTGCAAAATATTGTTGAGGTCTTCCATCTTTTGATCAGTTACACTGTTGACTGGAAATGCTCACTGAGGACAGATCTGAACGACGCTCAAATTAAAACCCTGTAAACCGCTAAAGAGAGATACATAATTTTTCAGCCATTTTGTTAAACCATAAAGATCCACTGTAAAACTGAGGGGAAGTTTTCAGGAAGTTTTCATTTATTACATTATTGACACAAGCTGGCATATATCTTTCAATACACAGCAATGAATGGTATGCACTAATGGGCTTTTCATCGATACACTGTAAAATAGCAAATGTGTGAATTTGTAAATAGCTGACATGGAAACAATTGCATTATTTACAGTGAAACATCATAATACATTTAACGTTTGATAGATATACAGTTAAATGTACAGTTACTGTACATTTAACATATTGTTATCCTTATTTATACAATAAAGTTCTGACAACCTAGTTGTCAGTATTTTACCATAAAATTTACATTATCATTTATTTATTTTTTAACAGTGGAGGGTTTGGAAAAATAATGAAGAACATGACTGTTATCACTAAAAACCTAACTGCTGTCCAATAGATGTCCTAGTAGGACAGCATTTGGCAGCAGAGTTCAGCAGTCATTTGGCAGGCAAAACAAACACAAACCTCATTATTCTGTGAGAGACTATAAAATACGGTGCTGAGTGAAACAACAATGCTGATATACTGGTATTTTTCGCCACAGTAGACAATTTTTCCTAACTTGAAAGAGTAGCAGTTGCCAATGTTATTATTTTACCAATATTATTCCATCCTTTTTTTGTTTATATATTCATTCAAAAGCTCTGACATAAATATTTTTTTGTTTCTCTTCCAGATTCAAATCCAAATAATCCATTCAAAGAAAAAGGCACAATGTACAGCAAAATAATTCCTGTTCTGCTCTTATTTATGTGTTTTGACATGTCTATAATTGGAAGCCCCATGACCACACAAACTGAAGCCCCAACCACAACAGGTGTTCCCACTACAACTGTGACAGAGGGTACCTTGACCACACAAACTGAAGCCCCAACTACAACCATAACAGGTGTTCCCACTACAACTGTGACAGAGGGTACCTTGACAACACAAACTGAAGCCCCAACTACAACCATAACAGGTGTTCCCACTACAACTGTGACAGAGGGTACCATGACCACACAAACTGAAGCCCCAACCACAACAGGTGTTCCCACTACAACTGTGACAGAGGGTACCTTGACCACACAAACTGAAGCCCCAACTACAACCATAACAGGCGTTTCCACGACAACAGTGACAGAGGGTACCTTGACCACACAAACTGAAGCCCCAACCACAACAGGTGTTCCCACTACAACTGTGACAGAGGGTACCTTGACCACACAAACTGAAGTCCCAACTACAACCATAACAGGTGTTCCCACTACAACTGTGACAGAGGGTACCTTGACAACACAAACTGAAGCCCCAACTACAACAGGTGTTCCCACTACAACTGTGACAGAGGGTACCTTGACCACACAAACTGAAGCCCCAACTACAACCACAACAGGTGTTCCCACTACAACTGTGACAGAGGGTACCTTGACCACACAAACTGAAGCCCCAACTACAACCATAACAGGCGCTTCAACTACAACTGTGACAGAGGGTACCTTGACCACACAAACTGAAGCCCCAACTACAACCATAACAGGCGTTCCCACGACAACAGTGACAGAGGGTACCTTGACCACACAAACTGAAGCCCCAACTACAACCATAACAGGCGCTCCCACTACAACTGTGACGGAGGGCACCTTGACCACACAAACTGAAGCCTCAACCACAACAGGTGTTCCCACTACAACTGTGACAGAGGGTACCTTGACAACACAAACTGAAGCCCCAACTACAACCATGACAGGTGTTCCCACTACAACTGTGACGGAGGGTACCTTGACCACACAAACTGAAGCCCCAACTACAACCATAGCAGGCGCCCCCACTACAACTGTGACAGAGGGTACCTTGACTACAAGAACTGAAGCCTCAACTACAACCATGACAGGTGTTCCCACTACAACTGTGATGGAGGGTACCTTGACCACACAAACTGAAGCCCCAACTACAACCATAACAGGCGCTCCCACTACAACTGTGACGGAGGGTACCTTGACCACACAAACTGAAGCCCCAACTACAACCATAACAGGCGTTCCCACGACAACAGTGACGGAGGGTACCTTGACCACACAAACTGAAGCCCCAACCACAACAGGTGTTCCCACTACAACTGTGACAGAGGGTACCTTGACCACACAAACTGAAGCCCCAACTACAACCATAACAGGCGTTCCCACTACAACTGTGACGGAGGGTACATTGACCACACAAACTGAAGCCCCAACTACAACCATAACAGGTGTTCCCACTACAACTGTGACAGAGGGTACCTTGACAACACAAACTGAAGCCCCAACTACAACCATAACAGGTGTTCCCACTACAACTGTGACAGAGGGTACCTTGACCACACAAACTGAAGCCCCATCTACAACAGGTGTTCCCACTACGACTGTGACGGAGGTTACCATGACCACACAAACTGAAGCCCCAACCACAACTGGTGCTCCCACTACAACTGGAACTGAGGGTACCTTGACCACACAAACTGAACCCCCAACTACAACCATAACAGGCGTTCCCACTACAACTGTGACAGAGGGTACCTTGACCACACAAACTGAAGCCCCAACTACAACTATAACAGGTGCTCCCACTACAACTGGAACTGAGGTTACCTTGACCACACAAACTGAAACCCCAACTACAACCATAACAGGCATTCCCACGACAACAGTGACGGAGGGTACCTTGACCACACAAACTGAAGCCCCAACAACAACTGTAACTGTTGCCCCAACAACAACTGTAACTGAGGTTACTTTGACCACACAAACTGAAGCCCCAACTACAACCATAACAGGTACTCCCACTACAACTGGGACTGAGGTCACCCTGACTAGAGAAACTGAAGCCCCAACCACAACAGGTGTTCCCACTACAACTGTGACAGAGGGTACCTTGACCACACAAACTGAAGCCCCAACCACAACAGATGTTCCCACTACAACTGTGACAGAGGGTACCTTGACAACACAAACTGAAGCCCCAACTACAACCATAACAGGTGTTCCCACTACAACTGTGACAGAGGGTACCATGACCACACAAACTGAAGCCCCAACTACAACCATAACAGGTACTCCCACTACAACTGGGACTGAGGTCACCCTGACTACAGAAACTGAAGCCCCAACCACAACAGGTGTTCCCACTACAACTGTGACAGAGGGTACCTTGACCACACAAACTGAAGCCCCAACCACAACAGATGTTCCCACTACAACTGTGACAGAGGGTACCTTGACCACACAAACTGAAGCCCCAACTACAACAGGTGTTCCCACTACAACTGTGACAGAGGGTATCTTGACCACACAAACTGAAGCCCCAACTACAACAGGTGTTCCCACTACAACTGTGACAGAGGTTACCATGACCACACAAACTGAAGCCCCAACCACAACAGGTGTTCCCACTACAACTGTGACGGAGGGTACCATGACCACACAAACTGAAGCCCCAACCACAACAGGCGTTCCCACTACAACTGTGACAGAGGGTACCATGACCACTCAAACTGAAGCCCCAACTACAACCATAACCGGTGCTCCCATTACAACTGGAACTGAGGGTACCTTGACCACACAAACTGAAGCCCCAACTACAACCATAACAGGCGTTCCCACTACAACTGTGACAGAGGGTACCTTGACCACACAAACTGAAGCCCCAACTACAACTATAACAGGTGCTCCCACTACAACTGGAACTGAGGTTACTTTGACCACACAAACTGAAACCCCAACTACAACCATAACAGGCGTTCCTACGACAACAGTGACGGAGGGTACCTTGACCACACAAACTGAAGCCCCAACTACAACTGTAACTGTTGCCCCCACAACAACTGTAACTGAGGTTACCTTGACCACACAAACTGAAGCCCCAACTACAACCATAACAGGTACTCCCACTACAACTGGGACTGAGGTCACCCTGACTACAGAAACTGAAGCCCCAACCACAACAGGTGTTCCCACTACAACTGTGACAGAGGGTACCTTGACAACACAAACTGAAGTCCCAACTACAACCATAACAGGTGTTCCCACTACAACTGTGACAGAGGGTATCATGACCACACAAACTGAAGCCCCAACTACAACCATAACAGGTGCTCCCACTACAACTGGAACTCAGGTTACCTTGACCACACAAACTGAAGCCCCAACTACAACCATAACAGGTACTCCCACTACAACTGGGACTGAGGTCACCCTGACTACAGAAACTGAAGCCCCAACCACAACAGGTGTTCCCACTACAACTGTGACAGAGGGTACCTTGACCACACAAACTGAAGCCCCAACCACAACAGATGTTCCCACTACAACTGTGACAGAGGGTACCTTGACCACACAAACTGAAGCCCCAACTACAACAGGTGTTCCCACTACAACTGTGACAGAGGTTACCTTGACCACACAAACTGAAGCCCCAACCACAACAGGTGTTCCCATGACAACAGTGACAGAGGGTACCTTGACCACACAAACTGAAGCCCCAACTACAACCATAACAGGTGCTCCCACTACAACTGGAACTGAGGTTACCTTGACCACACAAACTGAAGCCCCAACTACAACCATAACAGGTGTTCCCACTACAACTGTGACAGAGGGTACCATGACCACACAAACTGAAGCCCCAACCACAACAGGTGTTCCCACTACAACTGTGACAGAGGGTACCTTGACCACACAAACTGAAGCCCCAACTACAACCATAACAGGCGTTCCCACGACAACAGTGACAGAGGGTACCTTGACCACACAAACTGAAGCCCCAACCACAACCATAACAGGCGCACCCACTACAGCTGTGACAGAGGTTACCTTGACCACACAAACTGAAGCCCCAACTACAACTATAACAGGTGCTCCCACTACAACTGGAACTGAGGTTACCTTGACCACACAAACTGAAGCCCCAACTACAACCACAACAGGCATTCCCACGACAACAGTGACAGAGGTTACCTTGACCACACAAACTGAAGCCCCAACTACAACCATAACAGGTGCTCCCACTACAACTGGGACTGAGGTCACCCTGACTACAGAAACTGAAGCCTCAACTACAACTGTAACTGTTGCCCCCACAACAACTGCAACTGAGGTTACTTTGACAACAGGCACCAAAGCCCCAAGTACAACTGTAACTGTTGCCCCCACAACAACTGCAACTGAGGTTACTTTGACAACAGACACCAAAGCCCCAACTACAACTGTATCTGTTGCTCCCACAACAACTGTGAGTGAGGTTACTTTGACAACAGACACCAAAGCCCCAACCACAACTATAACTGTTCCCCCCACAACAACTGCAACTGAGGTTACTTTGACAACAGGCACCAAAGCCCCAACTGCAACCATAGCAGGATCCACCACTGAAACATTCTCCACTCTTACTGCACCTCCAACAACAACCATAACAGGTATTACATTGTTACAGTGCCTCCTATACTACAACACCAGGCACTACAACTGTCACATTAGCTGCCATAATCAAACAGCTGTAGGTGCTTAAATTGTAATGACCTACAACTACCCTAACTTTAACTCTTGTGTCCACTACAGCTCCCCCCACCATCAAAGTTCTTGAGTTCACCTCCACTGACGTATTTGATACCGACCTCTCAAATCGTGAATCTACAGCCTTTCAATCTAAAGCCGAGCAAATAAAACAGCTGGTAAGTGTCTTATGTGGAAAAAAAACATGAAGCGCGTTTCGCTGTTGTTGGATGTGAAGCAGCACATGGACCACACTCGTACACACACTCATTCACATTTAGCAGGCTGAAGATTCTCCACAAGGGGGAGGTATTACCACTCAAGGTGTTTCGCATCAATGACACCGCGTCTTTGTTGACAATTGCTTTGAAACATTTTTCTGGGTTTTTAAAAATGCTTAAAACTTCAGCAGAAAAACTGAATTTCTAAGAAAATCCTACATTTTTTAAGATGGATTATTAAACAGTATTTATATTATTTTAGTTATCCAAGTGAACATAAAGGAACATTTTATAGCCTAATTATTAAACAATTAATGAATGCAAAGTAATCACAGAACAGAACACATGTTGGATTTCTCTTTCCACATCCACTACTCATACTTCCTCCTGCTGATTTTGTCATAATCTGGAAAAATGTATTGAAGCAATTCAATTTGAAAATTATAATTTAATAATAACATTGTTATTGTTAATGTAATATCAGATTTATTTTGATCTTTAAGACCACCTTAATCAATAGCTAGAACAATATTTTTGTAAGTCCAATAAATGTAAAATATTTTTGCATTAATTTGTTGAAAGACATACTGGAGATTATTCTTGGAGATTGACATGTTGGCAGCTGAACTATTCCTGTACTTTCAGATTGAGCCACTTTACAAAGAGGCATTTCCTTCGTTCACCAGGTTCACTGTAAGAAGCTTCAGGTGAATATGGTATTCTTTTTGTGTGTGTTGCGGTGGGTGGGGGGGTGCATGTGGGGGTGTGGTTGCAGGGGTGCTGTGTTAGGGTCTGTGATAAAATGGGCAAATTCATTAAGTTTTCATGTCATTTATGGGGTTGACAGTGGAAACAATATTCAGCTATTTCATTGTATGTGCACAGGTTTATTTGTTTGTGTGTGTATGTATGTGTGTGTGTACAAGTGAAAGTGTGTGCTTCTGTGTGTCTCATGGCTCTTTATGCCTGTGTTAATTTAATAATATAACCTGCTTCTCTATTTGTATTAAGGCCTGGATCAACTATCACCAATGGAGATCTGGCCTTCAGCTCAACAAACGTACCTAGCGATGATGTCATAATCAGCACTCTGAGTGGCAGCAACGTAACTAGTACACTAAACATCGTCAATACCTCAATTAAAGTCATTAATGCAGGTAGGTAATACATTATTAAGCAGGCATTTCTAACAACATTTTGCAACTCAGTCTTTATTTTACTTCAGTTCTCAACTGGTGCTATCATTCTGCATGATTTTCACCATAGGAAGACAGCCGCTGGGCTGGAAAGTGCAATGTTGTTGGCACAAGATGAAAACTGATAATGTTTTCTATGTAAACATGCAAAACAATGGCTAGCACATACTGTATGCGTATGGAGTATGTTCTAATTAATAAATAATCTCTAATGAATCCAAATCTAAGGTTCAACAACTGTGGTACCAACAACAACAGTAACAGCTGTTACACAAACTCCTACAACTACAATTAGTGCAACCACCCTGACACCAGCAACTACAGTAACAGCTGTTACACCAACTCCTACAACTACAAGAGGTGCAACCACCCTGACACCAGCAACTACAGTAACAGCTGCTACACCAACTCCTACAGCTACAAGAGGTGCAACCACCCCGACACCAGCAACTACAGTAACAGCTGTTACACCAACTTCTAGAGCTACAACCATGGCTATGCCCACAACTACAACTCCAACTCCAACTACAACTACAACTACAACTACTACAACTCCAACTACGACTACAACTACAACTCCAACTACAACTACTACAACTCCAACTACGACTACAACTACAACTCCAACTACAACTACAACTACAAAACCAACTACAACTACTACAACTCCAACTACGACTACAACTACAACTCCAACTACAACTACAACTACAAAACCAACTACAACTCCAACTACAACTACAACTACAAAACCAACTACAACTAAAACTACAACTACAACTACAACTACAACTACCACTACCACTACCACTACCACTACAACTACAACTACAACCCCCAAACCTCGTCCACCTACTGTTCCAGTTGTGGCTCTTGAAGTGACTATACAGACAATCTTCATACCTGCATTAGCTAATAGCAATTCACCAGAGTTCCAGAGACTAGCATTCAGTATTGTTACTGTGGTAAGTCTCTGTCTTTATTTTTCTTTCTTCCTGTCTGTCAATCAAATTTTAGAATCCGCGGTGGGTTTCCTGAAAGCCTCTTTAACGCCAAGAACCTCTTTAAATGCCTCTTATGATCACTCACAAAAAATTACATGGGTTTCCCAAACACATTCGTAATGAAAGTGCCTCTTTAATTCACTCTTGAGCCATGGAGCCGTCTAGACCACTCGTTCACAGCAAAGAACCTCTTTAGGATCCCGCTTACAGCCATCCAACCAGGCACCACACACAATACGCGTGAGCTTACAAAGCACGTGTACCGTCACGGCCTACAATAGCCCAAAATGTGTAGCAGCCTCCTATTCTATTCTTTTTCCATGTATACCCAGAGTAAATTGTAAAAATATAAAATACATACCCATAAAATAAAATAAAAACTGCATCTGGAAATGATTTGGAATGAGGGTGTATTATATTGAACATGACAAAGACTAGGCTTGATACAGTGTTAGATACTATCTAGTCTGTAGGTAATCAGAGCACTAATTTAGTTAGGAAAATTTGAATATTTTATGGATTCAGTTTCTAACTCAAAGGAATACCATATCAAATTGTCTAATGCCACTAAATCCTTTTTCTTTCCCGCTGATTATTACAGTTTGATGTGATTTACAGCGCACGCTACGGGTTTATTTTCATCCGGACGATTGTGATTCGATTCAGGTAATATAACCTATTCACGGTGAAGAGCTTTTTTTCTGTGGTTTTAATGAATGAAGATCCACTAAAATGAAGCCACTCTATTCGTCAGTTCAGGTGTATTTGAGCCTATATTAGTTGTTTAAAATGTTTATTTTGGGAAAGTAAAATAGGTACACAGTTGCCATTGAACTAATCAAAACTTGGGGAAACACCTAAATATTTGCTAAGTAGACTTTTCTTTACACAGATCTTGTCAAACCAAATCAGGAGGCATAGTAGTCTGTGATATCAGTACAGTTGTACAGTAGGGGTGATAAATATGTACTCTACTGTGCAAAAGGCGGGGACCACCCTTTAGTTTATTCAATTTCCACTCAAAACAGCCATTCAGAGCAAATATGTTTTTTTCAGTGTCAGAGAATAATGCATGAAGCGTACATTTAACGGAAGCTGTATGCTGTAATAAAAGCAAAGGGTGGAAACATTAAATACTGAAAGATTTGATGTTGTGCATAGTTGTGGAGGTTTTGTGCAACTTTGTGCTATATATGTGCTGGCTGCATTCTTTTCTGACACTGAAAAATAAATAGCCTGCATTTACAATGGCTGTTTTCACTGGAAAGTAAAAACAAGAAAGGGTGATGCCTGACCTCCACGCAGAACCGTATGACTGACTTGTCTCTCCTTTTCTCGCCCATCACCTGGCTCTCCCTGTCCCTGT
Source organism: Anguilla pacifica (assembly GCA_039654925.1). Lineage (NCBI taxonomy): Eukaryota > Metazoa > Chordata > Actinopteri > Anguilliformes > Anguillidae > Anguilla > Anguilla pacifica. The sequence goes on along the minus strand of CM077290.1, from coordinate 56,312,093 downwards.
TCCCCTCTCTCTCTCTCTCCTGGGCGTGTCCCCGTTCCCCCTTACAGGGGCGTGGCACGAAACCGCGCGGAACTGGACACACAGGCGGAGGTGGAGCTGGAGTTTCGGGACAGCACCCCACCCGAATCGATCCCGACCAGCGACAGCATCGTCAGCACGCTGAAAGAGGCAGTGAGCAACCCCAACAACACGTTCAACATCACTATTGACCCCAACACCATTATAATTATAAGTAAGTCGAACACACGTTTTCCATAGTTGTTGTTGTTTTTTGTTTTTTTTTCTCCTGAGACAAAAACGTACCATACTGTACATGGAATGCCAGCAAATATGTTGTTAAGTAATCATAAGAAATATATGTTCTGCTTTTAAGCAATCTTTAATTTCAAGATGCATGTTGTGCATTTACAGGAACCCCGAACAACGTTGTGGAGCTAGTGTTCACCTCCACTGACACATTTGTGGACACACTTCTAGACACGAACTCAGAAGCCTTTAAAACCAGAGCACGGATCACAGCAGAACAGGTAAGGCTTTCATGTGACGGGTAGTTATGAACTGTGGTTTTGTTTGGCAGGGCAGAAATATAAATATATTGGATTTGGTGTAATAATTTTATTTTTTAAAATCTTGAATATTACATTACCAACTCACTAAAGCAGCACGTTAAATAGTGCACACATTAAAATGCATGAATGTATGTCCCTTTCAGATCGAGCCAGTTTTCAAGGCTAACTTCTCATCGTTCATCTCTATGACTGTCACGAATTTCAGGTGCCAATCCATTCATTACATTGTGTGTGTATGTGTGTGTGTGCATGTGTGTGTGTGTGTGCGTGTATGCATGCATGTGTGTGTGTGTGTGTGTGCGTGTATGCAGGCGTGTGTGTGTGTGTGTGCGCGTGTATGCATGCATGTGTGTGTGTGTTTGTGCGCATGTGTATGTGTGCATGTGTGTGTGTGTGTGTGTGTGCGTGTATGCATGCGTGTGTGTGTGTGTGTGTGCGTGTATGCATGCATGTGTGTGTGTGTGTGCGTGTATTCATGCATGTGTGTGTGTGTGTGTGTGTGTGTACGTGTATGCATGCATGTGTGTGTGTGCGTGTATGCATGCATGTGTGTGTGTGTGTGTGCGTGTATTCATGCATGTGTGTATGTATGTGCGTGTGTGTGCACGTCTGCTGTTATGTGCCTGTGCCTATGTGCCTGTGTGTATTTTTGGATGCGAATGGGCATCTGTACGCACATCGGCGTAGTGCTGATACCTGCGTGGTGCTAATACCTGCGTAGTGCTGATACCTGCGTGGTGCTGATACCTGCGTGGTGCTGATACCTGCGTGGTGCTAATACCTGCGTAGTGCTGATACCTGCGTGGTGCTGATACCTGCGTGGTGCTGATACCTGCGTAGTGCTGATACCTGCGTGGTGCTGATACCTGCGTAGTGCTGATACCTGCGTGGTGCTGATACCTGCGTGGTGCTGATACCTGCGTGGTGCTGATACCTGTATGTTTTTTTCATCAAGTGCTGGATCAGTCGTCACAACTTCAAGTCTAGCCTTCAACTCCTCGGGACGTCTTCCCAGTTCCAATGAGATCGCGAACTCTCTGATAAACGCCGTGCAGAGGGGACAAGTGAACTTAAACATCGATGTAAACTCAATTAAAGTCAATGGGACAGGTAGGTGTTATGCATGCCATTAAGTTATTTTATATGAATTTCGTATAGCAATTACATTCTAATTCAAGCATAGTCTTCGCCAAGCCAAGTCTCTTCAACACTGTGCTTAATGGTTTTGCAAGCTCCTTGGGTAGCTCTCAGCTTTTATAGTTCATTAAATACCATGCAAAAATAAAACACAAGAGATGCACAAGTTCTGGTAGGGAATAAAATAATAATATAGGTGCACATTTCTCTGACAACTTTTTAACTATAAAAGCAATGGAGGTCAATCCATCGCTGCTTCAGCTGCAGTTCAGTATATCTTTGTGTTTCCTATATTTTCTAATGGACGCAAAGCTGGCATATTGGGACTTACCACAGCTACAGTATTTACACCGTTGAAGAGTTGATGCCGAGAATGTGTGTACAACTTTATTTGGTTTGCTGTCCACTAAAATGTAGTTTTTTTTGTCACAAATTTTACAGCCTTCACGGCATCCACAGCTGGACCCGGAACCAAAACAAGCCTGCTCACGACTTTGTGCTTGGTTTTCACCTCATTGCTTTTCACCCACCTCTGGTAAATTCAGCCAATCAAGTGCACCCAAAGATGAACGTTACCTCACAATGACAAAACCAAGGACTGTATATGGGAACTATATGGGGGGGAGGGGGGACCACAACCAGATGCCCAGAAGAGCAGTTATGTCAGCAAAAGTTCCAAGCGGACTAAGTCAGACTCAGCAACCGAACTGCAAACAAAGCCTTTCTGTAGTCAAGCCTGGAGCGGTGTCTATATTAACTTGTGTTTGTTCACTCATTAATAATGAATTTTCTGACTTATCCTTCAAGTCAAGCTACTAGCAGGTTTTTTTTTTTTTTAAATAGGGAGTCTTAAAGCCTTCCTCATCTCATCCTATACTAACTGCATAGAGCCTCCTCAGATAATGATTCATTTTCAAACGCCGTATTTATTGTTCTACAGATTGACAGTCATGCCAGCCTGAACACAAAATATGAACTCAGCTAACAATAACTGAGCTTTAACAATGAAGGCTGCCTGTCTATCCATAACACCAAATATATATTTGATCTAGTATTTTATGAAACAATAGCCACGGGGTGATACTTTTGAACTCATAATCTTAGTTAAAGAAAAGGGGGAATTCGTATAATTGTTTTAAAAGCGACCATGTTAAGTGTAGCAAACCAACTAAGTGCCTTTGCATGCTGGGCTTGCTGATTAAAGCAATGTGAGTTGAGGCACTGACCTATTCTGAAAGAGCGTTACCATATTGTATACACTGCTGTCTGTTACAATGAAATAAATATTTAATTGCATTTTGTAAAATCTATCAAATGTGTAATCAAATGTATTTATTGTTAAAAATAAAAATTTTACTTTTAAGTGCATGAAAGTTGCAAGTACCAAGGTCTGCTCACAAACCGATTCAAAATTGTTTGAAGCTTAAAGGCTGCCAGTTTCATTTTTTCTTGCAAAGAAAGATCCTGTATGACATTTAGATGTAATAAATGAGTTTCCATGCACAGCCTTGCATTGGGCACCAAATTTTTTGAAATATTTTTTTTTTTCAGATAGTATTATTACATGAACACACCACGGTCACATGTAAAGCAATGGAGGTCATATAACATAAACACAATTACCAGCTAACGAAGCTCAATAAAACTACTTTTTAATTCTCTGTGACGATACAAACGCTTTTACTACAACTAGTATTATCTCTTTTCACTACAGAGTGAATTTAGTGCCAATATTATTTACACGTGTTTCACAACTCATGTGTGTTTTGTGAACCCCAAAACACAACTCACACGTGTTTTACGCATCGCAAAACTACACATTGAAAACTACAAACCTCAAGCTGTGGACGCACAGAAATACAACTTATTTTGGCATTTATTTTTACTTGTAAGATAGGGGAGAAACCGCACGTGTACGCACCAATCAAAATTAAGCTATCCTCAGCCAATCAGGGAAAGAGTAGCTCATAGCCAACCGCATGGCCGCTGTGCAGGTGAGTAATGTCAGAGATTTCGGTAATACTAATGAAAAACGCACTCATGCGTATATGCGCATAATATATGAAATCGTGATCAAATGATCGATGATCAAACTTAAACATCTTTGATTAATCGCGCGCAACAAAGATGACGTTTTAATGGGTAATTCTTGGTCGAGCAATGACCGGCTTTATTCAAGCTGGCTATGATTTGATTTCTATGAAAGGCAGACTAACGAACAAGCTTGTACATCACTGACTTACTGCTTACACCGTTGGCTGGCTAGTGAGTCAGCTTTGAATTGCTTGTAGCTAAAAAATAATTTGGAGCATGGATATGATGAAACAGCATGTGTCCACTTATTGGGAGTTTCTGTTCTATGGCATTAATTAGGAAAATGTATTGTTTCGATTTTGACGATGCCGATATACTGTTAAAACGGGACAGGTGCCTAAAGGAACAGCAGCAACAGCTACTGGGAACGTGATTTCACAGAAATGACTGTGTGATCTCCGCGACGTGAGTTGTGAAATTCGTGTAAATAATATTGGCACTAAATTTGCTGCATATTTTAGCGTTCATTTTCAGTCATAAATGTTATATGTTGCTATAATTTCTCAATAGATTAAAATCTGTTTGTTTGAACCTGCATGGAATATGCCTATTTATGTATGTATGTATGTATGCTGTAATAAAGGAAAAGGGTAGACACACTAAATACTGAAAAATTTGGTATTGTACGTGGTTGTGGAGGTTTTTGTGTAATGTTGTGTTAAATACATGTTTGCTGCATTATTTTCTGACACTGAAAAATAAATAACTTTCACTTAACGGCTGTTTTCACTGGAAAGTAAATGAAGTAAAGGGCGGTCTCTGACATTTTCACAGTATTGTATGTGCGTGTATGTATGTATGAAATGAATGAATGAAATAAATTATTGAATGAACGAATATATGAATGAATGTATGAAATGAAATGATACCCAAAACCTCTACTTCTTCAAAATGCAGATATGGATTTAAAATCATGGCATTTTATTTCTAAATACAGGGAAAAGTGCAGAAATAGCAGCTAGAGGATACATTCACAAAAATGCAATGGAATATTAATTATGTGCCCAAATTCGTGTGCCTGTGCAAATGCGCAATAATTAACTAACTGTGGGTATGCAGGAGTCCCTCTCATTATGATATCATAATCAGTGTTAGGAGTCTGTTACAGCAGCACTGGAAAAGGTCAGTACATTTTACTGCATCACATCACAGTGTATTTACAGTCTGTGGAACATTCATCCACACATGAAATGTGCATACAAATATAATTCAGACAATGCTTAATAATTTATAATAAGGTATAAATGGTTGAATGTGTATGATTGTAATAAGCCATAAGACATAAACCTACACTGTCCGGAAAATGGTCCTACAGGGGCACAATGGCTTGTCATTGGGGCAGTTCCCTCTAAGATACACCCATTGTAACATAGACTCACGGTGTCCTGGACACCAAGTTTGCTCACAGTGTTTTCTGAGCAGTGCACCGTTAATGAGGAATAAATAAATATTTATGTCCAGTTGTGAATGATCCAAGCCTTGGGTGTTGAGGAGTTGCACTCCTAAATTTGTGGTCTCAGGGTAACTCAATTGTGACCCTATGGAGAGAGGATTCTTGATTAATTATTCTATTTATGTAATTGCAAATGTTTTTCAAATGTTTCGTATTACTGGTTTTATACACACAGTGACAGTTAACACAGCCTCCAAATACATAAAAATCACACTGAAAAATTATAAAATTATACTGTCTCACTATACCACATAATCATTACTACCTCCCCCCCCCCACACACACACACACACAATGAAAACTAAATTTTATGAAATTACATTTGGCATATGTCACGTTGATTTCTAACACATATATAGGTGTGTGTGTCTGTGTGTGTGAGTCTGTCAGCAATAATAGGAAGCCCCCATATTTGGAGGCAGTGCCACTACCTATACCCCTAATGAGCCTGCAAGTGTCCATCATTTTTCTGTACTGTTTGTCTCTACTGGTTATGTCCTTTGATGTTACTTGTGTATGCGGACATGAATGACAGTGTTAAAATATGTGTGTGCGTGCATGGGTGCATGCGGGTGAGTGGGTGTGTGTGTCAGGGTGTGCGTGTGCGTGCGTGCGTGCGTGCGTGTGTGTGTGGGTGGGTGGGTGTGTTGTGTGAGTGTGTGTGCAGGCATGTGTGCGTGTGTGGGTGGGTGTGTGGGTGTGTTGTCTGTTGAATGTGTGAGATAGAGACAGAGAGAGCCTTACCATGACACAGAGCCCAGTATGCTGTCAGACACCATTGTGAACTGCAGAAATATTGTAATGCTGGGAGTTAGATAAGGATAGAGACCTCTTCAACTTCCTCCACATTCCCGTTTTACACCCCTTGAGAGAGAGGACGAAAAAAGAAAATATATCGCATTGGAATGGGAACCGAGACTCATATCTACCAATGTATAAGAAGACAACACTTTACCCCACCCTCTCAGGCTGGCACATCATAGAGCCAAAAGTAATACCACTGTGTGGCATTTAGACTGGGGTGAGTGTTGGTGTATGGGGCACGGTTTATATCAAACTGGTAGAGATCAACCTGGCCATTAGAAGCTCTACATTTCACATAGCGCATAGTTCTGTGGAACATTAGCGTGGGTTGTTGACTGTGATTCTGGCATTAAAGCAAAAAAAAAAAAATGTTTCAGTTATAATACAGAAAAGATAACTGAATTGACCTCTAAAAACAACATCCTACGTGTTTACCCCGTTCATAATCATTGGTCATTCTGCGTGTAAAAAGTACATTTGGTTTGTCGGCTTCCCTAGATGAAGCGATGAGCCCCGAACTATGCATCGGGGGGCTCAGGGAGGAGAGGGGGTGATTAATTTGGATATTTGGTTGGAAGTTGATACTCACGACCACCACAGCTACAGGGAGGAGAAGGATGACAAGGCCACACATGACAATGATGGCCACAGCGTATTCTGGGAATGGCCTGGGAGATGGCATAGGCCCGGCCTCTGCATGGGGGGAGGGGCGAGAGGGTTGGAAATGAGCATGAGTGTGATGGTGTGATCTGTGTTTGTCTGACAGTCCAGGGAAACATTGTGGGGAACACTGAGCTGGCTTCAGGCAACATCCACCTTTACCTTCAACACGAGATTAGTGTACAAATGAAGAGTCAAATGTTTCCTTATTTCTTAATTTCTTAGGGAAAAAAAAAACACATTTGTGCAAGATTCATTTTGGTGATCGCTGAACTCAACCAGTTAAAAAAAAAACACACTTGCATTTCACCTTGAATCAAATTTAAGGACAAATGTTGATTGAATCCAAGCTATTGTATTATCAATTTCAATTTCAATTTTTTTCAATTTAAGTTGCTTCATTGGCATGAAATACAAACGTACTTATTGCCAAAGCATACATATATAATATGTAAAATAATAATAATATTAAAATAATAATGGTAAATGTAAAAATATATACAAATAACAGCATATACAATAACAGCAACAGAAGTAAATCAATAAATATTATCAAGTGACTGTTAACTACCATTCGACAGGGAGGATGGGTCTACGGTAAGGCCTTCAAATTCAAGCTGAGGCAAACCAGCCTGCAAAATGTGAAACACCGTGGCAGAAGAGATCCTAGTCTTCTCAAAGATCACTGCCAGTTCAGCCACCACAGAACCTGAACTGTGGAAAAGGAGAGAGAGAAAGGACTGGACCTTCATAAATCATGTCTGTCAAGAAAATGTGATCCTAAATCTACTGTAAAAACTCATTTTTCCCCAATAGTAAGGCGTGTGTCGACTCATGTAAATAACAATTTAAAAAAATTTCAGCAACCTATTGACCATCATCATGGATATGTGACATTATTCCATGTCTTTCAATGCTATTTGATATTTTTTTAAAGTGCCGCCCACTTAGAGGGTCTTAATTTATAACAATCCACCATCACAGATTAACTACATAAAGTGTGTAGTCACTATGTACATGGAATGTATCATATTTAGCTCATATTATATACTCACGTCATTTTAGTCACGTGGACATCAGAAAATCCTTTTTTGTCTTTATAAAGTTTTATTACCTGAGAGAGAGCGAGAGATTGGGGGGGGGGGGGGGGAGATGCCCAGAATGAGTTTGTGTTTACTGAACAGCAATGGGTGGTGAGACATATTCTTATCTGGTCAAAACAAGAAAAATAAAGACAGAATCGCGACTTTTTTTTTTTTGCGCATGAAGGACGGAGCACCTGTCCGTCTGAGTGTGGCATACGTCACACCCCCAGGACTTTAACTGGGAATGGTGTGGTGTGGTGTGGCGCGCTTGCACGCGCCCGCCTCACACTCACTCACAGATGTGCGGATGAACGTGCTGTAGAGCTGGAAGAGGTGCGACCCCCGATCGGCCAGCTCCTCTGCAAAATGCAGGCTTGTGATCCTCAGGGACAGGGGGAAATAATCTACCGGGGCCTGAAAACCTGAGGAAACACATCATTTAATAATTCATTCCACAGTAACTATGCCCTCCATCAGCACACCTCTCATGTGACCTTTGACCTTACATAATACCATAATAATTTTGCGTTTTAATAATGGTACCCAAGGGAATAATACTGAAACTTTAAATACTATTTAAAATATCAATATTGTGTTCTTGATAAATAACAATATTGTCAAATACAAAAATATTAATATAACAAAAATGTTATTTATCATGAAACCAAAATACAATTAGAATCGCATTCTCACCCTCCCCAGACCGACAGAGGATAACGCATCGATCAGGACTGTGATACACACAGGGAATTAGTATAACGACTAAACTGGGGAGAAAATGGGAGAAAAATGGCACAAAAAAAAGAAAAAAAGAATTGCATGCTGTCAGTACTGACCGTTGACTGACAGGAAATGCTTCAGGTGGAGGAAGGGGCCCTGGGAGCTCAGAACAGCAGCTGTTAGAACATCATCTGGTGTCTTCTGCTCTGCATTATATTTAAACTCTATGGTAGCACCCACCCAACCATCAATGTTTCTGAAAGAGACGAGAGAGATAGATCGGCTTGGATGGTGCAGGCACAGAAAGTGTTTCAAACTGAATGGTAAATCATTAACATATAAAACCATTTAGTTTACAATGATTTATTAATTTCCCAGGTCAAACCAGGAATCCAGATTATTTTGATTTACTGTAATTTTGAGATACATAGTATCATTCTCTGTGTTGCTTTCCTACACAATGAAAACCACATTTTTACAGTGAAATGTTTGTAAAACTTTACCGGATGTTTACAAAGGATTCATGCAGCCTGTCCCTTCATCAAATGTTTATTTATTTATTTATTTATTTATTTATTTATTTATTTATTTATTATTTCTGGATAACATAGCCATAGTTAAATTACATAGCTAAATAGCATGTTTCACACAGGAAACACGTTTCTACTTCTGAGCAGGCTGAATACTAAATAAAAATTACCTGAACTTCACAGTCGATGACAGGGTCTTGTTCCCATAGTATTTAGAAAACACCTCTTCAAGCTAAATGAACACATCAATGTTATCACTGTAGTTTCTATGACAAATGCAAGAACAATTCGGCATTCATCTTTTTAAAATCTTTTTTTGTTCATGGCTGTTTCCTTATGCTAATCACATGTACAGGATTGCATGTAATTGCTTAAGAATAAAATAATTTACAGACAGTCAGCATTCATCATCTCATACACCTGGGATATGCACAGAGACAAACGTCTACACTTGTGTCAAGAATTCCATGTTGGTTTTTTGTAGGAACGTTTTTAAGAACAAAAGTAAGAATAATTTAAGAAAAGTTTTGTGAATGAGGCCCATTAAGTCTGTTGTTCCTCTCGCACAGAAAAATGTTCAGCGTAAAGTAAACTCTGATTGAGCACTCAACACTAACAGAGCACGTGCAGTTCCTATTCCGCTCACCTGGTAAGCACACCTGGAGCTGGAGGAACTGTCGTTTCATGATTCATTTAAAATTTCATGCGAGGTGTTTCTTTTTTAGGAGCTTCGCCAACAAATGATGAGCAGCTCTCTGAGATAAATATGTGTATGCCTCATTCACGGATTAACATACAACTCAAAACAAGTCTATGACAGAATAGTCCAGGCAAGGACAGTTTAAAAAAGGCAGTCACCAGAGTACTGCAGTACTTACCCACTGGTGGAGCGCATTGCTAGTCTCAATGTGATATGAAGACAGGGAGTCATTGAGCGACAATGAAAAGGACTGAACCAGAGTGAGATTTACCAGCACCAAGGTTTCCTCTGTAAAAGTGAGAGAAAGGGAGTTACACACATACTAATTCAAACACATCAAAATTATCAGTGTTAAATCCATGCTGTTAAAGATCAAAGGCCACCTCTGGTACACTGGTACAATTTTGAACGACTGCGACTGTTCAATTACTGAAGAAATTAAAAATAAGTTAATTTGAGTGAAGGCAACACTATGAACAGACTGTACATCAACTTTCAAACAATGTGGCTACAAAAGATCTTTAAGACACTGAAAAATATTTACCGAAAGCCTGTATAGAAGCTGGTATGATGTTTAAAAAAAAAAGGCTGTCGGCGAATGTAGCATTTTGCAGGACTTTCTTTACTTCAGATGAACTGACTAGCTCATCCTGACTCGCTTCTTCTTTGAACAGCAAATCCACATCTGTTATCACTGAGCCTTTTCTAGGGTGAGAGGATACCGAGAGGAAAAAACTGAAACAAAACACGGGGACACTACAAATACAATCTTATTGTAAGCTCACCTGTGAGAATCAAACTGAACAACTCAATGTGAATCAATGCACAGACAACATGAAAGCACATTCAGTGGCATTGCATATACGATCTCTACATTAAAACATCAAACACATGTTTATAAATCAATATTGTATTAAATAATAAAGCAACAACATTTTATCCTATGCTGATCTTCTCCATCATGTTATAACAGCTGGAAAATCATTATGTTATAACATGATTATTTTTATGTAAGTATTTATTTATTCATTCCAGTGTTTGTTGGATTTTTCAAATGTGATTCTACATTTGTTTGGAACTGCACTGGTAACCTTTATGAGATATACTTCCCATAAACTGTTCTCAGTTGCATGCAGTAATTTCAACATTCATTGAAATACCTGAATCCTTTAACCATTGATCCAAAAAACGATTTGACAAATTTCTTTAAAAATATTTTGTTGATCTGAAAAATAATAAAACACAAAACAAATTGTTAATAGACATTTAAGCCAATACAAAGTTCCAAATATGAAAATATTTTATTTTCTTGTCTCAACAATGATAATGCTTTGTTTAATTAAGTACAAACCTTCTAATTTGTTCTGTCCACTAATACAATCAAAAGTGTGTATTTATTTTATCTATATTTAGAGTATTTGCCTTATTTTTAGAATTGTAAACACAAACCAAGTTGAACTTATCAATGCATTTTCAAAATTGTAAAAAATTAAATGCTTTAACACAACAAGTTAAGAGTATAGCTTTGGTTGTGAGATTCATGATGGTGATCTGACATATTGATTAAAAAATATATAAAATAGCAAAATTGTTGGTTTCCATGTTCAAGAATCTTTTTCTCCCAGAGGCTTTGTTGTTAGTTTTTCAAAAATGAGCTAAATATTATAAATTTTTAAAAAAAGAACAATGAAATTTCAGTCATATCAAAAGCATACATGATGCTAAGAACTCACCTCAGTAGTCACGTGCTTCTCCAGCTGCCGGTACTTTTCTGAATTTTGATCTAAGAGTTCACTCGTGAATTCGTCCCGTAGACTGAATCGCAACAGAACAGTTCTGATTTGTGAATCTGCAGCAGTGGAAGTGACTTTCGTTGTGTTCTGGTTGACTGCCACAGTGCTGGGCTGTGGAGCTGTGCTTTGAGTAAGCTCATGAAGACTTGAGCTGTGCTGAGTGGTCGTACTTGAGAATGATTCTACACCAGTGATGGGCGTGGCAACTGGAACCTTAGTTGTGGCTGCTGGGACAGTACCCAGTTGTGTATGTGTGGTTGTGGCATTGACAGTTGGGTGTAATGTGGCAGTGTTTGGTTGTGCAGCTGTATGTTTGACTGTAGGCATTGCAGTTGTGTTATTTTTGTTTCCTGTGGTTGCAGTTGTGGCAATGTCAGTGTTGACAGTTGATGTATTCTGTGTTGTCTGTGTTGTCTTTATATTAAACTGTGGAAGTGTAGTCTTACTGGGGGGCACTGTTGTTTTGTCGCTTTGTGTGTTTACAGATTCTGTCGTCATGCTTACTGTCTGAGTTGCGTTTGTGCTGGGTTGTGTAAATGCAGGAATCGTTGTGAGTGCTTCTGTTTGTGGTACTGTCAGGCTGCCAGGCTGTGTGAATGCAGAATTATGTGCAGTGGTTGTTACGAGTGGTGTGTTACTGCTAATTAGGGAAGTTATTGCAACAGTTGTTTTAAGAGATGTCAGGTCAGGGTTCACTGTCTGTGCTGTGGGGGCACTAGTGAGAGTTGCAGGTGGGGGTTTAGTTCCTGTTGTCATAGTAACCTCAGTCAGCGATATATTGGGGGCTACAGTTTCTGTTGTCAAAGTAACATCAGTCACCGCTGCAGTGAGGGCACCACTCATGGCTGTGGTTGGGCCTTCAGTGCCTGTTATCATAGCAACCTCAGTAACAGTTTTGGTGGAGGCGTCAGTGAGATTTGAAAATGGGGCTACTCTGTCCGTGGTCAAAATAACCTCAGTTACAGTTGTAGCAGGGGCCTCAGTCAGGATTGTTGATGGGGATTCCGTTCCTGTTGTCATAGTAACCTCAGCTACAGTTGTAGTAGGGGCACCAGTCATGGATGTAGCTGGGCTATTATTGTCTGTGGTCAAAGTAAACTCAGCCAAGGTCGTAGTGCTGGTGTCAGTCAGGATTGTAGTTGGGGCTTCAGTCTCTGTTGTGAATGAAACTTCAGTCACAGCTGTAGTGGGGGCACCAGTGACAGCTGTAATTGGGGTTACTGTACCTGTGGTTAAGGTAACTTCAGTTACAGTTGTAGCTACAACATCTGTCATGGCTGTGGTTGGAGCTTCAGTTACAGTTGTCAAAGTAACCTCAGTAACAGTTGTAGCAGAGGCATTAGTCATAGTTGTGGTTTGGGCTTCAGTCCCTGTTGTCATAGTAACCTCAGTAGCAGTTGCAGTGGAGGAACCTGTCGTGGTTGGGGTTTCAGTTTCTGTTGTCAAAATAATTTCAGTTGCAGCTTTAATGGGTTCTCCATTTATTGTTGTATTTGGGGCTTCAGTGCCTGTTGTCATAGTAACCTCAGTCAAGGTTGAAGTACTGGTGCCAGTCAGGACTGTATTTGGGGCTACAGTTTCTGTTGTGAAAGTAACTTCCTTCATAGCTGTAGTGGGGGCACCAGTGACATTTGTAGTTGGGGTTACTGTTTCTGTGGTCAAAGTAACTTCAGTCACAGTTGTAGTGGGGGCACCAGTCATGGTTGTAGGTGGGGATTTAGTGCCTGTTGTCATAGTAACCTCAGTCACAGTTGTAGTGGAGGTACCAGTCATGGTTGTAGTTGGGGCTTCAGGTTCTGTTGTTTTAGTAATCTCAGTTGCAGCTTTAATGGGTTCTCCATTTATCGTTGTAGTTTGGGCTTCTGTCCCTGTTGTCATAGTAACCTCAGTCACCACCGTCAGGCTGCCAGGCTGTGTGTTTGAAACATTATGTGTAGTGGTTGTTACAAGTGGTATGTTACTGCTAATTAGGGAAGTTGTAGCAATAGTTGTTTTAAGAGATGTCGGGTCAGGGTTCGCTGTCTGTGTGTCTGTTTGCGGTGTTGATGTTATTTCTAGTGAAACAGTGGTTATGTTCATTGTGTGAAGACTTTGAGGTAAAGGTGGAGTAAATGTGTTTTTGTCAGATTTTGTCGTGGGAGTGCTTGTTGTAGTCGGTGAAGTTTGTGTCGGGACTGTAAAACAAAAGGAGGGTCAGAGGTTAGCTTGTGTGTTAAATTAATACTGCTTTAGACTCCAAAATACACCGGAGATAGATTACTAGTGTGTATTTTCTGTTTTTTGAATATCTATTCAGAGCGAAGGTTCCGATAAATAACACACCAGCAGCAATCTCGTCTTGTTTTGGAACCACTGTGTAACTGCTTACTGAAAGCAATGCTGGACATATTTGTAGGTCCGTAAAGGTGGTGATCATATGAACAAGGTACAAATATGTGAAGAGTAAGTCCAATTCAGTCTATATAGTACAAGAACATGAAATGTCAGTAAAAATACCATCAGATAGAATGGCGTTTTACTGTTGCGTTAAAGTGTAATTCTCTTACTTGTGGTTGTAATGGTGGAGATGTTTACTTGGAGACTGAAACCAGAGGTGTTGGAGAACGTAGCTTCTTTGAGGGTTTGGGTCACATCGCTGGTGTTTGGTACGACACTGAAATTATTGAACACTAGGGAAGTGTCCACCACAATTGATCCTTTCCTAAAAGCGAGAGCAACCTTGTCTTAAAAAAAGTGTTTTAAAAGTACCGTGCAGTATATCATATCGCAAATGTTTCAATCAAAAATGCTTCAAAGGGCTCAGTTATTTTCATAACATAATAGGTGTTGCACATACATGATTCTTTCATGTGGTTAAACTGGTGACATAATTTTAAACTTTCGATATATGTTTGTGCCTACCTGAAGCCGTTGACTTTGGTGCGATTGAATCCCTTCCCATATTTCTGGGAAAAAATCTTATCCAACTACATAGGACATTAAAAAATATATATATTTTATACAAATATAAAACAAGTTAATTTTCATTGATTAAGAAAAAGGGGGTAATTAATGTATAAAGACAACGACTGACTGAGAAAAGAAATTACATTATGAAAAGCCATATAAGAAGGACAGAGAATATTGCATTAAAATATTTGAACAGCTGCTCATATCTCTCACCCAAAAACCCAAAAATGGCAGTTACCTGTGTCGTTACTTTATTCGCCAAGGTCTTGAAGTTCTCTGAAGAGGGATTCTTCAGATCCTCATTAAACTCCTCCACTATGTGGAACTCCAGTGACAAGGCTGGCTCTGGCGGCGGGGGTCTTGTTGTGGTGGATGCCGTTGTGGATGTGGAAAATGGACTTCTACTTGTTGTAACTGTTGTTTTTTCTATTTGTGGCTGAGTGGAAGTGATCCCTAGCTCCTGGATGGTGGTGGAAGTTGTGGGAGCAGTGATGGCACTGATTTTGGTAGTTTCAGGCACTGCTATGTCAGTTAGAGTATCAACAGCAGTTTTGGTAGTTGTAGGGGGTTCTGTAACAGTCTTCGTAGTGGAGAGAGCAAGCATAAGTGTAGTGGAAATACCAGTTACAGATGTTACAGCAGTTTCTGTGGCTGATGTAATGGGCATTCCAACTGACACCGGAGCACCGGTTATGAATGTAGCAGGTGTTTCAGTAGTAAGACCTTTAGTTACAGTTGGCGTAAATATCTCTGTGGCTGTTGTGACCGGATCGTCAGTTGCTGGTGTCACAGTAACTTCTGTAAAACCTGAAAAGCGACCATCACTTGTAGTTGTAGTGAGACCTTGAGTGGTCCTTGACGTGGAAATATCTGCGACTGTTGTAATGAGATCTTCCGTTACAGCTGTAGTGGGGGCATCGGTTGTGGTTATTTTGAGGCCTTCAGTTGCAGTTACCTCAAAAATATTTGTGAGCGTTGTTGTGGGGGAATTAGTGACATTAGAGAGAACTCCATTTGCAGTAGGCATTGATGGACCTGTGGCTGTTGTAGATAGATTTTCCGTTGTTGGTGTCATATCAATCTCTTTTACAGTTGTAGTTAAGGTAACTTCAGTTACAGTTGTAGCTACAGAATCTGTCATGGCTGTGGTTGGAGTTTCAGTTCCTGTTGTCATAGTAACATCAGTAGCAGTTGCCGTGGGAGAACTAGTCATGGTTGTAGATGGGGCTTCAGTTTCTGTTGTCAAAATAATCTCAGTTGCAACTTCAATGGGTTCTCCATTTATTGTTGTATTTGGGCCTTCAGTGCCTGTTATCATGGCAACCTCAGTCACGGTTGTAGTGGGAGCACCAGTAATATTTGTAGTTGGGATTATTGTTTCTGTGGTCAAAGTAACCTCATTTACAGTTGTAGCTACAGCATCTGTTATGGTTGTGGTAGGGGCTTCAGTGTCTGTTGTGAAAGCAACTTCAGTCACAGCTGTCATGGGGGCACCAGTGACATTTGTAGTTGGGGTTACTGTTCCTGTGGTCAAAGTAACCTGATTCACAGTTGTAGCTACAGCATCTGTTATGGTTGTGGTAGGGGCTTCAGTGTCTGTTGTGAAAGCAACTTCAGTCACAGCTGTAGTGGGGGCACCAGTGACATTTGTAGTTGGGGTTACTGTTTCTGGGGTCAAGGTAACTTCAGTCACAGTTGTAGTGGGGGTACCAGTCATGGTTGTAGGTGGGGATTTAGTTCCTGTTGTCATAGTAACCTCAGTCACAGTTATATTGGGGGTATCAGTCATGGTTGTAGTTGGGGCTTCAGTTTCTGTTGTCAAAATAATGTCAGTTGCAACTTCAATGGGTTCTCCATTTATTGTTGTATTTGGGCCTTCAGTGCCTGTTATCGTGGCAACCTCAGTCACGGTTGTAGTGGGAGCACCAGCAATATTTGTAGTTGGGATTATTGTTTCTGTGGTCAAAGTAACCTCATTTACAGTTGTAGCTACAGCATCTGTTATGGTTGTGGTAGGGGCTTCAGTGTCTGTTGTGAAAGCAACTTCAGTCACAGCTGTAGTGGGGGCACCAGTGACATTTGTAGTTGGGGTTATTGTTTCTGGGGTCAAGGTAACTTCAGTCACAGTTGTAGTGGGGGCACCAGTCATGGTTGTAGGTGGGGATTTAGTTCCTGTTGCCATAGTAACCTCAGTCACAGTTATAGTGGGGGTACCAGTCATGATTGTAGTTGGGGCTTCACTTTCTGTTGTCATAGTAACCTCAGTCACCACCGTCAGGCTGCCAGGCTGTGTGTTTGCAACATTATGTGTAGTGGTTGTTACATGTGGTGTGTTACTGCTAATTAGGGAAGTTGTAGCAATAGTTGTTTTAAGAGATGTCGGGTCAGGGTTCGCTGTCTGTGTGTCTGTTTGCGGTGTTGATATTATTTCTAATGACACTGAGGTTGTGTTCACTGTGTGAAGACTTTGAGGTAAAGGTGGAGTAAATGTGTTTTTGTCAGATTTTGTCGTGGGAGTGCTTGTTGTAGTCGGTGAAGTTTGTGTCGGGACTGTAAAACAAAAGGAGGGTCAGAGGTTAGCTTGTGTGTTAAATTAATACTGCTTTAGACTCCAAAATACACCGGAGATAGATTAATAGTGTGTATTTACTGTTTTTTGAATATCTATTCAGAGCGAGGGTTCCGATAAATAACACACCAGCAGCAATCTCGTCTTGTTTTGGAACCACTGTGTAACTGAGAGCAATGCTGGACATATCTGTAGGTTCGTAAAGGTAGTGATAATATGAACAAGGTACAAATAAGTGAAGAGTAAGTCCAATTCAGTCTAAATAGCGCAAGAACATGAAATGTCAGTAAACATACTGTCAGATAGAATGGCGTTTTACTGTTGCGTTAAAGTGTAATTCTCTTACTTGTGGTTGTAATGGTGGAGATGTTTACTTGGAGACTGAAACCAGAGGTGTTGGAGAACGTAGCTTCTTTGAGGGTTTGGGTCACATCGCTGGTGTTTGGTACGACACTGAAATTATTGAACACTAGGGAAGTGTCCACCACAATTGATCCTTTCCTAAAAGCGAGAGCAACCTTGTCTTAAAAAATGTTTTAAAAGTACCGTGCAGTATATCATATGGCAAATGTTTCAATCAAAATGCTTCAAAGGGCTCAGTTATTTTCATAACATAATAGGTGTTGCACATACATGATTCTTTCATGTGGTTAAACTGGTGACATAATTTTAAACTTTCGATATATGTTTGTGCCTACCTGAAGCCGTTGACTTTGGTGCGATTGAATCCCTTCCCATATTTCTGGGAAAAAATCTTATCCAACTACATAGGACATTAAAAAATATATATATTTTATACAAATATAAAACAAGTTAATTTTCATTGATTAAGAAAAAGGGGGTAATTAATGTATATAAAGACAACGACTGACTGAGAAAAGAAATTACATTATGAAAAGCCGTATAAGAAGGACAGAGAATATTGCATTAAAATATTTGAACAGCTGCTCAGATCTCTCACCCAAAAACCCAAAAATGGCAGTTACCTGTGTCGTTACTTTATTCGCCAAGGTCTTGAAGTTCTCTGAAGAGGGATTCTTCAGATCCTCATTAAACTCCTCCACTATGTGGAACTCCAGTGACAAGGCTGGCTCTGGCGGCGGGGGTCTTGTTGTGGTGGATGCCGTTGTGGATGTGGAAAATGGACTTCTACTTGTTGTAACTGTTGTTTTTTCTATTTGTGGCTGAGTGGAAGTGATCCCTAGCTCCTGGATGGTGGTGGAAGTTGTGGGAGCAGTGATGGCACTGATTTTGGTAGTTTCAGGCACTGCTATGTCAGTTAGAGTATCAACAGCAGTTTTGGTAGTTGTAGGGGGTTCTGTAACAGTCTTCGTAGTGGAGAGAGCAAGCATAAGTGTAGTGGAAATACCAGTTACAGATGTTACAGCAGTTTCTGTGGCTGATGTAATGGGCATTCCAACTGACACCGGAGCACCGGTTATGAATGTAGCAGGTGTTTCAGTAATAAGACCTTTAGTTACAGTTGGCGTAAATATCTCTGTGGCTGTTGTGACCGGATCGTCAGTTGCTGGTGTCACAGTAACTTCTGTAAAACCTGAAAAGCGACCATCACTTGTAGTTGTAGTGAGACCTTGAGTGGTCCTTGACGTGGAAATATCTGCGACTGTTGTAATGAGATCTTCCGTTACAGCTGTAGTGGGGGCATCGGTTGTGGTTATTTTGAGGCCTTCAGTTGCAGTTACCTCAAAAATATTTGTGAGCGTTGTTGTGGGGGAATTAGTGACATTAGAGAGAACTCCATTTGCAGTAGGCATTGATGGACCTGTGGCTGTTGTAGATAGATTTTCTGTTGTTGGTGTCATATCAATCTCTTTTACAGTTGTAGTTAAGGTAACTTCAGTTACAGTTGTAGCTACAGAATCTGTCATGGCTGTGGTTGGAGTTTCAGTTCCTGTTGTCATAGTAACATCAGTAGCAGTTGCCGTGGGAGAACTAGTCATGGTTGTAGATGGGGCTTCAGTTTCTGTTGTCAAAATAATCTCAGTTGCAACTTCAATGGGTTCTCCATTTATTGTTGTATTTGGGCCTTCAGTGCCTGTTATCATGGCAACCTCAGTCACGGTTGTAGAGGGAGCACCAGCAATATTTGTAGTTGGGATTATTGTTTCTGTGGTCAAAGTAACCTCATTTACAGTTGTAGCTACAGCATCTGTTATGGTTGTGGTAGGGGCTTCAGTGTCTGTTGTGAAAGCAACTTCAGTCACAGCTGTCGTGGGGGCACCAGTGACATTTGTAGTTGGGGTTACTGTTCCTGTGGTCAAAGTAACCTGATTCACAGTTGTAGCTACAGCATCTGTTATGGTTGTGGTAGGGGCTTCAGTGTCTGTTGTGAAAGCAACTTCAGTCACAGCTGTAGTGGGGGCACCAGTGACATTTGTAGTTGGGGTTACTGTTTCTGGGGTCAAGGTAACTTCAGTCACAGTTGTAGTGAGGGCACCAGTCATGGTTGTAGGTGGGGATTTAGTTCCTGTTGTCATAGTAACCTCAGTCACAGTTATAGTGGGGGTACCAGTCATGGTTGTAGTTGGGGCTTCAGTTTCTGTTGTCAAAATAATCTCAGTTGCAACTTCAATGGGTTCTCCATTTATTGTTGTATTTGGGCCTTCAGTGCCTGTTATCGTGGCAACCTCAGTCACGGTTGTAGTGGGAGCACCAGTAATATTTGTAGTTGGGATTATTGTTTCTGTGGTCAAAGTAACCTCATTTACAGTTGTAGCTACGGCATCTGTTATGGTTGTGGTAGGGGCTTCAGTGTCTGTTGTGAAAGCAACTTCAGTCACAGCTGTAGTGGGGGCACCAGTGACATTTGTAGTTGGGGTTACTGTTTCTGGGGTCAAGGTAACTTCAGTCACAGTTGTAGTGGGGGCACCAGTCATAGTTGTAGGTGGGGATTTAGTTCCTGTTGTCATAGTAAGCTCAGTCACAGTTACAGTGGGGGTACCAGTCATGGTTGTAGTTGGGGCTTCACTTTCTGTTGTCATAGTAACCTCAGTCACCACCGTCAGGCTGCCAGGCTGTGTGTTTGCAACATTATGTGCAGTGGTTGTTACATGTGGTGTGTTACTGCTAATTAGGGAAGTTGTAGCAATAGTTGTTTTAAGAGATGTCGGGTCAGGGTTCGCTGTCTGTGTGTCTGTTTGCGGTGTTGATGTTATTTCTAGTGACACAGTGGTTGTGTTCACTGTGTGAAGACTTTGAGGTAAAGGTGGAGTAAATGTGTTTTTGTCAGATTTTGTCGTGGGAGTGCTTGTTGTAGTCCGTGAAGTTTGCCTCGGGACTGTAAAACAAACGGAGGGTCAGAGCTTAGCTTGTGTGTTAAATTAATACTGCTTTAGACTCCAAAATACACTGGAGATAGATTACTATTGTATATTTACTGATTTTTGATTATGTATTCAGATTCTTAAAGAGGGAAAATTCAGATAAATAACACACCAGCAGCAATCTCGTCTTGTGTTCGAACCACTGTGTAACTGCTTACTGAGAGCAATGCCGGACATATTTGTAGGTTCGTAAAGGTGGTGATAATATGAACAAGGTACAAATATGTGAAGAGTAAGTCCAATTCAGTCTAAATAGCTCAAGAACATGAAATGTCAGTAAACATACCGCCAGATAGAATGGCGTTTTACTGTTGCGTTAAAGTGTAATTCTCTTACTTGTGGTTGTAATGGTGGAGATGTTTACTTGGAGACTGAAACCAGAGGTGTTGGAGAACGTAGCTTCTTTGAGGGTTTGGGTCACATCGCTGGTGTTTGGTACAACACTGAAATTATTGAACACTAGGGAAGTGTCCACCACAATTGATCCTTTCCTAAAAGCGAGAGCAACCTTGTCTTAAAAAATGTTTTAAAAGTACCTTGCAGTATATCATATGGCAAATGTTTCAATCAAAATGTTTCAAAGGGCTCAGTTATTTTCATAACATAGTAGGTGTTGCACATACATGATTCTTTCATGTGGTTAAACTGGTGACATAATTTTAAACTTTCGATATATGTTTGTGCCTACCTGAAGCCGTTGACTTTGGTGCGATTGAATCCCTTCCCATATTTCTGGGAAAAAATCTTATCCAACTACATAGGAAATTAAAAAATATATATATTTTATACAAATATAAAACAAGTTAATTTTCATTGATTAAGAAAAAGGGGGTAATTAATGTATAAAGACAACGACTGACTGAGAAAAGAAATTACATTATGAAAAGCCATATATGAAGGACAGAGAATATTGCATTAAAATATTTAAACAGCTGCTCAGATCTCTCACCCAAAAACCCAAAAATGGCAGTTACCTGTGTCGTTATTTTCTTCGCCAAGGTCTTGAAGTTCTTTGAAGAGGGATTCTTCAGATCCTCCTTAAACTCCTTCACTATGTGGAACTCCAGTGACAAGGCTGGCTCTGGTGTCAGGGGTCTTGTTGTGGTTAATGCAGTTGTGGATGTGGAAAATGGCCTCCTACTTGTTGTAACTGTTGTTTTGTCTCTCTGTGGCCGAGTGGAAGTGATCCCCAGCTTCTGGATGGTGGTGGGAGTTGTGGGAGCAGTGATGGCACTGATTTTGGTAGTTTCAGGAGCTGCTATGTCAGTTAGAGTATCAACAGCAGTTTTGGTAGTTGTAGGGGGTTCTGTAACAGTCTTCGTAGTGGGGAGAGAATGCATGAACGTAGTGGAAATACCAGTTACAGATGTTACAGCAGTTTCTGTGGCTGATGTAATGGGGCTTCCAACTGACACCGGAGCACCGGTTATGAATGTAGCAGGTGTTTCAGTAGTAAGACCTTTAGTTACAGTTGGCGTAAATATATCTGTGGCTCTTGTGACCGGATCTTCAGTTGCTGGTGTCACAGTAACTTCTGTAAAACCTGAAAAGCGACCATCACTTGTAGTTGTAGTGAGACCTTGAGTGGTCCTTGACGTGGAAATATCTGCGACTGTTGTAATGAGATCTTCCGTTACAGCTGTAGTGGGGGCATCAGTTGTGGTCGTTTTGAGGCCTTCAGTTGCAGTTGACTCAAAAATATTTGTGAGCGTTGTTGTGGGGGTATTAGTGACATTAGAGAAAACTCCATTTGCAGTAGGCATTGATGGACCTGTGGCTGTTGTAGATAAATTTTCAGTTGTTGGTGTTATATCAATCTCTTTTACAGTCGTAGTTAAGGTAACTTCAGTTACAGTTGTAGCTACAGCATCTGTCATGGCTGTGGTTGGAGTTTCAGTTCCTGTTGTCATAGTAACATCAGTAGCAGTTGCCATGGGAAAACTAGTCGTGGTTGTAGTTGGGGCTTCAGTTTCTGTTGTCAAAATAATTTCAGTTGGAACTTCAATGAGTTCTCCATTTATTGTTGTATTTGGGC
Organism: Anguilla pacifica; assembly: GCA_039654925.1. Taxonomy (NCBI): domain Eukaryota; kingdom Metazoa; phylum Chordata; class Actinopteri; order Anguilliformes; family Anguillidae; genus Anguilla; species Anguilla pacifica. The sequence goes on along the minus strand of CM077290.1, from coordinate 56,289,651 downwards.
CTTCAGTGCCTGTTGTCATAGTAACCTCAGTCTTAGTTGTAGTGGGGGCACCAGTCATGGTTGTAGGTGGGGCTTCTGTGCCTGTTGTCATCGTAACATCAGTCAAGGTTGTAGTACTGGTCCCAGTCAGGATTGTAGTTGCAGCTTCGGTTTCTGTTGTCATAGTAATCTCAGTTGCAGCTTTAATGGGTTCTCCATTTATCATTGTTGTTGGGGCTTCAGTCATAGTTGTAGTTCTGGCTTCTGTCCCTGTTGTCATAGTAACCTCAGTCACCATTGTAGTTGGGGCTTCAATCAGGATTGTAGTTGGGGCTTCAGTGCCTGTTGTCATAGTAACCTCAGTAGCAGTTGCAATGGGGGCATCAGTCATGGTTGTAGTTGGGTCTTCAGTTTCTGTTGTGAAAGAAACTTCCTTCATAGCTGTAGTGGGGGCACCACTGACAGTTGTAATTTGGGTTACTGTTTCTGTGGTCAAGGTAACTTCAGTTACAGTTGTAGCTACAGCATCTGTTATGGTTGTGGTAGGGGCTTCAGTGTCTGTTGTGAAAGCAACTTCAGTCACAGCTGTAGTGGGGGCACCAGTGACATTTGTAGTTGGGGTTACTGTTTCTGGGGTCAAGGTAACTTCAGTCACAGTTGTAGTGGGGGCACCAGTCATGGTTGTAGGTGGGGATTTAGTTCCTGTTGTCATAGTAACCTCAGTCACAGTTATAGTGGGGGTACCAGTCATGGTTGTGGTTGGGGCTTCAGTTTCTGTTGTCAAAATAATCTCAGTTGCAACTTCAATGGGTTCTCCATTTATTGTTGTATTTGGGCCTTCAGTGCCTGTTATCGTGGCAACCTCAGTCACGGTTGTAGTGGGAGCACCAGCAATATTTGTAGTTGGGATTATTGTTTCTGTGGTCAAAGTAACCTCATTTACAGTTGTAGCTACAGCATCTGTTATGGTTGTGGTAGGGGCTTCAGTGTCTGTTGTGAAAGCAACTTCAGTCACAGCTGTAGTGGGGGCACCAGTGACATTTGTAGTTGGGGTTATTGTTTCTGGGGTCAAGGTAACTTCAGTCACAGTTGTAGTGGGGGCACCAGTCATGGTTATAGGTGGGGATTTAGTTCCTGTTGCCATAGTAACCTCAGTCACAGTTATAGTGGGGGTACCAGTCATGATTGTAGTTGGGGCTTCACTTTCTGTTGTCATAGTAACCTCAGTCACCACCGTCAGGCTGCCAGGCTGTGTGTTTGCAACATTATGTGTAGTGGTTGTTACATGTGGTGTGTTACTGCTAATTAGGGAAGTTGTAGCAATAGTTGTTTTAAGAGATGTCGGGTCAGGGTTCGCTGTCTGTGTGTCTGTTTGCGGTGTTGATATAATTTCTAATGACACTGAGGTTGTGTTCACTGTGTGAAGACTTTGAGGTAAAGGTGGAGTAAATGTGTTTATGTCAGATTTTGTCGTGGGAGTGCTTGTTGTAGTCGGTGAAGTTTGTGTCGGGACTGTAAAACAAAAGGAGGGTCAGAGGTTAGCTTGTGTGTTAAATTAATACTGCTTTAGACTCCAAAATACACCGGAGATAGATTAATAGTGTGTATTTACTGTTTTTTGAATATCTATTCAGAGCGAGGGTTCCGATAAATAACACACCAGCAGCAATCTCGTCTTGTTTTGGAACCACTGTGTAACTGAGAGCAATGCTGGACATATCTGTAGGTTCGTAAAGGTAGTGATAATATGAACAAGGTACAAATAAGTGAAGAGTAAGTCCAATTCAGTCTAAATAGCGCAAGAACATGAAATGTCAGTAAACATACTGTCAGATAGAATGGCGTTTTACTGTTGCGTTAAAGTGTAATTCTCTTACTTGTGGTTGTAATGGTGGAGATGTTTACTTGGAGACTGAAACCAGAGGTGTTGGAGAACGTAGCTTCTTTGAGGGTTTGGGTCACATCGCTGGTGTTTGGTACGACACTGAAATTATTGAACACTAGGGAAGTGTCCACCACAATTGATCCTTTCCTAAAAGCGAGAGCAACCTTGTCTTAAAAAATGTTTTAAAAGTACCGTGCAGTATATCATATGGCAAATGTTTCAATCAAAATGCTTCAAAGGGCTCAGTTATTTTCATAACATAATAGGTGTTGCACATACATGATTCTTTCATGTGGTTAAACTGGTGACATAATTTTAAACTTTCGATATATGTTTGTGCCTACCTGAAGCCGTTGACTTTGGTGCGATTGAATCCCTTCCCATATTTCTGGGAAAAAATCTTATCCAACTACATAGGACATTAAAAAATATATATATTTTATACAAATATAAAACAAGTTAATTTTCATTGATTAAGAAAAAGGGGGTAATTAATGTATAAAGACAACGACTGACTGAGAAAAGAAATTACATTATGAAAAGCCATATAAGAAGGACAGAGAATATTGCATTAAAATATTTGAACAGCTGCTCATATCTCTCACCCAAAAACCCAAAAATGGCAGTTACCTGTGTCGTTACTTTATTCGCCAAGGTCTTGAAGTTCTCTGAAGAGGGATTCTTCAGATCCTCATTAAACTCCTCCACTATGTGGAACTCCAGTGACAAGGCTGGCTCTGGCGGCGGGGGTCTTGTTGTGGTGGATGCCGTTGTGGATGTGGAAAATGGACTTCTACTTGTTGTAACTGTTGTTTTTTCTATTTGTGGCTGAGTGGAAGTGATCCCTAGCTCCTGGATGGTGGTGGAAGTTGTGGGAGCAGTGATGGCACTGATTTTGGTAGTTTCAGGCACTGCTATGTCAGTTAGAGTATCAACAGCAGTTTTGGTAGTTGCAGGGGGTTCTGTAACAGTCTTCGTAGTGGGGAGAGCAAGCATAAGTGTAGTGGAAATACCAGTTACAGATGTTACAGCAGTTTCTGTGGCTGATGTAATGGGCATTCCAACTGACACCGGAGCACCGGTTATGAATGTAGCAGGTGTTTCAGTAGTAAGACCTTTAGTTACAGTTGGCGTAAATATCTCTGTGGCTGTTGTGACCGGATCGTCAGTTGCTGGTGTCACAGTAACTTCTGTAAAACCTGAAAAGCGACCATCACTTGTAGTTGTAGTGAGACCTTGAGTGGTCCTTGACGTGGAAATATCTGCGACTGTTGTAATGAGATCTTCCGTTACAGCTGTAGTGGGGGCATCGGTTGTGGTTATTTTGAGGCCTTCAGTTGCAGTTACCTCAAAAATATTTGTGAGCGTTGTTGTGGGGGAATTAGTGACATTAGAGAGAACTCCATTTGCAGTAGGCATTGATGGACCTGTGGCTGTTGTAGATAGATTTTCCGTTGTTGGTGTCATATCAATCTCTTTTACAGTTGTAGTTAAGGTAACTTCAGTTACAGTTGTAGCTACAGCATCTGTCATGGCTGTGGTTGGAGTTTCAGTTCCTGTTGTCATAGTAACATCAGTAGCAGTTGCCGTGGGAGAACTAGTCATGGTTGTAGATGGGGCTTCAGTTTCTGTTGTCAAAATAATCTCAGTTGCAACTTCAATGGGTTCTCCATTTATTGTTGTATTTGGGCCTTCAGTGCCTGTTATCATGGCAACCTCAGTCACGGTTGTAGTGGGAGCACCAGCAATATTTGTAGTTGGGATTATTGTTTCTGTGGTCAAAGTAACCTCATTTACAGTTGTAGCTACAGCATCTGTTATGGTTGTGGTAGGGGCTTCAGTGTCTGTTGTGAAAGCAACTTCAGTCACAGCTGTAGTGGGGGCACCAGTGACATTTGTAGTTGGGGTTACTGTTTCTGGGGTCAAGGTAACTTCAGTCACAGTTGTAGTGGGGGCACCAGTCATAGTTGTAGGTGGGGATTTAGTTCCTGTTGTCATAGTAACCTCAGTCACAGCTATAGTGGGGGTACCAGTCATGGTTGTAGTTGGGGCTTCAGTTTCTGTTGTCAAAATAATCTCAGTTGCAACTTCAATGGGTTCTCCATTTATTGTTGTATTTGGGCCTTCAGTGCCTGTTATCGTGGCAACCTCAGTCACGGTTGTAGTGGGAGCACCAGCAATATTTGTACTGGGGATTATTGTTTCTGTGGTCAAAGTAACCTCATTTACAGTTGTAGCTACAGCATCTGTTATGGTTGTGGTAGGGGCTTCAGTGTCTGTTGCGAAAGCAACTTCAGTCACAGCTGTAGTGGGGGCACCAGTGACATTTGTAGTTGGGGTTACTGTTTCTGGGGTCAAGGTAACTTCAGTCACAGTTGTAGTGGGGGCACCAGTCATAGTTGTAGGTGGGGATTTAGTTCCTGTTGTCATAGTAACCTCAGTCACAGTTACAGTGGGGGTACCAGTCATGGTTGTAGTTGGGGCTTCACTTTCTGTTGTCATAGTAACCTCAGTCACCACCGTCAGGCTGCCAGGCTGTGTGTTTGCAACATTATGTGCAGTGGTTGTTACATGTGGTGTGTTACTGCTAATTAGGGAAGTTGTAGCAATAGTTGTTTTAAGAGATGTCGGGTCAGGGTTCGCTGTCTGTGTGTCTGTTTGCGGTGTTGATGTTATTTCTAGTGACACAGTGGTTGTGTTCACTGTGTGAAGACTTTGAGGTAAAGGTGGAGTAAATGTGTTTTTGTCAGATTTTGTCGTGGGAGTGCTTGTTGTAGTCCGTGAAGTTTGCCTCGGGACTGTAAAACAAACGGAGGGTCAGAGCTTAGCTTGTGTGTTAAATTAATACTGCTTTAGACTCCAAAATACACCGGAGATAGATTACTATTGTATATTTACTGATTTTTGATTATGTATTCAGATTCTTAAAGAGGGAAAATTCAGATAAATAACACACCAGCAGCAATCTCGTCTTGTGTTCGAACCACTGTGTAACTGCTTACTGAGAGCAATGCCGGACATATTTGTAGGTTCGTAAAGGTGGTGATAATATGAACAAGGTACAAATATGTGAAGAGTAAGTCCAATTCAGTCTAAATAGCTCAAGAACATGAAATGTCAGTAAACATACCGCCAGATAGAATGGCGTTTTACTGTTGCATTAAAGTATAATTTTCTTACTTGTGGTTGTAATGGTGGAGATGTTTACTTGGAGACTGAAACCAGAGGTGTTGGAGAACGTAGCTTCTTTGAGGGTTTGGGTCACATCGCTGGTGTTTGGTACAACACTGAAATTATTGAACACTAGGGAAGTGTCCACCACAATTGATCCTTTCCTAAAAGCGAGAGCAACCTTGTCTTAAAAAATGTTTTAAAAGTACCGTGCCGTATATCATATGGCAAATGTTTCAATCAAAATGTTTCAAAGGGCTCAGTTATTTTCATAACATAGTAGGTGTTGCACATACATGATTCTTTCATGTGGTTAAACTGGTGACATAATTTTAAACTTTCGATATATGTTTGTGCCTACCTGAAGCCGTTGACTTTGGTGCGATTGAATCCCTTCCCATATTTCTGGGAAAAAATCATATCCAACTACATAGGAAATTAAAAAATATATATATTTTATACAAATATAAAACAAGTTAATTTTCATTGATTAAGAAAAAGGGGGTAATTAATGTATAAAGACAACGACTGACTGAGAAAAGAAATTACATTATGAAAAGCCATATAAGGACAGAGAATATTGCATTAAAATATTTGAACAGCTGCTCAGATCTCTCACCCAAAAACCCAAAAATGGCAGTTACCTGTGTCGTTATTTTCTTCGCCAAGGTCTTGAAGTTCTTTGAAGAGGGATTCTTCAGATCCTCCTTAAACTCCTTCACTATGTGGAACTCCAGTGACAAGGCTGGCTCTGGTGTCAGGGGTCTTGTTGTGGTTAATGCAGTTGTGGATGTGGAAAATGGCCTCCTACTTGTTGTAACTGTTGTTTTGTCTCTCTGTGGCCGAGTGGAAGTGATCCCCAGCTTCTGGATGGTGGTGGGAGTTGTGGGAGCAGTGATGGCACTGATTTTGGTAGTTTCAGGAGCTGCTATGTCAGTTAGAGTATCAACAGCAGTTTTGGTAGTTGTAGGGGGTTCTGTAACAGTCTTCGTAGTGGGGAGAGAAAGCATGAACGTAGTGGAAATACCAGTTACAGATGTTACAGCAGTTTCTGTGGCTGATGTAATGGGGCTTCCAACTGACACCGGAGCACCGGTTATGAATGTAGCAGGTGTTTCAGTAGTAAGACCTTTAGTTACAGTTGGCGTAAATATATCTGTGGCTCTTGTGACCGGATCTTCAGTTGCTGGTGTCACAGTAACTTCTGTAAAACCTGAAAAGCCACCATCACTTGTAGTTGTAGTGAGACCTTGAGTGGTCCTTGACGTGGAAATATCTGCGGCTGTTGTAATGAGATCTTCCGTTACAGCTGTAGTGGGGGCACCAGTCATAGTTGTAGGTGGGGATTTAGTTCCTGTTGTCATAGTAACCTCAGTCACAGCTATAGTGGGGGTACCAGTCATGGTTGTAGTTGGGGCTTCAGTTTCTGTTGTCAAAATAATCTCAGTTGCAACTTCAATGGGTTCTCCATTTATTGTTGTATTTGGGCCTTCAGTGCCTGTTATCGTGGCAACCTCAGTCATGGTTGTAGTGGGAGCACCAGCAATATTTGTAGTTGGGATTATTGTTTCTGTGGTCAAAGTAACCTCATTTACAGTTGTAGCTACAGCATCTGTTATGGTTGTGGTAGGGGCTTCAGTGTCTGTTGTGAAAGCAACTTCAGTCACAGCTGTCGTGGGGGCACCAGTGACATTTGTAGTTGGGGTTACTGTTCCTGTAGTCAAAGTAACCTGATTCACAGTTGTAGCTACAGCATCTGTCATGGTTGTGGTAGGGGCTTCAGTGTCTGTTGTGAAAGCAACTTCAGTCACAGCTGTAGTGGGGGCACCAGTGACATTTGTAGTTGGGGTTACTGTTTCTGGGGTCAAGGTAACTTCAGTCACAGTTATAGTGGGGGTACCAGTCATGGTTGTAGTTGGGGCTTCAGTTTCTGTTGTCAAAATAATCTCAGTTGCAACTTCAATGGGTTCTCCATTTATTGTTGTATTTGGGCCTTCAGTGCCTGTTATCGTGGCAACCTCAGTCACGGTTGTAGTGGGAGCACCAGCAATATTTGTAGTTGGGATTATTGTTTCTGTGGTCAAAGTAACCTCATTTACAGTTGTAGCTACAGCATCTGTTATGGTTGTGGTAGGGGCTTCAGTGTCTGTTGTGAAAGCAACTTCAGTCACAGCTGTCGTGGGGGCACCAGTGACATTTGTAGTTGGGGTTATTGTTTCTGGGGTCAAGGTAACTTCAGTCACAGTTGTAGTAGGGGCACCAGTCATGGTTGTAGGTGGGGATTTAGTTCCTGTTGCCATAGTAACCTCAGTCACAGTTATAGTGGGGGTACCAGTCATGATTGTAGTTGGGGCTTCACTTTCTGTTGTCATAGTAACCTCAGTCACCACCGTCAGGCTGCCAGACTGTGTGTTTGCAACATTATGTGTAGTGGTTGTTACATGTGGTGTGTTACTGCTAATTAGGGAAGTTGTAGCAATAGTTGTTTTAAGAGATGTCGGGTCAGGGTTCGCTGTCTGTGTGTCTGTTTGCGGTGTTAATGATATTTCTAGTGACACAGTGGTTGTGTTCACTGTGTGAAGACTTTGAGGTAAAGGTGGAGTAAATGTGTTTTTGTCAGATTTTGTCGTGGGAGTGCTTGTTGTAGTCGGTGAAGTTTGTGTCGGGACTGTAAAACAAAAGGAGGGTCAGAGGTTAGCGTGTGTGTTAAATTAATACTGCTTTAGACTCCAAAATACACCGGAGATAGATTACTAGTGTTTATTTACTGTTTTTTGAATATCTACTCAGAGCGAAGGTTCCGATAAATAACACACCAGCAGCAATCTCGTCTTGTTTTGGAACCACTGTGTAACCGAGAGCAATGCTGGACATATCTGTAGGTTCGTAAAGGTAGTGATAATATGAACAAGGTACAAATAAGTGAAGAGTAAGTCCAATTCAGTCTAAATAGCACAAGAACATGAAATGTCAGTAAACATGCCGTCAGATAGAATGGCGTTTTACTGTTGCGTTAAAGTGTAATTCTCTTACTTGTGGTTGTAATGGTGGAGATGTTTACTTGGAGACTGAAATCAGAGGTGTTGGAGAACGTAGCTTCTTTGAGGGTTTGGGTCACATCGCTGGTGTTTGGTACAACACTGAAATTATTGAACACGAGGGAAGTGTCCACCACAATTGATCCTTTCCTAAAAGCGAGAGCAACCTTGTCTTAAAAAATGTTTTAAAAGTACCGTGCCGTATATCATATGGCAAATGTTTCAATAAAAAATGTTTCAAAGGGCTCAGTTATTTTCATAACATAATAGGTGTTGCACATACATGATTCTTTCATGTGGTTAAACTGGTGACATAATTTTAAACTTTCGATATATGTTTGTGCCTACCTGAAGCCGTTGACTTTGGTGCGATTGAATCCCTCCCCATATTTCTGGGAAAAAATCTTATCCAACTACATAGGACATGAAAAAATATATATATATTATACAAATATAAAACAAGTTAATTTTCATTGATTAAGAAAAAGGGGGTAACTAATGTATAAAGACAACGACTGACTGAGAAAAGAAATTACATTATGAAAAGCCATATAAGAAGGACAGAGAATATTGCATTAAAATATTTGAACAGCTGCTCATATCTCTCACCCAAAAACCCAAAAATGGCAGTTACCTGTGTCGTTACTTCCTTCGCCAAGGTCTTGAAGTTCTCTGAAGAGGGATTCTTCAGATCCTCATTAAACTCCTCCACTATGTGGAACTCCAGTGACAAGGCTGGCTCTGGCGGCGGGGGTCTTCTTGTGGTGGATGCCGTTGTGGATGTGGAAAATGGACTTCTACTTGTTGTAACTGTTGTTTTTTCTATTTGTGGCTGAGTGGAAGTGATCCCTAGCTCCTGGATGGTGGTGGAAGTTGTGGGAGCAGTGATGGCACTGATTTTGGTAGTTTCAGGCACTGCTATGTCAGTTAGAGTATCAACAGCAGTTTTGGTAGTTGTAGGGGGTTCTGTAACAGTCTTCGTAGTGGGGAGAGCAAGCATAAGTGTAGTGGAAATACCAGTTACAGATGTTACAGCAGTTTCTGTGGCTGATGTAATGGGCATTCCAACTGACACCGGAGCACCGGTTATGAATGTAGCAGGTGTTTCAGTAGTAAGACCTTTAGTTACAGTTGGCGTAAATATCTCTGTGGCTGTTGTGAGCGGATCGTCAGTTGCTGGTGTCACAGTAACTTCTGTAAAACCTGAAAAGCGACCATCACTTGTAGTTGTAGTGAGACCTTGAGTGGTCCTTGACGTGGAAATATCTGCGACTGTTGTAATGAGATCTTCCGTTACAGCTGTAGTAGGGGCATCGGTTGTGGTTATTTTGAGGCCTTCAGTTGCAGTTGACTCAAAAATATTTGTGAGCGTTGTTGTGGGGGAATTAGTGACATTAGAGAGAACTCCATTTGCAGTAGGCATTGATGGACCTGTGGCTGTTGTAGATAGATTTTCCGTTGTTGGTGTCATATCAATCTCTTTTACAGTTGTAGTTAAGGTAACTTCAGTTACAGTTGTAGCTACAGCATCTGTCATGGCTGTGGTTGGAGTTTCAGTTCCTGTTGTCATAGTAACATCAGTAGCAGTTGCCGTGGGAGAACTAGTCATGGTTGTAGATGGGGCTTCAGTTTCTGTTGTCAAAATAATCTCAGTTGCAACTTCAATGGGTTCTCCATTTATTGTTGTATTTGGGCCTTCAGTGCCTGTTATCGTGGCAACTTCAGTCACAGCTGTAGTGGGGGCACCAGTGACATTTGTAGTTGGGGTTACTGTTTCTGGGGTCAAGGTAACTTCAGTCACAGTTGTAGTGGGGGCACCAGTCATAGTTGTAGGTGGGGATTTAGTTCCTGTTGTCATAGTAACCTCAGTCACAGCTATAGTGGGGGTACCAGTCATGGTTGTAGTTGGGGCTTCAGTTTCTGTTGTCAAAATAATCTCAGTTGCAACTTCAATGGGTTCTCCATTTATTGTTGTATTTGGGCCTTCAGTGCCTGTTATCGTGGCAACCTCAGTCACGGTTGTAGTGGGAGCACCAGCAATATTTGTAGTGGGGATTATTGTTTCTGTGGTCAAAGTAACCTCATTTACAGTTGTAGCTACAGCATCTGTTATGGTTGTGGTAGGGGCTTCAGTGTCTGTTGTGAAAGCAACTTCAGTCACAGCTGTAGTGGGGGCACCAGTGACACTTGTAGTTGGGGTTACTGTTTCTGGGGTCAAGGTAACTTCAGTCACAGTTGTAGTGGGGGCACCAGTCATAGTTGTAGGTGGGGATTTAGTTCCTGTTGTCATAGTAACCTCAGTCACAGTTACAGTGGGGGTACCAGTCATGGTTGTAGTTGGGGCTTCACTTTCTGTTGTCATAGTAACCTCAGTCACCACCGTCAGGCTGCCAGGCTGTGTGTTTGCAACATTATGTGCAGTGGTTGTTACATGTGGTGTGTTACTGCTAATTAGGGAAGTTGTAGCAATAGTTGTTTTAAGAGATGTCGGGTCAGGGTTCGCTGTCTGTGTGTCTGTTTGCGGTGTTGATGTTATTTCTAGTGACACAGTGGTTGTGTTCACTGTGTGAAGACTTTGAGGTAAAGGTGGAGTAAATGTGTTTTTGTCAGATTTTGTCGTGGGAGTGCTTGTTGTAGTCCGTGAAGTTTGCCTCGGGACTGTAAAACAAACGGAGGGTCAGAGCTTAGCTTGTGTGTTAAATTAATACTGCTTTAGACTCCAAAATACACCGGAGATAGATTACTATTGTATATTTACTGATTTTTGATTATGTATTCAGATTCTTAAAGAGGGAAAATTCAGATAAATAACACACCAGCAGCAATCTCGTCTTGTGTTCGAACCACTGTGTAACTGCTTACTGAGAGCAATGCCGGACATATTTGTAGGTTCGTAAAGGTGGTGATAATATGAACAAGGTACAAATATGTGAAGAGTAAGTCCAATTCAGTCTAAATAGCTGAAGAACATGAAATGTCAGTAAACATACCGCCAGATAGAATGGCGTTTTACTGTTGCGTTAAAGTGTAATTTTCTTACTTGTGGTTGTAATGGTGGAGATGTTTACTTGGAGACTGAAACCAGAGGTGTTGGAGAACGTAGCTTCTTTGAGGGTTTGGGTCACATCGCTGGTGTTTGGTACAACACTGAAATTATTGAACACTAGGGAAGTGTCCACCACAATTGATCCTTTCCTAAAAGCGAGAGCAACCTTGTCTTAAAAAATGTTTTAAAAGTACCGTGCCGTATATCATATGGCAAATGTTTCAATCAAAATGTTTCAAAGGGCTCAGTTATTTTCATAACATAGTAGGTGTTGCACATACATGATTCTTTCATGTGGTTAAACTGGTGACATAATTTTAAACTTTCGATATATGTTTGTGCCTACCTGAAGCCGTTGACTTTGGTGCGATTGAATCCCTTCCCATATTTCTGGGAAAAAATCTTATCCAACTACATAGGAAATTAAAAAATATATATATTTTATACAAATATAAAACAAGTTAATTTTCATTGATTAAGAAAAGGGGGGTAATTAATGTATAAAGACAACGACTGACTGAGAAAAGAAATTACATTATGAAAAGCCATATAAGAAGGACAGAGAATATTGCATTAAAATATTTGAACAGCTGCTCAGATCTCTCACCCAAAAACCCAAAAATGGCAGTTACCTGTGTCGTTATTTTCTTCGCCAAGGTCTTGAAGTTCTTTGAAGAGGGATTCTTCAGATCCTCCTTAAACTCCTTCACTATGTGGAACTCCAGTGACAAGGCTGGCTCTGGTGTCAGGGGTCTTGTTGTGGTTAATGCAGTTGTGGATGTGGAAAATGGCCTCCTACTTGTTGTAACTGTTGTTTTGTCTCTCTGTGGCCGAGTGGAAGTGATCCCCAGCTTCTGGATGGTGGTGGAAGTTGTGGGAGCAGTGATGGCACTGATTTTGGTAGTTTTAGGAGCTGCTATGTCAGTTAGAGTATCAACAGCAGTTTTGGTAGTTGTAGGGGGTTCTGTAACAGTCTTCATAGTGGGGAGAGAAAGCATGAACGTAGTGGAAATACCAGTTACAGATGTTACAGCAGTTTCTGTGGCTGATGTAATGGGGCTTCCAACTGATACCGGAGCACCGGTTATGAATGTAGCAGGTGTTTCAGTAGTAAGACCTTTAGTTACAGTTGGCGTAAATATCTCTGTGGCTGTTGTGACCGGATCTTCAGTTGCTGGTGTCACAGTAACTTCTGTAAAACCTGAAAAGCGACCATCACTTGTAGTTGTAGTGAGACCTTGAGTGGTCCTTGACGTGGAAATATCTGCGACTGTTGTAATGAGATCTTCCGTTACAGCTGTAGTGGGGGCATCGGTTGTGGTTATTTTGAGGCCTTCAGTTGCAGTTGACTCAAAAATATTTGTGAGCGTTGTTGTGGGGGTATTAGTGACATTAGAGAAAACTCCATTTGCAGTAGGCATTGATGGACCTGTGGCTGTTGTAGATAAATTTTCAGTTGTTGGTGTTATATCAATCTCTTTTACAGTCGTAGTTAAGGTAACTTCAGTTACAGCTGTAGCTACAGCATCTGTCATGGCTGTGGTTGGAGCTTCAGTTCCTGTTGTCATAGTAACATCAGTAGCAGTTGCCATGGGAAAACTAGTCGTGGTTGTAGTTGGGGCTTCAGTTTCTGTTGTCAAAATAATTTCAGTTGGAACTTCAATGAGTTCTCCATTTATTGTTGTATTTGGGCCTTCAGTGCCTGTTGTCATAGTAACCTCAGTCTTAGTTGTAGTGGGGGCACCAGTCATGGTTGTAGGTGGGGCTTCTGTGCCTGTTGTCATCGTAACATCAGTCAAGGTTGTAGTACTGGTCCCAGTCAGGATTGTAGTTGCAGCTTCGGTTTCTGTTGTCATAGTAATCTCAGTTGCAGTTTTAATGGGTTCTCCATTTATCATTGTTGTTGGGGCTTCAGTCATAGTTGTAGTTCTGGCTTCTGTCCCTGTTGTCATAGTAACCTCAGTCACCATTGTAGTTGGGGCTTCAATCAGGATTGTAGTTGGGGCTTCAGTGCCTGTTGTCATAGTAACCTCAGTCTTAGTTGTAATGGTGGCACCATTTAGAGTTGTAATTGGGGCTTCTGTGCCTGTTGCCTTAGTAACCTCAGTCAAGGTTGTAGTGCTGGTGTCAGTCAGGATTGTAGTTGGGGCTTCAGTTTCTGTTGTGAAAGCATCTTCAGTCATAGCTGTGGTGGGGGCACCAGTGACAGTTGTAGTTTGGGTTCCTGTTTCTGTGGTCAAGGTATTTTCAGTTACAGTTGCAGCAGGGGTCTCTGTCATGGTTTTGGTCGGTGTTTCAATTCCTGCTGTCATAGTAACCTCAGTCACCATAGTAGTGGGGGCAACAGTCATGAATGTTGTTGGGGCTTCAGTTTCTGTTGTGGAAGCAATTTCAGTGACAGTTGTCGTGGAGGCATCAGTGAGGGTTGGAGTTGGAGATACTTTTTCTGTGGTCAAAGTAACCTCAGTAACAGTTGTAACAGGGGCATTAGTCATAGTTGTGGATTGGGCTTCAGTCCCTGTTGTCATAGTAACCTCAGTAGCAGTTGCAATGGGGGCATCAGTCATGGTTGTAGTTGGGTCTTCAGTTTCTGTTGTGAAAGAAACTTCCTTCATAGCTGTAGTGGGGGCACCACTGACAGTTGTAATTTGGGTTACTGTTTCTGTGGTCAAGGTAACTTCAGTTACAGTTGTAGCTACAGCATCTGTCATGGCTGTGGCTGGAGCATCAGTCCCTGTTGTCATAGTAACCTCAGTCACCATTGTAGTGGGGGAACTAGTCATGGTTGTAGTTGGGGCTTCATTTGCTGTTGTTAAAATAATCTCAGTTGCAGTTGTAGTGGGGGCATCAGTGAGAGCTGTAGTGGAGGCATCAGTGAGAGTTGATGTTGGAGATACTTTTTCTGTGGTCAAAGTAACCTCAGTTAATGTTGTAACAGGGGTCTCGGTCATGGTTGTTGTTGGGGCTTCAGTTCCTGTTGTCATAGTTACCTCAGTCTTACTTGTAGTGGGAGCACCATTTAGAGTTGTAATTGGGGCTTCTGTGCCTGTTGCCATAGTAACCTCAGTCAAGGTTGTAGTGCTGGTGTCAGTCAGGATTATAGTTGGGGCTTCAGTTTCTGTTGTGAAAGCATCTTCAGTCACAGCTGAGGTGGGGGCACCAGTGACAGTTGTCGTTTGGGTTCCTGTTTCTGTGGTCAAGGTATTTTCAGTTACAGTTGCAGCAGGGGTCTCTGTCATGGTTTTGGTCGGTGCTTCAATTCCTGTTGTCATAGTAGCCTCAGTCACCATAGTTGTGGGGGCAACAGTCATGAATGTTGTTGGGGCTTCAGATTCTGTTGTGGAAGCAATTTCAGTGACAGTTGTCGTGGAGGCATAAGTGAGGGTTGGAGTTGGAGATACTCTTTCTGTGCTCAAAGTAATCTCAGTTAAAGTTTTAACAGGGGTCTCGGTCATGGTTGTTGTTGGGGCTTCAGTTCCTGTTGTCATAGTAACCTCAGTCTTACTTGTAGTGGGGACACCATTTAGAGTTGTAATTGGGGCTTCTGTGCCTGTGGTCATCGTAACCTCAGTCAAGGTTGTAGTGCTGGTGCCAGTCAGGATTGTAGTTGGGGCTTCAGTTTCTGTTGTGAAAGCAATTTCAGTCACAGTTGTAGTTGGGGTTATTGTTTCTGTGGTCAAGGTAGAGTCAGTTACAGTTGTAGCTATAGCATCTGTCAAGGCTGTGGTTGCAGCTTCAGTTCCTGTGGTCAAAGTAACATCAGTCGCAGCTGTAGTGGGGGCACCAGTCATGGATGTAGCTGGGCTATTATTGTCTGTGGTCAGAGTAAACTCTGCCAAGGTTGTAGTGCTGGTGCTATTCAGGATAGTAGTTGGGGCTTCAGTTTCTGTTGTGAAAGCAACTTCAGTCACTGCTGTAGTTCGGGCACCAGTGTCCGTTGTAGTTAGGGTTACTGCTTCTGTGGTAAAGTCAGTTACAGTTGTAATTACAGCATCTGGTGTGGTTGGGGCTTCAGTTCCTGTTGTCATAGTAACCTCAGTCACAGTTGTAGTGAGCGTACCAGTCATGGTTGTAGTTGGGGATTTAGATCCTGTTGTCAAAGTCATCTCCGTTTCAGCTGTAGCAGGGGCATCGATCATTGTTGTTCTTTGGGCTTGCATCTCTGTTGTCACAATAACTCCAGTCACAGTTGCAGTGGGGGCACCAGTCATGGCTGTAGTTTGAAGATCAGTTCCTGTTATCGGGGCTTCCGTTTCTGTTGTCAAAGTAATCTCAGTTGAAGCTTTAATGGGTTCTTCATTTATCATTGTATGAGGGGCTTCTGTCCCTGTTGTCATAGTGACCTCAATCTTAGTTGTAGTGGGGGCACCAGTTAGAGTTGTATTTGGGGTTTTTGTGCCTGTTGTCATAGAAACCTCAGTCACAGTATCAGTGACGCTTTTTGTGAGAGGTTCAGTTGCCGATGAAATAACATGATATGGGAAGAACATGATTAAGAACAGTCTGGGAATCCACATTCTTTTTTTCTTGAAATGTGTAATCTGGATGGAATACAATTATCTGAAACAGAGATAATATTAATTTGTTTAGAAATGTTTATCAGTGACTAAATAGAACATCTTTGGTACATGTTCTAACTGATTGAATAAATTTGATTTACATTTGTTTAATCTTAAAATGTATACATAACCTGTCAAGTAGGGAACAATTTACAGACCACATTTTCATTGCTCTGGGACATGTAGCAATATTTATAGTTTTATTAATTTGTATTAAATGTTTTTCTCCAAATCTGTGTATTCCTTTTTATCATTGCACTTCCTCCTTTCATTGATGCTATCTGCCTTTCTTTACGTCCTTTACGTCCTGATTGACTTCATTTAAATGTGACACATACCTTGCTGCTAAAATGAAGTAATCCCTCTTCTGACCTCTCTAAATTAAGATTATCGAGGCCCTCAATGCAAATGTCAATAAAGAAAAATGTAACCAAAAATAAACCGCAGTAGAGACAGTGCTATTAGTTCCACATCTCTTCTTCAATCTTCCTCAATTAAGAATCAAAGAGTCTATTAGGTAATCAGTTCCTGTGTAAACAACATATAGTAGCCTACCCTTGAACATAAAAAAAATTTATGTAGCCAAATACCATGCACAGGATGTATTCTGTGTTTGTTGATCAGGTGAATTAATTACTTTTTCTTTTAATAAACTAAATTGCTAAAGTTTCCACATGTATTATGCCATTTCAAGTTTATTATTATTATTTTACCCTGATGTGAGCAAGCACTATTGCATTGATGAACAAAAGCTCATATATTTGAACATGATATAAGCAAAAAAGTTGTTGAGTTGAGTAGCACTGTCTAAACATAAATGAATCATTACATATGGGTGTGTCCCCATATTTAGCTTTTGTAAATAAAATAAATGTTTCAGTGTATTTCAATGTAAATGTACAATACTATGCATACTTCTGTTTAATAATTGTTTCACTGTTTCATACATTTATTTGTGTTGAACTCAATGACAAAAAAAACATGTTACATGAGACTTCACTTTTAACGTACAATCACACTGAAAATCACTGAAAATTACCGTCTGTTCCATCTTTTCTCATAAGTTGCATAATATTAGGCATAAAATTGTGACAAACATTGCATACAACAAATTTATGACAAATAATAAAAATGGATTTGTAATTGGGACATGAGTGCTTTACTCACCTGTAGATAGCGGAAGGGAGTACATTCAATGAATCCATCATCTTGTTAATTGCCTGAAATATTCCATAAGAGTTGTTTTTTTTGTTGTTGTTTTTTTCAGTTAAGTAGACGTTTCAGTTCAGTTCTGTCTCTGTTCTTCTGTTTCCGTCAGTTCTGCATAGTCCTGTTGAAGTGTTCTGTGTGTAGCAGTGATGATACTTCTTTTTTTTTTCTTCCCCCCCGTCACATTTTCTAATGCTGATGCGGGAACTTTCACATTTTCTGTTTGTTTCTAGTGTCTCCACTGCACGTGCCCACTTTCTCACCCACTTCTTTCCATTCATTTCCAAGTTTCAGTTTATCATCTGCAATGGCTGGGATTATGTCGATAAGCCCTCCTGCTCATTTTTATATGTGTACGTGTGTGTTTTTTTGGGTTTTACTGTATTACTGTAAAATCAGCGTCATCTTTTAAATTACCTTTAATAGACTTATTTTTATAGACTGGCTGTTAATGACAGCCTGGATTCAATTTATATTATTGTGTTTTACGTCTGCTCCATTTTATTACAGTATCACGTTCTTTTTGTTGTTTGTTGTAAAGCAGTTTGTTATGCTGTTTTGAAAAGTGGTATATAAATAAAGTATTATCATTCTTATTATAATTGAATTGTATATATGTATTCTGTGTGTGTGTGTGTGTGTGTGTGTGTGTGTGTGTTGGGTGTGTTGGGTGTGTGAGTGTGTCCTTGTTCAGTCAACACAGGTCATTTGCTAAATTTCAAACACCACCATGATGATGCAGATCTTTTAGAATTATCGAAACTGGTTATTTATGCCAACACAGAGGAAGGCTTTATACCAGTTCTGTCTCTTCTATTTGACCTCTAACTCTCTCCTTTTGCGTCATCTCTTTGGGACTAACTCAAAATATGCAGATGGAACATATAGCATTTCTACACAGATGTTTGTTTCCATTGCTCATATTTATTACAAGGTTTTGTTAAATGTGATGCAGTTTAGATGGTTTAACTTATATTTTGAACTTCTTACAGATTATGTTGTCAATATGTTGGTTAAGCTATACCCCTTAATTGTCATATTATTTTGTACTGGAATCTGTGGTCATTAGACATGTAGAGCTGAATGTTCATTTCTTTTATTATTGTTTTTTTCTGGGTCAGGGTTTGATTGATTTTGATTGACTGGTTTTATTTCATTCTGGCTTGCAAAATAAAGAGTCAATTCTGCAGAATGTACTACAATAAAACATAAGAAAAACACATTTAACACAATAATCATAGTAAATCAATCAATTTTAACAATAAATAAATAAACAAATAAATAAATGGATAAATAAAGAAATTAATTAATTAATTAGAAATTCAAGCCCCATGTTTAAATTCTTTTTTAAAAAAGGGTATCCAAGACCTCTCTCCTCCACACAAAAACAAGATTCCAATGACTTCTAATTAAAATGTACATTACAGTTTGAAGACCACACCTTGAAGTTAAATGTTGGTTGAATTCTGGCCAATGGCTTCTACTTAACTGAAATGCATTTGCAACCTGATAAAATGCTCTCAGACACATTCCTGCAAATGCTTTCTTTACACAAAACACCTGCACATCACGCTCCAGTGAATACATCACTGAACTCTAGTGTTGGTAATGGAGAAACTGGTAGAACAACTAGGAAAGAACAGCCCCAGCTCTAAAAACTGATTTAAGCACAAAACTTAATTGTAAAACTGTGATTGTAACTAATTTTACCCTTAACTCTATAATGGCTTTTTGGAACCTTTGCTTCTGATCACTAGGGTTATGTGGTATGTTGTTAATTAAATTATGAGAATGGAGGGTGTACAAACCAAAGCATCCATTACATTTAAATAACTTCAAAATTTTCAGAACCACAGGAAAAATAGCAACTTCTGCTACAATCTTGCAGTCTTGTAACATTAAGAGCAGTCACTGACTGCAATGACTAACTCCTTCATGAAGGACTTATTTTTTAATTTCTTCCACACACAAATAAAGATGACTGAGCAAGCGAGTCTGCTTTTGCTAAAACAAGGGTTTTTCTGCTCTAAACCACATGAAATGACAAATTAACATTGTACTATTGTACGTTATCTTGTTATGACTCAACATGGAACAGAATGTGACATATGCTAAATGGCCAAGTGAATTACTGTATACGGGTTCAGATTTTTTTTTTTTAAGTTAACCATGGTATTCATGAAGTTTCATTCTTAACTGAGTGTAAATCCTCTCTATGGATTTAAGCCTTAAAAAGATCAATTTTACTTTATAATGTGATACTATGTCTGAACTGCATGTCATCAACATTATTAAAATGCCTTGTACATCCTAAAAGACAAGTTTGCAGTTCATGGGCAAAACTATTATAATATTACATTTTATACAACATTATATTTTATATATTGTACAATATTATATTTGTTATATTAGGTTTGTCATGGCATTTGAATCAAATTTAGTAGTAACAAAGTCACAAAATATTAATGGTGCTCAACTGGTGGTGCAAAGCTTCCTTTCATGTATCAAACTCAAAAATGGAACTGGAAGAGTTTTTCGTCATTTGATTTATTTTATGTTTTAAAGGTGACAATAGTTTAAAATATTTTCATTATTTGTTTGATATGGAACAAAGTATAATGAAGACAAACCGTGAATACAATATTAAGAACACCATTTTCCCTTAGAAAATATTGAGATTGTTAGCACAGAAACATACCTGGCTTACTATTGATTCTCGTTGCTGAGTGCATGCACTTCTTTAACCATAATCAAATATTATGAAGTGCAAATAGCAACGGACATAACAAGAATGAAGAGTGTAGTGAGGCAGATGGGGATATAAATAGAAACGATAACATCAGAAAGAAAAATGTCACCCTTTTTGTTTACCATCTTTGCCCTTATCAGTCCATCTATTATGGAATTTTCAGGTTTGAGAAGAACATTTCATTCAAGGTACCAGTTCATCCGGTCGAGAGAGAGAGAGAGAAAAAAAACACGTAATTCTAACATAGATCTAAAGTGATAGGTATTAAAACGGCAACAATCTGATCTCCCTGGATCTGTGTGAATTGTGACAGCTGAAAATATATAGTTTGGGGGGGGGGGAAATGCAATTTAACTGCCTTTTATATATACAGTGGAGTCCATCTGTTTCAGCTCTGTACTCCAGGGCATTGGATTTGAAATGAAACAATGAGTATGCACTCTCTCACACCAACCCCCCCCCCCCCCCCCCCACAATAATGCACATGTCACACTGAAACTGCATGATCATGCCCAGAAAATAGTGCTATTCATACAGATACAACGTGCATTTTTAAATACTTTTTGTGTATTTATTTTTTACTGTGAATGTAAAATAGATATTGGCATCTTGTAGTCTGTAACACACACACACATATACATATATATATATATATATATACTGTATACATATACTTTCTTTTAACTTCAACTGATTTTTTAAAAATCCACAACAAAAATACATTTTTGGCACAATATGAAAGCTAAAATGAAATTCAGTCCTCCTTTATATATTTATAGTTGTGGCTGTGTGTGATTATGTGTGTGAATGGCAGTGTGCATGTGTGTGTGTGTGTGTGTGCACATGTGTGTGTGCCTGTGTGCATGTATACGTGCGTACTTGGCACTATAAAATGTCAAATTATGTGAGATTTTTTTTTTTTTTTGTATGTTTGTTTGTTTTTTAAAGTTCAGCTCTGTCTGAATGACTTAGTTATTTGGCCGATTTCCCATGGCCCACTATGAGCCAAAGCTTAAGTAGCATTGCTGGGCAGGTAACATATTTCTATGCATTATTTATCTTCCTGAGAAGTTCCTGAGACCTGAAACCCCACGACTGAAAAGATAAAATTGGGTGTGGACTAAAAGTGTCAGCCACTGCCCATAAGAGTCAAAGATTAGATTATTCTGGGCTAACTTCCTACAATTCCAATGACAGCTCTTTGTCAATGTTTGTTACCAGTTTGACATCTAGTGGCAGAAATAATAAATGCAGTTGCACACCAAGGTTTACTGATACACTATATGACCAAAACTATCGGGACACCCCCTGGTCTGGGGCTGTTTTTCATGGTTTGGGCTAGGCCCCTTAGTTCCAGTGAAGGCAAATCTTAATGCAACAGCACGTAATCACATTCTAGACGATTATGTGCTTTCCCTACAGTTTGGGGAATGCCCTTGTCTGTTTCATCGTGACAGTGCCCCCAGCCACACAGCAAAATCCATATAGAAATTGGTTTGTTGAGAACGATGTGGAAGAACTTGACTGGCCTGCACAGAGCCTTGACCTCAACCCCATCCAACACCTGTGGGATCAATTGAAAGTCAACTGCAAGCCAGGCCTAAATGCCCAATCAGTGCCCGACCTCACTAATGTTCTTCTGGCTGAATGTATGCAAATCCCTGCAGGAAAGTACTAATATGGATGGTCAATATCAAAGGCATTTCCAAGCAGTGACATGTTCTTTGTTGGGTGTTATTACAAAGTTCTAAGATGTAAATTAAAAATTATAATGAACCCTAGTTGTTCCCTATAGAAATGACAAATGGCATAATTTCAATTTACTATGAATTAAAAAGAAAATAGACATTGGAAATGTGGGTCACTTCAAGATTCCTCAACCAAGCTGCGAAGAACCAGCTTGCCTGAACCTCTGTTGGGTTGAATATAGGCTCACAGAAATGACTGATACATGAAGAAATAAATAAAAATACAATATTTGTCTTGCTGTTTGGCAACCCATCTTGCCTTTCATTTGTAAGCCAATGTTCCAAGATGTCTGAAGGGTGTTCATAATGCTTAACCAATATGGAGAGAGTTTTTAAGTTCATGGCTTGTGCTTTCATCAGGCTCGCTAGAATTTTCGTGAAAGTGAAATCTATTTCAATACACAAAAGAGGGGGGACGTACTGTTGTTAAATCCCAATCACAATTACTAGAGCGAATGCATTATCTGAAACACATCTGATTATAATAACAACAATGAGAGGAACCCATTTCACTCTACTTTTACTGAAACTGTTGTGATAACTAACACACCATTTTGTTTCACAGTAACGGAGTTGCTGATAGTTTTTAAAACAACTACAACTCACAGCATTCCACATGAAGGGATTTCCCCTACACACCGGAAGGAAACAGGGAGGATTTAAATGTATTATGTTAGTTAAGCGACGGGCTGTGTTCTTATGTTGTACGGCGGGTGAGTTATTGTCGTACTCTTCGGACTACTTACCAACTGACTATTTATAGCATATAAGCGATTTAGAGAAAGTGATCAAAGCGGTTTGTTCCGCTGATATAACGGAAACATCAAACAGGGGGACTAGATAGCTATAGCTAACGTAGCTAACAGTTTAGGTCGTTGGCAACCCATCTGAGCTAGCTGGTAAGCTACGAAGTTAATAGTCTGTCGTTCAGCTGTTCGTTTTGAAAGATTTTTGCTGTTTTTATTTAATCGACTGATGTGGGATTACGAAATCCATTGTGAATTGTCACCTCTCCCACGTTTTTTCTATTATTAATACGACCAGTGGGCGGTGACTTCATTTCGACGGTGGGCGCTGGTGCACACTTCAGACAATGACAGTTCTGCCTCTATATTAGCTACTATTAAGGACACAATGTTATAAAGCGAAACAACAGGAGGTTACATTTGGGTTATGGACGGTGCACACCAGTCGTGGATGTAATCATATCGAGTGGCGCAGAAGATGATAACGCCTTGCTAAACTCTAAATTTGCTTCTTGCAGCTGTCTTCCTGTCCAACTTCACTCCACGCCTTCGACACATATCGTGTTGCACTCCTGAACCAGGCAACGCAGACGTATTGAATACCCTTTTACACCGCAACCGGTCAGTCCTATCGTCGGTCGCCTTGCACAATGGTGGATAACCGCTATGCCACTGCGATTGTGATCGGCTCGGTCCTGAGCTTGCTGGCGACAGTCTACCTGTCAGTGGCAGTGGGTACACAGCAGTGGTATCAGTACTGCAGTCCTCCTGTTGGAGGTGACTGGAACGCGTCAGAGGTCCAGGAGGAATTCCTGAAAGGAGAATTCGACGAGAAAATGTATAGCGACATGCTCTTCCGCCACAACGGGACCATGGGGCTGTGGTGGCGGTGTGTGCAAGTGCCAGCAGGTCCACACGGGTACAAGGATCCCGGTATGCGCCGACTAAATGAAATCTGAGTTTCTTTCGGTGTTTAATCATTTTGTTAACAGTTTGACTTATCTGGGATATTTTAAAGTGAACTGTGAACTGTAAACTATATAATCTCTTGATTCCACTCACAGATCCAAAAATGGAAACCAAGTGTGTCAGCTTCACATTGAAGCAACAGTTCCTGCCCAAGTACAGAGAGCCAGGCAATCACAATAGCGGAGAGGATCTGCTACGCACATGTGAGTCACAATGTTTTATTTGCAAACCATTCCAGTCGGATTTCTGCGGCAAACCCCTGTCCTACCAATCGTGGTTTCAGGTTCACCTCAGGTGACGTGATTACGTTACAGCTCTGCCAAGGCTATGCACAGACTTGTTGCGTTTTTCTTTCTGTGCAAAAAAACCCCACCAAGCTCACCTTCACTTGGTTTGGTGCGTTGAAACAAGTAAAACAAGCTCAAATAAAAAAAGGGCTGGAAGCATGTCCCTGATTGAGCGAGGCTTGTGTATTAACTGCTAGTCCCTCCTCTACCCTCTCTTTGCTCTCCTGTCATCTTTGTGAAGACCTGTGGAGGTGTCAGTTCCTGCTGCCGCTGGTCTCCCTGGGCCTGGTGCTTTTTGGAGGAATGATCGGACTCTGCGGCTGCGTGTGTCGCAGCTTCTCCCCCACGCTGGGTGTTGGAGTACTCCACCTGCTGGCCGGTAAGATAACTGCAGTTCGCAGCCACTTCCCGAATGAGGTGGAACCCTGCCACCCGATTGGTCAATATTTTTTTGTGACCGTCGCCCTAGCACGTCGGTAATCGACTTTTTCCTGCCTTCCCCCCCCTCATAGGTATGTGCACCCTTGCAACGGTGTGCTGCTTTCTAGCCGGGATGGACCTGCTGCACCGCGTTTCGGATTTGCCCGAGGGGGGGGTGGACGAGTCGTTCGGCTGGTCTCTGTACCTGGCGCTCATCTCCTCCCCCATGCACATGATGGCCGCCGCCCTGCTGGTGTGGGCGGCGCGCAGCCACCGGCAGAACTACTACCGCATGACAGCCTACCGCGTGGCGTAGGAGACCCGCGCCCCGTCCCGCTCGAAACGCAGCGCGGTTCGCCCGCTGACCGTGAAAATGGCGTGCTTGAGGTGGGGGGGGGGGGGGGGTGGCGGAGGGATAGGGGGTATAGGGAAGTAGAGTAAACTTGATGAGAAGTCTCCTTTTACGCATCTTAGCATAACACCGCATGAGGAAAATAATTCTCTGTGAGAATGTAACCGTAAAACTGGAAATGTGTATGAGGAGGGTAAAAATGATTAGCTTATTTTTTGGAGTTCTCAGAGAGCTAAGTCTTATCAGTTTGTATATTCTTGCACAAGCTCTGTTTGCGTGTGTTTTGTTTGATTATTATTACGGTTTATTGGTTTATTTTTGTGCGCATTCCTATTTTATTTGAGCTGAATTTTAATTTTGAATATGTTGTGTGTAGGTTTGGAATTAGTTTTTTTAAAAGTATTTTTTTTAGTTTATGGATTTTTATACATTTATTACACTTCTAGATTCATTGGTCTTGTCCAGTTATGTTGTTGTCCACTTATGTTGAACTATGATTGTTGATAATTGCTTTGCTATTCAGTGTCCCCTTATTCTGTCCCTGTTTATTTCCCTTTTGATTTGTATTTGGGTTTGAGTTTGGAATGTTTAAAGTTCCCTGGGCTTACTGTGAAGGTACAAACTGAACCCCTGAAAGAATTAAATATAAATTTTACCACTGCTAACGTAAAACTCAGAAGTCAAACCAACTGAATATAAATCCACTGTATTGTTTGTGGCTTTTAAGCACTAGGCTTCATTGATTGTAACAGATTGGGAAAAAATAATTATATAAAACAAGTAATTTTATTCAAAAAGTGTGAAGACATCCAATCAACTTTTTTGATAAGCTCTTATGGAATGATATGAATTGTATATAAAATTGCAGCAATAATGTATTGCACAGCTATACAAATGTTTACATAAATTAGGATTTGATGAGTCCTGTAAAATTGTTTATAGCATAACCTTGACTTCTAGATTGTATTGCAGAGGACTAATGTAGAAGCACTCCAGTAATGTTTATTGATCAACACTGAAATATGACTACTGAAAAACTCCTGAAGTGCTGTGCATAATGTATTGAATGTAATGTTGTAAGGGGGAACCGGTATCCAAGGCAAGGATTGTATGTCAGCAGTGTATACTATCATAATGTTTGCGTGCGAGAATAAATTTCACGTATATCCCTCAGATTCCCTGTGTGAGAAGTCTCTTTTCAGTGAGTAAAAATGTTGGTTACTGGTTACTGATTGAGGAATCTGGCTTGTAACTTAAGAGGTTGCACGTTCAAATCCTTGGTGGGGTACTGCCATTGAGCATTGTACTGAGCCTAAAATGCTTCAGAAATATCCAACTGTGTAAATGGATAGTAAGTTGCTTTGGTAAGTTGTTCTGGATGAGGGTATCTGCAGAACATGACCAGTGCAATGGTGTGCAAGCCTCAAAGGTCCTTTCCAGATCTGGGTCATATATGTACTTGTTATGAATTCAAATACTTTTCTGTGCTCTACTGATCTTGCCTGGTGTAATTGAGCCTGCCAATATGACCAGAAGGCAGGGTTTGCAATTTTTTTATTTATTTATTTTTATTTTTAAGAGTATTTCACTGGTTCCAATACACCAGGCAAGATCAGTAAAGCGTAGAAAACCATTTGAATCCAAATCAAACGTGCTTGACCCAGGTCTGGTCCTTTCCCAGGGGCACCGCGGTGCTAGGCCGGTATCGCACCGGACACAGTGCGTTTGCGTAGCGGCAGTGAAGCACGCTAGTCAAATATGCTACGTGTAGCGCGCGCGGCGCATTAGCCTGCGGCTTGCGTCACAGCTGTCATCCGCTAGCATGGGCGCCAAAAGGAAGCGAGCTCCGCTTCCGCCACGCAAACGCTAGACATCCGGAGGAATTCCGGCCTGACTGACCGACAGCCAGCGGCGTAGAGTCCGCGAAGAATTTTGAAACTCCAAGCATCAATTAATGGGGAGAATGTGAAACGTTCAATTTTGAACAATAGGGTAATATTTTATTATTCTAAGACATTCATACTGATTGTGCGTTAAATATTTCCTGAGATGATTTTTTTTTGTAAGTTTAATACACGGGTGATTTTAACTGCTAAGCTTTCATTCGCGGTGCGATAAAATGTTGCAAAGTTCAGCCATTTGCATCTTTGGTTGTACCAACTCCTCCTCCTCTAGGCATTCCCTGCCCCCACTCAGCTCTCCCTCCCTCCCTCCCCTTCAGTCTCTTTTCACCTGGATGGATGGAACGGCCACCGTTTTCCTTCGGGCCAGATAGAGAGCGATGCCCTTCTCGTAGTACGCACACTCGTTCACGAAAACGGGATACAGAGGCTCTGTCCCTTTGTACGTCACAGTCTTTCCGGAGAACGTCAGGAACAGTGGATCTCCGGGGTGAAGAAGGCAAAAATCTCTGTCCTGAAAGAGAAAAGAGGATTTCTTTTTTTCCAGCACCCATAAGCACACTCAAGCACTGTTAACCGCCATGTTCTTTTAGGATTGTTATGATGGAGCAGCTGCGATAGATTGGCGGTTCCCGCCTCTCACCCAGTGCATGCTGGGATAGGCTCCCGCACCCCCCCTTGCACAACCCTGCCCAGGATAAGCGGGTATAGATAATGGATGGATGGATGGACAGATGATGAAGTAGGGCAGGGAGAGTGAGGTATGTGGGCGGCATGCACCTGTAGCTGTGGGTGTATTGTCGCAGTGATGGAGTGAGTCTCTTCGTCTCTGGGATAATCAATATTTTTCCCCATGGTGTACACCTCCACCTCCCCGCCATCAAACAGGACACCTAGGTGTGCAAAATATATGTACATATGAGCTCTACCATCAGCACATGGGAGTATTATTATAGTGACAAAGGCTGTTGGGTATTGTAATATAGTAGTGATAAGTAGAGGATCATGCTTATACAGTAACAGATATGACAAAGAGGATGCTGGGAGTTGTAGTTCTTGTACCTGAGTTGAATTTCTGGATCCAGTCCAGCATGAGTCGGACTCCCTCCTTCATTGCGTTGAATATGTCAGCCCTGACCACTCCATGGGGCTGTGGGCCAATCTCAATTGCTACAGAAAATATAGATTTGTCCTGCACATTCAGTTCTATTTAGTTAACACAACAGTTGTTTCCACTCATTGAACACTTACAGAGGGATTCAAGTCCTACATAATTATTAATCAGTTTATCGCATCTGGAGCCAAACTCACTCAAGCCGTGTTTCCCCACAGAATCCAGGGAAAAGGCCTCAGCAGCTGGACATTCAAAACTCAAGTACTTCACGGGCCAAGAGGGCATCTCCCTCTGAGAACAGAACACCAAAATTCATCACTTTAGTATGAGCGCCAATGGCCTACACATTGCCCTTCTGCAGGTTTCCAACATGCATTAATAAAGGATCCGTCTTATTGTTCTCCAGTTCTCCAGCTTGGATGAAGCATGTTGAGCTGATGAAAGCATTAAATGAGCAGTTTTATAAGTGCACGTTGTTCATCACATTTACTAAATCAAGAATCTGCAACAAAAAGCCCTTCGTTTTTGTTTTACCAAGTAATACAGCAAGCCAGTTTTCTCCTACAAATGCCAGAATACATTTAGCACGCTGCGATTGCATCTAGCTAGCCAGTTGCAGGGGTTATAATAGCCAGTCGCAGGTATTCTAAAATTAAGCATCTATTGACTTCACAGGAGTGTATGCAAACAACATGTCATTCTATCAAGTGAAAAACAAAGCGTTCTCAGATTTATGCACTTCATATGGATGGCAGCCAAACTGTAAAGAACAATTCCGATTATTGGAGTTGTCACTTATACATTTTCACATTAAGGTCTTTAAAATGCGGTTGCATACGAGCGCATCTACTCTTCTAACCCGGCCAACTGAAGTGCATCCATTAACAGTAAGAGGTCCAGCTCCCT
This sequence comes from Anguilla pacifica, assembly GCA_039654925.1. Classification (NCBI taxonomy): domain Eukaryota; kingdom Metazoa; phylum Chordata; class Actinopteri; order Anguilliformes; family Anguillidae; genus Anguilla; species Anguilla pacifica. Next base: position 56,261,572 of record CM077290.1, on the reverse strand, counting down.
GAATTAACACGGCAACAGAGCAGCGCGTTCTGAATGCGTTCAGAGGCACGGGGCGCCAGCTCTTGCCTGCAGGTGCCTGTAGATCTGCATGCAGATCCAGTCGCACTGCACGGGGGAGAAGATGCACAGGCCCATGTTGGAGGTGGTGTTGTGAAGGTCACACAGCAGGTCTGCGGCCTCGTCCGTGCCTTTGGGCCCCAGGAGAGCGTTGAGCTCCTGCGCTCGGACTATCTCATACGGGGTTTTATCTGAGACTGGGGCGCTACGTACGGGGAGGGGAACAGGGGGAGAGGGAAGGAAGGAGAAATAGACACGGGGAGAGAGAGAGAGAGCGAGAGAGAGAGAGAGAGAGAGAGAGAGAGGGTGAGAGAGGGTGAGAGAGAGAGACAGGGTGAGAGAGAGGGAGATGATTGATATAAGAGTGTGCAAGTACTCTCATACTCATTGTTTCATTTCAAATTCAATGTGGTGGAGCACAGAGCCAAACAAACAGATGGCACTGTATATGTAAAAGGCAGTTCAATTGCATGTCCCCCCCAAACTATATATTTTCAGCTGTCGCAATTCACATAGATCCAGGAAGATCAGATTGTAGCAGCTCTGTAATACCTATCACTCTGGATCTGTTTGAATTATATTTTTTGTATCTCTCTTGACTGGATGAACTGGTTCCTTGCATGCAACATTCTTCTTAAACCTGAAAATTCCATGAAAGATGGACTGATCAGAGAAAAGATGGTAAACAGAAAGGATGACATTTTAATTCCTGATGTTATCTTTTCTATTTATATTCCCATCTGCGTCAACACACTCTTCATTCTTACTATGTCTGTTGCTATTTTTATGCTATAATATCTATGATTAAACACACGTAGTCAGCAAAAGGAATCAATAGTAAGCCAGGTATGTTTCTATGCTAATAATACCAAACCCCTGATATTTTCTGGGGGGAAATGGTGTTCTTGATATTGTTTTCATGGTTTGTCTTCATTATACTTTATATAGAATAATAAAATATTTTAAGCCACATATCGCCACCATCATTTTAAAAAAAGAAATAAAACCAATGACAAAGACATGGGGAGAGAATGACAAGGAAATACTGCACCTCCAAATAATTTCGTTCAGGCATCCAAACTCTTCCTGAAACCTTATTTGTAAAATTTTCAGTTATGCAGCTTAAACTGGAAAAAAAGCATTTTAAAATAATAAAATAGGCATTTGAAGCGCAACGTACACAAGCTTGTGATTCACCAGAAGAAATAAATGTCCATTGTTTAATTAGCAAAGCTCATCCCTGAAATTTGGACAGATTTATCGACCTCACATCAGAGTATCAACCCGGCCCATATCGGATATAGGAACGTTTTGAATAGAACACGCGAAGCTGCGGAGTTCGTGGTGAAATCGCCGCTCGTCTGACCTGAGCGTGGCGGCGGTAAAGCAGCGGTTCAGGTCCGTCTCCACGTATCTCCGGCACTGCTGAACCGCTCGCGGGTTGGAGATCACCATCGTCACGGAAACATCATCGGCCCCTCCCTTTTTCTTCTTCTGAAGCTCCCGTACGAGGTACACGCCTGACAGCTCGTTACCGTGGGTACCGCCGCACACAGCCACGCGGGACACAGCTGGCAAATTGACCACCTCCATCTGCAAGAGGAGTGGATAAGATTTGGAATAATGATGTCAATGATGATTAACCATTTTTGACCAGCTTTGACCAACCACAGACCGGTCATGACCAGCTAGAAGTGTTGAAAACACATCTTAAACCAGCTTAGACTGCCAAAATAAAAGTGTGTATGATTTCCAGATTTTCCTTAGTGTGAAACCAATGAAGTCAAAAAATAAATGGTTTTGATAAACTCTAAATCCAGACTTCATTACAGCGATCTATGCCTGAAAGCCTTATAGAGACTCTGAGGGACATCACAATTAAGACACACACAATTTTTTTTCATAGTAGTTTCACCACTACCACCTGTTTGCAATCCTTTTATAATTATTTACCCGGAAGCTGTTATGCACACATAACCACACCAATTCTCATTATTCCAGGAACATTTTAAGAATGTAAATTACAACCTGTATGAATAGGAAAAACACCAGAACCACTCAATAGGATAAACAGGATAAACATGCATAGTGCTGGTAAATTCTTACCTTTTTGTTGAAGTGAATGAAGTGGGTTTTTCTCTCTTAGGTCTGCTACAATGATTGCTCACAAGTGACCTTTCACCTCTGAACTCTGACCTAGAACAAGAGCAGGTAGGTTCAGTGGGTTCATAAATGTAACCAACTGATTTGTTCTCAGGCAAGTTGATATAAAAAAAAAAATCAAATGAAAATGTTTCCGTAGCTTTGCTGAATAAGATAAACCAGGTATTACAATCCAACCGAACTCTCCATTCACTTGCCCTCGACCCACCTTTTTCTGCTCAATCCCTTTCCTGTTTCTCTCTCTCTCTCTCTCTCTCTCATACGGATTCACTGAGTCAGCAGTTGAATACAGACTCTTGGTCCCTAGCTATTATTTTACCATCTGTCAGCATCTGTATGTTCTGACACAAATTTCCTTGCTCTCTCTCTCTCTCTCTCTCTCTCTCTCTCTCTCTCTCTCACCGCAGAGGCAGTGCAGAGTCATGCAGGAATGCTGCTTCTATACCACCCAGTGTAAACTCCACCTCTCCCCCCCTCCCTTTCCACTATGTACCTCCAGCTCCCATCGGCCTGCCCACACAGGAGCTAACCCCCCACCCCTGCCACACACACACCCCCCCGCCCCAACCTTTCCATCCCCCAACACTCACACTCTCTGCTGTACTGTATAGAACAGTAGTTTCCAGTCACCTTTTCAAATTGGCTTCAATACAAATCTGCCCCATTAGCATGACTGGAGTGGAGCCAAAACCAGAACAAGCTTCATCGTGGAGGGTGATGCGACTGCGCACAGTTCAGGAAATTAGCATAGAACTCTTAGCAATACAAAGGCTGATGTAAAAAGGATACAAACTGAACCAAAAAAGCATAGATGCTGAAGGTAGGTTCTGAATGTAATTCATGGTTATGAACGATATACGATACAAAGACATACAGACACCCTAACTCAGTGGTTCTCAAACTCGGTCCTGGAGGACCCCTGTGTACGCTGGTTTTCATTCCAACCTCAACAGCAATCCCAGAATTTTAACAAGCTGTTAATTTTTCTTAATTAGGTGCTTTTCATGTTTTAGAGCTGGGGTTCCAGAAAGGGCCAGTGTGGGTGCACACTTCTTCTTTCTTGCAAGTATAGACTAAATTAGTCAATACCGGCTGCATTCCCAAAGGAGGCTAAAGCATCTTGTCGGCATCCTAAAGAGTGTCTTAGTTCAAAGTTCACATAGGTTAGGGCAGAGATCAGCAACTCACGGTCCTCGAGGGCTGAGACCTGCTGGTTTTCCACCCTCCCTTTGCCTGGGAGTCAGGTGTGAAGAGAGTCTGGCCAATCAGTAGCACTAATTACCCGGGAGAAAAGAAAACCAGGGGTGGATTTGGATTCGAGGGCCAGAGGTGGGTAACCCGGCTTCAAAGAGTAAAAACACTGACCATATATTTGCTCCACCACCATGCACTGAGCCAGCTGATTCTCATCAGCATAACTCTTCAGCATGATGGGAGAACTAATTATTGTGATCAGCTGGTTTAGTGCATGGTGCTGGAGCAAATGCATGGTCAGTCTTTTTACTCTTTGAAGCCAGGTCACCCACCTCTGTTCTCACCTCTTCAGAAGAGACAAACCATACGACACAGGACACCATATCAGGGGTTGGAGACCCTGCATGCCTAACATTTCCCATTACTTTTAGTTTTAATGCAATCTTTAGGTAGGCCAATCCTTGCCATAAATTAGTCTGACCCCCCTTTCTTTCCCTCCTAAACCTTAACTCGGCCTCACCCAATCAGGGCAAACAAACCAAGCTGTGTTGCGTTTGGTTTCAGAGCCTGGAGGAGGAAGAGTTTTCCTCTTTTTATTTTGGTGGTGGTGCCTTGGTTGTGTGTTTTTAAGCTGGTTTTCTTTTCATCCTGTGGCTCTTAAACTGGGAGTGAGTAACACTTTGGCAAGGCCTGGCTTATCTGTCTCGCTCTCTCTCTCTCTCTTTTCTGGTATTTCTAGTTCAATTGTTTAATGTTTTGTTGTATGCCTTCTGTTTTGTAATTTAGAAGTAGTGTGCCTGCATTCAATAAAGAATGTATGATTTCAATTCATGAATCTAATTGATTGCTGCTTATTAAATTCAATTATTTAGTCTTAACCTAATATACAGCTTGTTTTGACTTGTTGGTTGATTCCACCAGTTTTCTGTAGACAGACCTATCAATGAATTCAGCCATTTTATTGGTAATTCTCATTTTAAATAATTATTAAATTAAATCACACAATATATTTTACATGTGGGTAAGTGAGGCGTTTTAATCGGTGATGCGCTTTGTGTTCGGTAGTCAGAGTGCCGGACATCAAACAAGGGTGTTAACGGTTAAAACTGCTGGATTCAGAAAATTAAACATTCTTAATTAATCCTTACTTGTCCGACAGCAGAAAAGGCTTTTGTTCCAACCAAGCAGTAATACACCTTATTCTATTAATCAACCACAAGAGTCTTTGCTAAAGACGCTGATTAGCAGAATCAGGTGTGAAACTGCATCACAGCTTTTTTTTTTTTTCCCCCTCAGTTAAAAAATTTAGCACGCTAATGCATCCCAATTGTCAGATGCACTCCTAAATCACTTTTGCACATATCAGGATTCATTAGCAAATACTCCCAAAATGAAACTGCAACCACAGCAGTCATTTCTGGATAAGACAGACCCTTGTTCATTATTATTAAAAATAAAAATTACAATCAGCTGATTCTCAAATCACCATGAAAAGTAACAAACTTCAAACAATCAGTCCTTTCCCCCCTTTAATTTTCTTTATTTTTTTCCCAGAATTTACACACCACAGTACCTTCCACTGAATCAATTTGGTAGAAACCAGTAACCAACTTGCTCAGATGATCTGGATTATTCAGGTCTTACCAATACAATTCTCATTTTTTAGAAGTCAGCAAACACTTTAGCACAAGCGGAACAAAAATAAATCAATTTAAATATTTGTATGTTTTAAAACACCATTGTCTCCCTTGCAGAAAAAGAACATTCCCTTTGTATTAAATAGAGACAACACCAACCACTTCTGATTTTCAAATGATACCCTAAACTTCATATTTCAACTCCATTATTACCATTATATTATCTGACAAATAAACCTGACTTTCAATACTCGTTTGAGAGTAGCAGCCTTGGTCTCTTGGTCTATTCTTGATGTTTAAGTACACTTGAAAATAAGGTTTTTGGAACAGACAAAAAAATCAAACATTTCATAACTTAAAATTTAAAAAAAATTATTCCCTGACAGTATATTCATAGACCCAAATAAACAGAATCAATCCCCTTTATCGATAGCCCCTTCTAGTAAAGCATGGGGATGCAAACCCATGACCCACTGTTGCCCCAGCATATTCAAACCGTTACAAAGATCTAGCAATATTCTACAATGCAGCTTTCTTTCATCGGTCCACACTTTCTTCAGTGACAAACTGACCTTCATTTGAGAACATAACGTTCAGCTACATTCAGGCACATGTAGAAGGTGGCTGTGTGCAAAACCGATTAAAGCGATCCACCGACACACTGACAGAGACCCCTTTGTTAACCAAAGATCACCACCTCCTCCGAACTGTTTAAAAATATATATATATAAAAATAAAACAGCTTAAAAAGTCAAACTTTTCCCATTAACCTATAACAGCTAACATTTCCGATGACTCACTACAGAGAAAAAGCGGAGGCCCAGGTAGCAAACCCAAAGAGGCCACTGTTATAGTCTGAGGCAACTCATTAAGGTCACATGTATACACTGCAATACTGACACATAACACAAGTGCTAGCTTATTCTGTCAATCGGCCTGTGACTGTTGGGATATTATGCTGTTCGTAATTGATCAGTTTCTTGAGCCTGTTGGACAGGTACCGACACAGTGCATTACACGACCGGTTTCCACTGCATTTATGCAAATTTTGAAATTCTAATTAATGGGGCCCATCAATAAAGCAAGCAACGTCCACTTACTCGCAGAACTTCCAAATTATGCAGCGGTTCGTTCAGCCTCTCTCTTTGATGGACTGATCACGAGTGCTCTCTAATGGGTAAGGGTGCTGGTCTTGTAACCTAAAGGTCACAGGTAGGACACTGCCGTTGTACCGTTGAGCAAGGTACTTAAACTGCATTGCTTCAGTATACATCCTGCTGTACAAATGGACGCAATGTAAATGCTATGTAAGAAGTTGTGTAAGTCGCTCTGGATAAGAGCGTCTGCTAAATGCCTGTAATGCAGTGTAATGTAATGCTCTGTCTCTTATATACTGCCCTTCTGCCAGCAACAACTCCAGAGCTGCAATGGCACCACGGCATCACATGCCAGCCACAACATACCCACAATGCAACTCATATCACTTGCAAATGGTGTCGTCAGACACACTGACCCCAGCTCACTCTTACCCCTTTTCCACCAAGGTATTTCGAGGGCCGGTTCGGAGCCGGTGCCTAATCTCGAACCAGTTCTTCGCTTTTCGACAGCAAAAGAACAGGCTCTCAGCCAGGACAACTGGTTCCAAAGCGGAACCAACACTTGGCTGGTCTAGAACCAAGAATCACTTACGTCAGGGGCTGGGGGCGGGATTATCGTGACCAACCAAGACCAACTAAAACTTTGTGACCGCCAGGTAGAGTGAGAGCACCTATTATCGACCACCTTCATTTGACAGACAGGAAAACGTAAACTGATTTGCAACTATAGGCTATATGAAATAGGCGAATATGAAATTTTCCTACATAACTAGGTACAGGTTGTTGCCTGTACCTAGTTATGTAGGAAAAAATGTCCTTGTTATCCTCCGGTGGTTATTTTTTCAGTACTTTTGGTTGCTAAGGGGACGTGTATCGACCACCCAATATAAATGAATGGAACTTGACATAAATTTGCTAGCATAGTGTTTAAGTGTCCTGTCTTGCGTATTTGAGGTTAATATGAGAAAGGGTGGTCGCTATCAGCACGTCTAGGAATTGTACACATTCACTGTTGAAACCCAAGTCGCAGGACGCAAAATAGCCTTTAGGAAAGCCGTTTGAAATTATGAAGCAACGTCTGTGCCATTGGATTTAATGGGTCGCGATGAGATAATTCCGAGCGTGTTGCTTGTCTTAAAGTTGATATAGTAAATAAGGCTGTAATAATATAACTAAATGTATATGTATGAAGTTGGTTTTTTACATTTAGACAGTTTATTATCTGTATTTTTACAGGACATACATTTTAATAGGTAACGCTGTTGCTGGGAAAGCGGAGACGTATACAGACGTATTACAGTGACGTAATCACATGGCTCTCTAACACGTGGAAAAGCAAACCGGTTCTTAAAAGGTTCGCAAGTTGAACCAACTGCGAACCGGCACTAGCCCCAGCCTAGAACCAGAACTACATTCGCGTTGGTGGAAAGGGGGCATCTGAGGGGGCTGAGCAGCTGTTGGGGGGGGGAGGGGGTAGGAGGGTAACTGTCCAGACCCAGTCTCATCCAGAGGCCACCAGCTCAAAATAGATCAGGGCAGCCGTCCCAGCTGCCCCGCTCCTTAGCTTCCCAGTAACCCCCTTTGTAGATGTGCACACTTTCACCGGTGACCGGGTCCTTGGTCCGCTCAAACCACAGCGGCGTGTGGTTGTCCTGGACGGTGCCTGATGGAAAATTAATAAAATGTCATTACTATGTACTCACTTTCAACACGGCTGGGTCAAAAATAAATAAATAAATAAATACAAAAAAGCTGTGGTGGGTTTGAAAATCACTTCACTTTGGAAACAAGGCACAGTTTAGATAAGATGCAACTACTCTTACTGAAGACTGCAACGCTAAGTGAAAGGTATCAATGCTGCTCAGAATGGAAAAACATCAGCGTATTGTGGCATTACAGCTGAGGCCTATAACACAGGGTCAAGCAGCATCCATGAGATCAGTAGGAACAGATTCGAAAGGGCGGCAAAGTAATTAAAAGAGGGTTCTACTGCACGTTCTGCCGACTACGGGACTGTAATCCGCCGGAGGAGTTCGAAGGTCAAAGCAGCCGACACTAAAGTCCCGGTCGTGGATGGGCCGACTGCCCGCAAGAGATTTCCAGATGAATTTTCAGGGAGGGAGGGATCAGCAGGAGAAATCAGGGATCCCACACATGGAGCACTTTCGATCTCACGTTTGTGTGAGTGTGTGTTTGTGTGTGTGCATGCCTGTGCGTGCGTGTGTGTTTGTGTGTGTGCATGCCTGCGTGCGTCTGTGTGTGTATGCCTATGTGTGCGTGTGTGTTTGTGTGCCCGTGCACATGTGTGTGATGTTGAATGAATGAGTATAACAGCGTAAGTGAGAGGGAAAGAGAAAGGGAGAGTAAAAGGAAAGGGCGGAGTACTTGCTTTTCAGAGACAAGTCAGTAATGGAGTCCTCAGTGAAAGCTTGCAAGGGATGAGAGAAGAGAGTTAACACCACGGAAACCAAAAGCACACCGACGCACCAATTTCATGACAGTGCTTAGGCTGGTTTAAGCTGACATTTTCAGCAGGGATACAAAAGGCTGGAATTTCTGTTCCACATCTAACCCCGTACACACACGCACACACACACACACACACACACCTACACACAGACACACACGCACAAAAAGAAAGGGAACTGAAATCAACTTCACGTCGCAAACAACGGCCAGAACATTCTCTGTGAATTTTGACTCCACCCAGGCCCCACCCCCTTCCGTCTCCACCTCCTCCCACGGCCCGCAGGCGGAGCCCCCGTGGCGGCCCCTCCCCTTACCCTCCTCGGGGGGGTCGGGGGCGGCTTGGGCGGCCTCCCGCTCCCGCTCCCGCTCCCGCCGCACGCCGCGCTGCTTGTCCTCCAGCCGCTGCTTCTCGGCGTTGGCCTCGTCCCAGCGGCCTGCCTCCATCAGCCGCTGGTCGGGCCGCAGGCGGCTGTCCGTGGGCGCCACGCGCTCCTCCGTCTCGTTCAGGGTCAGGGCCAGCGCCGAAAAGTAGTACATGGTCTCCGCCCCCTCCCTGTCGGGCGGGGGGAAACGGGAGACCGCTCACACACGCTCGGGAGACCCCTCACACACGCTCGGGAGACCCCTCACACACGCTCGGGCAGAGCAGCGCCGCTTGGCGTGACGTTGGGAGGACTGCCGTCAGTAAGGGGTGGACCGTTTGGATTCTCTAGCGTTACGGCGCACAGTTCGATCGGTGAAGGCGTGTACGGGGGCGACATAGCTCAGGAGGTAAGAGCGGTTTGCCTGGCAGTCGGAGGGTTGCTGGTTCGATCCCCCGCCCTGGGTGTGTCGAAGTGTCCCTGAACAAGACACCTAACCCCTAATTGCTCCCAATGAGCTGACTGGTACATTACATGGCAGCCTTTCACCGTTGGTGTGTGAGTGTGTGCGTGAATGGATAAAAGTGTTATATAAATGCAGTCCATTTACCAAGTCTATTCAGAGGTTCAAGAGGGAAAAACCTGGCTAGCCGGACACTTGAACCTCTGAAAGAACATATGCACTTTAGGGGTGTAACAATACAAACGGATCACGACACAACACGCAGGTGATACTCAATACGAAGCGATACGATTTCTCTTCATTAATAACAATGTGACATGATGACTAACGATTAATCACAATCCAATGTGATGAGATAAGCTGCGATGTGAATGTGGCCATTAGATATAACAGATTCCCCCAGCCCACCCCACAGGCGCTTAAGAAATCATTGGAAATAACAAACCGTATAACTTTCAGTTATCACTAACCCGACAAGCCGATTTTGTAAAGGCCTTCGACACGTTGTGTGAAATGGCGAGCGTGACCCGGGCCGAACTCACGGGAGCGGGTTCCTCCTCCACAGCTCTCGAGCGCGGAGCGTCTGGTACACGGTCCTCTGTTTGCCGTTCTCCGAGCCCCCCCCTGGCCCCCCCAGCCCCCCTCGGCTGCTCTGCATCACCCGAGAGCACTCCATCTTCTCGTCCCACGTCCCCGACAGGACGTAGTGGGCCGTCCCGTCCTTGTCCATCACCACGCCCGTCACCTGGACAGGCCGAAACGAAATCAAGCGTTACTACGAGAAAAGCTCTGCCACTTCACCCTCTGCTACAGATTTGTAGTTTTATTCCTGTGCAGCCTTCAAAGGCCTTTGTTATGTGAGAGTTAGAGTTAATCAAACAAACTATATCATTACAGGGTGTGGATCAATACACGGGATCCGGACATATTTCTGTGCTTTCCAGCCAGGTTTTGAGCTCTGATCGGGCGTTTCCTGGAGGTTTCATCGCGTTCTTTCCGCGTAACCTCACGGCTGCATCAAGGTCCGCTGGTCTGACGTCACTCCTTCAGGCCCAAGAGTGTCTGAAGGTCATGAGTTTGTCCTTTCACTGTGGCACTTACACCCAGACCTGCTGGCTTCACTCCACAAGATAAAGACAGCGGCTCATTCCTGGGTCAGGGTGTGCTTGTGGCCCGTGCGTTCTGTAGAGTGAGGTAGAAATCACAAACGCACGGGGGCGGAGACTCGATGCGCTTACCTTCCTGGCCACGTCCCTGGAGAAGTAGCTGTACGGGGCGAACTTCAGGTGGCAGCGATCTCCCGTTTTGTGATTGACAATGTCTATCTCTCCTGACTGACAGATGAGTACAGAGAGGGGAAAGAATTACACGCTGCCACGTGCCGACAGTCTGATGATGTCATAATAACTAAAGAGTTTTTTTTAAATAATTGTTGGAATCATATTCTGTGGTGCATTGTGGGCCACAGTGTCTACTGGTTTTTGCTGTGTTCAGCATGTAGATATTTAAGGGACTGATTGCCTAAAGGAGTCCACACACCTGGATTCCATGGCCTAAACTGGCAACTAACTTAAAAAAAGGACCAAAACCTGCAGAAACTGCTATCCCTGATTGACAGCGAGAAACACCAATGGAAATGCAGTAAATCTGTCACCTGGTCGATCCACAGCTTCCCCACAATGATGTTATGAACAGTGGTCGTGACCTTTTTCCAGGTGTAGTGATTGTCACTCTTCCCAAATATGCAGTGAATTGTACCTGTGGGGACGTAACAGGGGGATGAATATGAGCACGGACAGAAACGTACAGCTAACCGCGCCCAGGAGCAAAAAAGGATCAATTTATCAGCACGGCACACAAACACATTCAGAAACGGCAAGATCCAGAGTCACCAGACACAATCACAGGGACACAATGGCAGAACCATAACTGAACCACTCGCTGGTTTACAGTTTGACTGACCCCACTGCACAGCTGACTGAAGGACTGATATCCGCACCCCCCCCCCCCCCGGCACTCACCTAGGGGCATGATAGACAGGTATTTGCCCCTGAACTTGCTGGTGACGGCAATCTCCTGCCTCAGGGTCCAGCCTCGCTCAGAGATCACGTGATGCGCTCCCGCGGGGGGGTGGTGGCTGACCTATAAAACACGAAATGAAATTCGTGGCTTTCTGTTGTATTGTGCATATCACTCACTGAACGCTCACTGTGTTCACTGTGCATAAATTGACGTCAAAGGGGGAGGCCACCACAGTGCGGGTAATCACACCTCCCACACTCTCTCTCTCCCTCCTCCTCCTCCTCTTCCTCCTCCTCAGCCCCCCCCCCGCCCCCCCCCGCCCCTCTCACCTGCTCGCACAGAGACCGGTACCCGCTCTCCCGCAGCCGGTCCAGCTCGTAGGTCTCCCCCAGCAGGGGGTTGAAGGGCTTGCCGGTGCGGAGCACGGTGGTGGAGTAGGAGGAGACGGAGAAGGCCGCCACGTAGCACAGCTGCTCCAGGGAGCTCTGGCACTTGGCGGCCCGGTCCAGGAGCTCCGAGTACTCCAGGTCCTCGGAGAGGCGCTGCAGCATGGAGATGGGCTCGTTGAAGTTCACCTGCGATAAGACAGGGACCGTTAGCATAAGCAGTAGAACTGGAACAGGAAGGCAAAGAGACCGGATAATTATTCATTTAACTGCCTCTAACTGTAACCTGCCCGACCCATTTTATTGTGTTCTCGGTTAGATCCCTCATTAGTTACCACACCTTGTGTCTTAACCATTACACCAGGCCAGCCAGCAGAGATTGGGCTACCCCTGTATAGCTGATTTCTTCCCATTGGGGAGTCTTTTTTTATCCTCAATTGCTTACATTTTAGTGGTTCAGGCTTGGTTTTTTTTTTTTTTTTTTTTAGCCAAATGTTCTTCTGCTTTCCACCGTGTAAAGCATCTTTGCGAGAGTCAGTGACGGAAATGAAACCTTCACACAACACATGGTTTTCTACATTTCCCTTTTAAAGCTGCAGAAACCTGCTGACTGCACAAGAACTAGACTCATGAGCGCAGTGAGGGGATGTGAAAAGTACTCACTGTCCGACTGACACGTTTCACAAGCTGAACAGAGAGGAGGATATGGGGGAAGAACAGGAAGAGGAGGGGAAGAGCAAGGGAGGAAGATGAACTCACGGGCATGGGGATCTTGGACAGGTCCTTGCCGATGCAGTTCTTCATGATGCTCCACAGGTTGAGGGAGTAGTTTGGCTTGTCGGGTATGCGAGCCCGCCTCTTTCTCACAGGTCCCGCCTCCTGAGGCTGCGGAGACTCCACACTGAACACTGGCGGCTGCTCGTCAAGCTAAGAACAACCAATCACAGGTATGGGTGAGGAGAAGGCCAGGTGAACCACAAGGTCTTGAAGACCTGCAAGCCAGTGTCTTCTCACACACACACACACACACATACACACACACAGTTACCCAAATACACACAAGTTTGCATTCACAGAAAGAGAGATATGAGAACATATGTGAAGACGCAAACTCACCAACTGGTCATCCATTCCAATTTCGCTGCTGAAACCACTTACATTACTGCCAGATCTCCTAAGACATACACAGAGAAAGCAGAAGCATTAACCGTAAGCTAACATCAATATGCCATTTATTCAAGAACCAAACACTTCCTGACAGTGTTATAACAAGCAGTTCAGACCCATCTTATAAGCTCCAGCTAGGGCCCAATGTCATTTAAATATCTGGTATTAAAGTCAAAGATGATAAATCAAACATAAATCTGACACCGAACAGAGAGGTTGCTGGGAGAGAAAGGGGCGTGGGGGTGACTGACTGTTGGTACTTGGGGTCAGCTGGTACAGTGATGAACTCCGGAGCGTTCTCCACGGCGTCAAAAAACTCATTCTCATCTTCATCGCTGATGTCCCCCTTGGCAGGAGAAGAGCCTGGGATTAAGGGAGGACTACATTACTATTAACTCTGAAACTGACAAAGCATCCGTTTAGGATACAAGCAAACGAGATGTGTTGACTCGACAATCTGTAACTTGACTTAAACACTAAAGTGCTGAAATATACCAAAAAAACCCCCAAAGACACAGGAGTTTCAGATCCATGCCTTAAAAATGACCACAAAAACAGGCCACTAAGAAATGGTCGTCAGGCAAAACCGAAAAAAGAACTAGGTCACTCAATAACAGCCCCCCTTGAAAGAGTCAGCTTACGCTGGAAGCACCTGAGAGAGTTGTGGGCCTCAGCTCAGGCTGGGTAAGGACCCGCCCCTCTGGGTAAGGGGACGAGCGTTGGCGGGACTGGCCGAGGGGCAGCATCTCTCTCACCCTTGCTGCTGGCGGCCGAGTCGACCTCGGAGGCAGGCAGCACGGTGGCTCCTCGGAAGGCCCTCTCCAGGACGTTGTGCTGCTTGGCCAGCTGCTCCAGCGTCTCCTCCAGCCGAACCCGCTGCTCGCGCTCCGCCTGCAGCGCCTTCTGCCAGCGCCTGCTGTAGGCCTGCGCCAGGCCCAGGAAGTCCCGGCATGCCTGCGGCAGGGGGCAGGGGTCAGGGGTCAGGGGTCACCAACAGGCCCATCTCACAGTGGCCACAGTGGATCTCTCAAAAGCTGTTAAAAGATCCACTGGGTGGCTGAGCCACTGCTCTAACGTGTGGGCGGCCAGTATAATCAGGCATGGATTCTGGAACACGTCAGTGACTGACAGCACACAGGGTGAAGTGTAACTGCCCACAGCGTCAAAGTCCAGACTGACAAAGTTCGCTCTTTTGGGAAATTTGGCGCAAACGTTTCAAAAGCAGTTGCTGTTTTTTTGCGAAAGCAGTGCCCAATGCCCTCCACATTTTGTCCGTTTCGTTGCTGTTAAGTGCGTAGTTGTAGAAATTTGGGCGAAACGGTGTCTCCGTCACTCACATTGATCATGGCGTTGGACGTGATGCGAAACAGCGTCGCTCTCTCCGTCACCTGCCGAATCCTGTCCCCGGTCTCGGTCCCGAGCCGCAACCCTTCCAGCTCTGATAGGGACCTAGGCAATGAGCAGTCACAAGCTAGGGTTGGCCGATGCCTGGTTTTCCACCGGAATGCCCGTTTTTTTTTTTTTTCAAATTATTTCGAAACCACACCTCTGGAGGGCGGAGCCATGCTTGGCGATGAGGTCATTGCAGGTGCTCAGGTCCTCCACCTTGCTGCCCAGGGTCCGCAGTGTGGACTGAACCTCTGGACACCGCGCACCCAGTCCTGATCCTAACGGGGCGGGTGAGGACGTCGAGTAGTCGTCTCCCGAATCGTCTGCAGGAACGGAGATACGCAGAGAGGGCGAGTCCAGTCACCATTTACTCTCACTCAGAAATCAGCGAAAATGGACACAAAACGGTTTTAAAAATGAAAGATCAATTTATCTTTATTACTGTTTCATACGTCTTCAAAGACGCATGTGAAGAAAAAAAAAAACAACCAATCAAACCAGTACAAACCATTCAGCTTTCCCATTTGTTTTCAGACTTTTTTGTGTTCATTGCTGAGAGATTTTGATTTTGGGGGGAGCTAAAGGGAGACGCGCCCTCTGCCACTGCTCAGCGAGCGAGCGAGCGAGCGAGCGAGCGAGCGAGCGAGCCTCCCTCGCCCTTACCCGACTCGGCATGCAAGCGCATGGCCTTGGCCTTGGCCAGCTCCAGGGCCGTGATCCAGCTCTGCCTCTCCACCTCCGAGGCGGCCTTCAGGTGGTACGTCTGGGCGCCGCCGTTGGAGACCACGAAGTTGCACGAGTCCTCCACCACGATGTGGGCCGTGGCCAGGTTGATGGTGCCGCGGCACGTGTGCCCCATCTCCGCCTGCGTCCTGAGAGAGGAGACACTCTGCCATCACAGCGCTGCAGTGGGCAAAACATTAAAACGCGACGCACTTGCGGCCATTCCAAATGTTACTGTGCTATACAGGGCTGCCCGTCTAACAAGCTGAATTGTGTCGTACATTTCTAGTCACATCAGAACAATTCTGTGTTTTTTCAAATGCACAGTCATGACCCATTCTTGATTTTATTTATTTTGTTCTCACCACGTTCTCACTTGTACAGTTGCTTTGACAAAACAACACCATCCCCCGCCAAAATAGCAGCAGATTCTATAGTAGGCGGTAAATTGGACTTGAAATTGTTTACACCGGGAACAAAGCGATTCGGTCTGATGGGATCTAATCGGCGTCGCGATTTTGGCGTCCCGTTGTGGACAGCGCAGCCAAAAGAGTCTGGGCGTCGCCGGGACAGCTAATGAAGCGTCCCGTGTAAGACAAACCCATTTCGCGATACCCTTCCCGCTGTTGACACTGTTCCACCCCAACAAGGCAGTTCAACCACTTTCGCCCTGCAGTCCCTCCCAAGCAAACAGAGAGTGAAAGTAAAGCCAAGCATTAATAATTGACATTGCATTGAATAGCTAAACAGGGCTGCTCCCCTCTGCAGTCAGAGTTAGCGTCAGATCTGAAAACAGCTCACATTTCCAACTGGCTACAAGCTACCAGACAGCTTGCACTGAACAAACTGACAGTAGATTTTTTTAGTCCAGGTTATTAGTTTCTGAGGCCTGGCAGGTCATAAGCAATCAGGAATTCTATATCACTTTTCCACTTTGTCTCACCACATATTCAGAGAACCACTCCTTAAACCTACATTACATCACTTCCTTTCCCTCTCTCATTACTTTCAGTCAGCTGACAGGCAGCCCAACAACATTTCTCCCCATCTAAGCTATTATCAGATTAATCCACTGAAACAAAAAAAACACCCCCAAAATGAATTCCAGATACAAAGTAATTTGTTAAGTCTGTTAAGTAGACACAAATCACCCTAATTTTTCCAGGTTTCAATTATGTTTCCACATACATGGTACAGACAGATGATATGCTGAACCAGAATTAATTGTTTGTATGATCATTCTCCCATAAATTTTCTCAGTGAAGTATTCAACTAGGACCGCAAGATCCCAGGGGCTTGGCAGAGACTCATGTCTCACCTAAGTCCTTTAAAAAGCTCAAAATGTGACCCCAGATAATGGATATGCCTTGCACCAAAACTGTAAGGTGATATATATCCTTGAACACAAACCTTTTGTGTATCAGAAAGGAATAAAAATAGGGTTTTTAAAAAAGTGAAAGAAAAAAAAGTGTTTCTTATTTCAGTAGCCCTTTTCTAATGATCCAATAAAGTACTTGCTTTGCGAAACTGGTGTCAGCAAGAAAAATGCTGCACAGGACATCGGTCAAGACTTTAATGGCAAGCAAACGAATGCACAAGCCCTCAAGCACAAGGAATGCAGCTTACTGTGTTTGTTTTATCATATTGTTTCATTCTCAATGTCCTTTTGGGGCAATAAATTATTCACTAATGCACACATTGGAAAACCTTTCACAAAAGAGTTTGCCTGAAGGTACAGTATCCAGGTTAAGCATCTTACACTATCAGGAACAAGTGAAAATAAAGCCATCGACACAAGCCAGGAAAAGAAAAGCAAGCATGCATACATATGAAGAAAATTCAATGCTGTTAAATAACAGGCAAGTTCATACAATATTACCAGACATTCTATATAGGCAGCCATTTAATAATAATTATAATGACCCCCAACTGCACCTGCCATCACCACTTTAGAGCACTTTCATACCTATAGCTTATTGTGACCGCATTAATTCGGGTTTCATTCATTAAGACTACAGTAGTATCATTACGATATTTACCTGTAATAAGACAGCAAGCCATTGCCCAAGACAAACCACCGTCGCTGGTAACCTTTGATGTAATTTGTCCACTTGAAAAGCCACCCTTTGTACGTGTCTCCTGCTGGAGTGGGAGCCTTGGCCTCAGACATCACGACAGTCACGGTGACACCAACGATGCCTGTGCTCTAAAAATAAACACGTTAGAATGTGATAAAAGTAAAGTCCCTGTAGGACGCAGACTAAATTTTAACTTTTAAACTCAACTTTAGTCAAAGAGTGATCATTCCTTGAAAGCTCAACGACAAAGTAATGACAGCTGACACTTCAGGAGGATTTAAGATCGTGGTCACAATCAAAAGTTAATTTTAAATGTGAATATGACAAATAAAGTTTGTAAAATGTTTTCTGAGTTGTAAAATGTTTTGGGGAAAACTCTGTTACATTCCTAATTTTTAAGCAAGGAAACTGATCTATATTTCATTACAACCATTTCAATAACAACCCTAACAATTGAGCACAGGTTCAATATGAATGTACACACACTAAGCCTTCGAGCATGCCTAGCACGAAAATGACAGTGCTTTCAGTTCTTCTTGAGAGATTTAAAGGGAGAGAATTCCCAAGATTCTCAAACTTTTTAATTTATTACGCCTTAACTTGGTTAAACCTTCAGTTACACAAGGTATAACTTTCTGTTATAAATAAACTTTGCTTAGCTAATTTTATTTTAATATTACATATTTGACGTGTTTTTAATGTTCGAGTTCCCTGATTCACTCACTTTGTAAATGCGTGTACATAGACAAAGACAAACATAGCAAAAATCTTCAAATACTTAAAAGACAAGTAGCAATTAACTGGTTAATAAATCATCAAGACACACATGCAAGCCTGATAACCAGGTAACTAAGGATCCTTTACATCAAAGTTAAGCACAAACAAGTGACCACAAGCTACCAAACTGATCACTCACCAACTAACGTTAGCTATCTGTTCATATTACATGCTAACTTCGGTTGAATTCCCGGACTAGCAAGATAAATCTAGCCAGGGCTACATATTTCATATGGCCAACATTGGCCAAATAGATAATTTAGTCGTCTTAACGCTAAATCATGCGAATAGTCAGTCAGGAAGTAACAGCTAGCAAGAGAGTTATCCAGCTAACCTTCTGCCTACACATATTCACCGGAGCCTGGTGCTGGAGTCAAATCTGCTGTACCCAGGTTAACTACCACAATGACACCAATTGTCTGCACACTTGATAAACACTGTTATGAGATAACAATTTACGAAGCTAGGTAGTTACAAGAGGCAAAACTACGTGAATATTCTTGAACAGTATCCACAAATCGAGCAAGTTAAACGGGCACTGCTAATGGGATGAAATACGAGCGGCAGGTTTTCAGCAGGTTTTCCTGGTTTAAGGGCAGTTGCAGACATTTAAATAGCATAGTACAAATCGACATGGTTAAATTTTTTGTCTAGTTATCAAATGCTAGACACTTACAATAGTTTACCTTGTCGTTTAGGTTATCTCCCCCGTGTGATCAGGACACAACACATACACGGCTCCTCAAATTTCAGCTCCAGTACAACATTAACTGATGACTAATAACTTAACTATGTAGTTAGTACCACACCGCTTTGCTAGTTACATGATTGTAAACCATCAGTATCAACAGTATTTTCTTCAACACTATAATGTTAGCTAGCGACTAATGAATAGCCTGACGTGTTACTTTGTCTCGCCAGGTGTCAGCTACATCATAACTTGCAGAATTTTTTTTCAAAAGGCAACACGGAAGTGAATAAGACGTTTCAACTGTGTCCGTTCGTTCATCTTGGAAGAGACCGGCTAGACTACATACACCGTGTTCGCCTTACAGGCTATGGTATTGATTTGACTCGAGTACCTCCTGATTCGAATCTGTTTCGTAAATATAAAAAATCTGCTATTTAACGAAGGGTATCTCTTAGTTTTTTGTTTGTTTTTTTGTTCGATTAACAACGTTTTTTGTGCCACATAGGCCGACTAGAAAAAACAGGGAAATTAATAATAAGAGCACTGTTTATATTCACATTTCAACGGCTCTTTCGTGTAAGTCATCAACAACCATAATGGACCTCATTGGGCCTAAACGAATTTTTCAAGGCCTATATTTTTATAGACATGCATTAATCTGTGAACTATATTTAACCCACTGTTCTCCATGCAGTGGTTCATTCGTTTAAATCTGCATGCTCTGTAACAGGTTAAAATCGTCGCATTTCGAAAACTATAACCCAATTATTGCAATGAGATATTGCAATCATTCGCTGTATTTGAACGTTTCGGGAGATTTGGTCGGGATAAAAAGCGACTCCGGTGGGACTCGAACCCACAACCTTTGAATCACATCTCAAGTGCTTGACTAGAAGTCCAATGCGCTATCCATTGCGCCACGGAGCCACCTGTTGATACTCATGGAAAGTGACTATATATTTGTAAATCGACAGGTAGTCTCGTTGAGCTGCTAATTATTACGATCAGGTGTGCCAAATTATGGTTGATGAAAACCTACAGAAAGATAAATGTCCAGGAACAGTGTTGGTTACTACTGCTTGGGTTTATTCTGAATCTTGATTAGAATATGTAAATGTAACCTTATGAAACAGGGCCTTTGTAAGCCTTAGGGATAATTATTTTATTTTTAACTGATTTTTTTTTTTTTTTTTCCTTTTAAGTGCATGTTTGCATTTCTACACACTGCTGTCTGTTCATACTGGGTCCCCCTGCACAGCATAAGATTTGCTGAGCTAAGCAAAGCTGACATGAAATGTGTGAAGACCAGTTCACAGGATATCCTGTAGAAGGATGCTTTGAGATCTAGCCAGTTCAGATACTGCATACAGCTCCAACTAGGAGGCCTCTCTGTCCCAACTCTCCATTTTACAAAGGCAGAAGCGTATACTGTGTGGGGCACCAAATAGACTGCAGTGTGTAGAAAAACAAACAAACATGCATTCAAAAAGCAATAAATAAATAAGTTAAAAATAAAATATTTATCCCTAAAGCTTACAAATGTCCTGTTACATGAGGCTTATTTTTAAAAGAAGGGGATGCTGGTAAATAGAAACATTTCACAACCAATGTTTATTCCTGGCCAACCCAAACCTGGTAATGTGTTACAGGAAATCAAGAGGAAATGGTCAGTGGATCTATAGGCAGCATCAGTTGCCCAGCATGATACTGCCAGTGCAAACAGAGGGTTGGGTGTACTTTGACAGATCACAATAAAATGCATAATATCTACGCTATGGAAAAAACATAGGTACTCCTCGGTTAAAACACCGCCCTGTATCATCCATGGATGAAACACTCACCGGGTGAGGTTTATTTCCTCGGAAAATCAAGCGCACGTTTGCACAGCCAATTGTTCGACAAATTCAAAAACACTAGCCAATCATATATTGAGACGCTGAGCTCAGGATGAAAAACGCACAGAACTAGTCTACATGTTACATCGCTTGTTGATTGTTACTGTATCCTGTCAGGAGCGGAAGTGTTGATTTCAACCACTTTTCCACTGTTGTCATTCCAATGAGGAGAGAAAATGGAAGCATCAACAGCCAGTATCTTTCCCTTGCTTTGTAGTTCCGTTTCCATCATTCACATGTCATTTTCAGCTTAATCTAAATTCACAAATCTTGTTCAGCCCTACTCTTGTTATTTAGCTGGACCAGCTAACTCGCTAAACATTCCTACCAACTTCCCTTTTACATATTTTTGACTACAATCCAATTTCCTCTTCCGTTGCCGATTCCACCTGTACTTGGTTACTGTAGCTAGCTAGTAGGAGCCTGCTTGCTGTATTTTGCTGCTCCGTTGAGTCCGACGCAGGAAAGAAAAGGATTAAGTTTCCACTGGCTGCGGATTATTTATTGGCTCTCCTCTTGTCTTGTTTCGACTGGTTTAGCCTTCTAGTCGTGCTGTCGACCCTTCTGTTTCCCATTAACCGCACTGCTTGCAACCAAGGTACAGTAATTGGCTAATTATTTTATCAATTAATATTAGCACTTATTCTAGACCTTGATCATTATCATAATTTATTGCCATTTTAGTCTACTGTTAGCATCGTGAAATGGTTCATTGTGCTGGCTAGCTGTAACTATTTAGCGAGCCAATGATAGCTATCGATAGTTCGCTGCATTTTGTCCGAACTAACCGTCAAAGTGTCGTACTATTTAATTCGGTGTTGTGCTGTTATTTTTCTATGAACTATAAGTTTTTATTGTTTCCCCATTATCTATTGTTTTCGTTTATACGCGTTTCACCCGGTTCACTGTCTGTTTTAGTCACATGAATTTTCTTATGCAAATATTCTTAACCCCGTACTCTAACCTTTGCGCATTAGACGTTTGTGTTGTTTTGTCCGGGTGGTGTGGAGTTAACTACGGTGGAATTATCATACTCCTCACCTTTCGTGTATCAGTTTAGTTGGGACCCCTTCCCCCGTTCTTTGAGTAGAATAAACAACAGACCCTCCCCCAACTCATCCGTAAGTGAATGTAGGCTATACCTTCCGCTGTTCTTCAGGCCGGTGCCATGATGCTCTTGAAAGATTTTAGAACTTTATTGTAGCTGCCAATAATAGATTCACATGGCATGCATGATTCCTTTTTTCTTTTATTTTTTACTGGTTTATTTATTTTTCTTCAGTGCTTTACATATTTTTTGATAATGAATTGTCCTGGTCTCAGTGTTTGAATAGCCTGGCTCTGCCTAAATTCATTGGAGTTACGTATTTGGAATTTAAGGGCCGCTCTGTAGCTACCACCTCTCACCCGCGCAGTGATACTGTTAGGTCTCGTTAAAACCGATTATTGTTGTGCAGATGCTGTGATGGTTTCGGATTATTTTTGATGCTCCTTAATCCATCGTGTTTTATGAATGAATAGCCAATTTTTTAAATCAACTAATCTGCGTAGCAGTGGTCTGTAAAACCATGTTTTTGACGTAAGTTTATTAGAGACAGTGCGGATTCTCCAGTAATATCAGTGATTGGATTGATGATTCGTCCGTTTCAAATAGTAGTTGGGCTACTTGGGCTGCTGCGCATTGTAGCAGGCACATTAGCAAGCAGGAAAAATTACGTATTTACCCATTTTACTTTTGCCTGACCATCTTTCCCTCATGTATAGAGGGCACCTCAGTGGAATAAGGATGTTCTTTGTAGTAAAAGATAAGATTAGCCATCAGTGTTGTTTACATATCAAACAATCATTTGACTGGTTTTGAAGTAGTTCTATGTGTGACCTTTTGAACCCTCAGTCTCTTTCAGACATGTCCTTCAGGAGGGGCGTGGTCAGACAGAGCAAGTTCAGGCACGTGTTCGCCCAGGCCTGGAAGGCGGAGCACTGTCTCGATGATGTCAGAGTCACCCGGGTGACTTGGGAGGGGCCCCTGTGCGCCGCAAACCCCAAGTTTATAGCCGTCATCGTGGAGGCTGGTGGAGGGGGTTCCTTCCTCGTCCTGCCGCTCAGCAAGGTCTGTGTTGCGGCTGTCCCCGTGGGCGTACGCCTGTGCCATTTAGTCATGGCTAATTTACAGCTAGCGCCCTAATATATTTAAATAGGATAATTGGGAGGGCGGTTTCTTTATTTACAGCAACAGTAGACTCACTGTTAGCAGCAATTCAAGGATACCTTGTTAGCGTCAAGCTATGTCTGCTTTTGCTATGCCTTGATGTTTTCCTCAATGCCTCGCAGAGCGGGCGTGTAGACCAGACCACTCCCTCGGTGTGCGGACATGCAGCCCCCGTTCTGGACATACAGTGGTGTCCCCACGACGACAACGTAATTGCCAGCGCGTCGGAGGACTGTGCCGTGAAGGTGAGCCAGAGGAAGGGCGGTGTTGTGTTTGTCTGCATCTCTGCGCCTAGAGCAGCCTCAAATAGGAGGATGTGAAGAGTAAATCTCGGACGTCTCACAACGCCACGCCTGACGTCACTGAAGAAGTTCGGCGAAAAAACTGCCAGGCGTTGCTTTGCTTCGAAGCCCCCTTTTTTGTGCGCGACTATAGGGTGCTGTTTTGCAAACAGAACGGTTCTGCACTTATTGCAGAATTGTGTTGTGCAATTTGGCAGTGCTATTTTGCGCGCATTTCAGAGGTGCTGTTTTGCATGCATTTCAGATGTTCTGTTTTTGTGCATTTCAGCAGCTGTGTTTTGTGTGCATTTTAGCAGTGTTGTTTTGCGTGTCCCAGGTCTGGCAGATCCCGGATGAGGGACTCAGCAGCCCAATGACAGAGGCAGCTGTGACGTTAGAGGAGCACAGTAAGAGGGTAGGAATCCTGGCCTGGCACCCGACCGCTCTCAACATCCTGCTGAGTGCAGGTAACACGTCTGTGTGCCGACCTTTCTCTCCCAGTGTCTGTCTGTCATTCAGGCTGTCTGTCTGTCAGGCTGGCTGTGTTTCTCTGTCTGTCTGTCTGTTTCTGTCTGTTTGTCAGTCAGTCTGTCTCCATTCTGTCTGTCTATCTACCCACCCTGTTCACAATGTCACCCCCCCGTGTGATGTTCATAAAAATAACAATGATGCAAAGCATGAAAATAAGAGGCAGTACAGTCTATTGTGTAAACTTGAGGTGGCAGTTATGTGGGTGGAATGTGGAATTAACAGAATGGAATATGTTGAATGTGAATCACGTGTCATTTACTTGGTTTCTTTGTTAGGGACTTCATACTGTAGAAGGTATGAATTGAATGTGGAGAAACAAGCATCAGATGCACTGCATTAAATGTTTATAGCCAATGGCTATTTTCCAACCCCTGGCCCTAAAAAATGGGATCCAGAAAAGTTTACAATGTAATCATACTTTAAAAAAGAAAAGCAAGCACGCATTCATATTGTTGTGTCATTGATAGCTCATTTGTGATTACTGAGTTTTGACTGTAAGAAGTGCTCATTGTGTTTTGCGTGTGGTTTTCTTCCAGGTTGTGATAACCTGCTGTGCATTTGGGACGTGGGCACGGGCGAGCTGGTGTACCGGCTGGACGATGCCCACCCCGACCTGATATACGGCGTGAGCTGGAACCGGGAGGGCAGTGCCATCTGTACCGTGTGCAAGGACAAGGCGCTACGCGTCATCGACCCCCGAAGAGGAACCGTGCTAAAGGTTAACCAGTTCGGATCAGCCAGCCTTATCGCCCGCGTGTTCCCCTGCGTGTTTGTGTCTCTCAGTTGCCTTGACAATCCCTCATTAATTACGAGTGTCAAGAAATGGCTGCTGCTGCAGCTTGGGCGGCAGTGTACCCTTGAGCAAGGTGCTTAGTCTGCACTGCTTCAGTGTATATCCAGCTGTATAAATGGGTGCACTGTTAATGCTATATTTAAAAAAAGGTTGTGTAAGTCCCTCTGGGTAAGAGGGACTTACACAATGCCTGTAATGTCATGTAATGCGACTTCAGTATCAAATCTCTTCAGCATGTAAAATTTTAATTATTTGTTGAATGTTCTGCACATTTATTAACTGGGAACTAGTCACCGCAGAGAACCTCGTTGTCACACTCCACTCACAAATTAAAAATCAGTTCCGCTGAAATCCATTTCCTATCTCAAATGTGATAAGTGTTGGATTAAAATTTTGCAGAGGTAATGTGTTTGGGCAAATATATGAAAGACTTAGAGGTTCTCCTGTCCTGTTTGGGTGCCAGTCTGATGCGTGGTTGTGATGTCATTTCCAGGTGAGGGAGAAGGCTCACGAGGGCTCCAGGCCGATGAGAGCGGTGTTTCTGTCCGACGGCAAAATCCTCACCACTGGATTCAGCCGCATGAGCGAGAGGCAGATGGCATTATGGGATACGGTAAGAGATGGGAAGGATGGAGAGGGAGGGTGAGCTGGAGGGATGGTCAAAAGATAGAAAAGGGAGAGAGAGAGAGGGAAAGCGAGAGGCAGGACTTGAGTAGAAGGAGAGAGACAAGAGGGTAATGTGCATTTTGAGAGGGAGGGATAGACTTCAGCAGTTGAAAGAAAACAAAAAGAATATGCCTTTGCATTTCTGACCTTAATCGGAATTGCATTTCTGAGTCAGATACTTAATCGGAAATACTTTAACCTTTACTGAGGTTCCTGCTGATTACTAGCAGTCTTAAAGAGAAATGCTTTCTTAAAATAAAAAAAAATGAATTCTGAACAAAATTCCTCTTGAATATACGTTGTGGTTAGTAGCACTTTACATGGTCTTTACATTTAAATTTTTACTGGCAACAAACAGGTTATTTTAGATGTATTTTGCCTGGCTCTGGTGCTTTTGCTGTGTCCTGCAGTGTTTGTCTTCTCTCAGTGCTGCGTATGTATTGTAAATCAGTGCTGTAATGCGTGAACCCCCTCTCTGTGTAGCAAGACCTCTCCGAGCCAATGGCAGTTCAGGAAATGGACACCAGCAATGGGGTTCTTCTGCCCTTTTACGACCCCGACACCAACATGGTCTACCTGTGTGGAAAGGTATGCACCCTTTCAGCTTCTGACCTTTTCTCTGATGCCGGCAGGTTACCTGATCAACGATTGGCCCGTGGTCTTGTGTGACCCGGTAGTAGATGCATTTGAAGTCATGGGTCAGCGATGGACAGTAATGATTTTTGAATGCATCTGTCCAGGGTGGTTTTGCAAACTAGAATATTATATGAAAGGAATATATAAAAATATTTGGAAGACTGAGTGAATGATAAACTTGAACATTATGAGGTCTAAATGACTCTGTCCCTTACTCCTGGCCTCTGTTAGGGGGACTGCACGATCCGGTACTTTGAGGTGACCGAGGAGCCCCCCTATGTTCACTTCCTCAGCTTGCACAGCAGCAAGGAGCCCCAGAGGGGGGCCGGCTTTCTCAGCAAGAGGGGCGTGGACGTCAACAAGTGCGAGATCGCCAGGTGCTCCATCTTTTTTGCTTGTGAATTCCATCATAGGTTTTTTTTTCTTTTTTTTGTGATTCTGGATTGTGCCAGTGCTTCAACCCCATCCTGCCTCGTTCTCTCTTTTACCCCATTCATCTCTCTCTTCCTTCCTCTCTTTCTCTGTCTTCCTCCCTGTCTCTCAGGTTCTACAAGCTACATGAGAGGAAGGTGGAGCCCATCTCTATGACAGTGCCTAGGAAGGTAATTAGAAACAGAAAGACATTCTTCTTCTGTCTGTATTACATTGTTTAATTGGTAAGACAAGCATGTTTTGTTTCCTGTTTAAATAGTCTCTCTCTCTCTCTCTCTTTCTCTCTCTCTCTCTCTCTCTCTCTCTCTCTCTCTCTGTCTCTCTGTCCCTCCGTCCCTCTCTCCCTCTCTCTCTCTCAGTCGGATCTGTTCCAGGGGGATCTGTACCCGGACACGGCTGGCCTGGAGCCTTCTCTCCTTGCGGAGGACTGGATAGCCGGACGGGACGCCCCCCCAGTGCTGGTGTCCCTGAGCGGGGGTTACACGGCGCCCCCCTCCAAACACAGAGACACCCTGAGGAACCGTCCGAAGCTCCCGTCCCGGGGCTTCACCCCCAGCTCCCAGCGGGAGGCGGACACGCCCACCGCCACGCCCGCCACTGCCACCCGCGACCCGGAGGGGGAGAGGGTCGCCACGGCGACAGTGGGCCCGGAGGCAGACGGAGACGCTGGGAGGGAGAAGAGAGAGGTGAGGCGGGGCGGAGGGAGGTGGGGATGGGGGGACAGTGATGGAGGGAGAGACGGAGGGAGGGAAGAAGAAGAGAGAGGTGAGGCGGGGCGGGGGGAGGTGGGGATGGGGGGACAGTGATGGAGGGAGAGACGGAGGGAGGGAAGAAGGAGAGAGAGGTGAGGCGGGGCAGGGGGAGGTGGGGACGGCGTGGGTAGGTGAGATCTGTATGACGGTTGGACCCTGTGTCTGTTTCTCCCTCTGCTCTCAGGAGGAGCAGCTGTGTGAGGTGCTTGCTGAGCTGAAGGCCCTGAGGACCCTGGTTCTGGCTCAGGGGCAGAGGATAGAGCATCTGGAGAGTCAGCTGGCACGCATTGAGGACGGAGACGTGTGATCCATGGGCACTGGGCGGGCGCTGGAGGGCACTGGGCGGGCACTGGGCAGGCCTGACTGGCGTTAGGCCAGTCCAGTGTAGACTTACTTATTCATCCTCCGTAGACTGTAGTACATTAACCCCACACTGGGAGAGAGATTATCCAGTGTCGGTCTGACTGAATACTGCAATACATTACTGCACTGTGAGAGAATTAATTTGGAATGGGCGGATTGACTGACTCAGCGATACACTATATTACTGCACTGAGAGAACGTATGGGTTTCTGTAGAGCAGTGCAGGGTTCGGCGATGTACTGAACACAAAAGTGCAGATTTACTGCTCTGAGAGAAATAAGGAAGAGGTAAATGAAGGAGTTTTTTTTTATTCTAGTCCGCATTCTATGTTATAACACATTAATCAAGTAGCGCTGCTAGCTATGAACATGTAACTATTTGGCAGAGGAATTTGTACTCAACTCAATGCAATATGTGTACGCTCATGACTTTATATTTTCTTTCATGTGTGATTTGGTTATTTTTGATTTCAGGAAACCACAATGTAATTTTTTTAAATCACTTATCAAATGACCCATGAAGACATACTGTTCTTACTGAAGTATTTTGTAATTGCCATTAGCTTGTCTGTCCGGTATGTATTACTGATGTTAGTTTATGCAGTCCTAGCAGTAGTCGGTGGGACCAAATTGCTTTGTCTATACCTAAATAATGTTAATTATCGTCATTCAGAGCTGAGCTTTTCCCCTACCAATGTGAAAAGTGAATGTCTTATGCGTAGCTAGTAAGGTTGGCTAGCTTTGTTGGCTGTTAGTATGTACGTCTGTCGATATTTTCAGTTTGTACCCTCCATATTATGGTCTTAAACATTCTCAATATTCCTTCATAGATTAAAGTGTTTGCTGATTTTTCTGCCCGACTTGTGGAGTAATGAGAAGAACAGATTACTGAGAGGTTTATGGTACTCAGCCGATTTACACTACAATGTTCTCAGGACATGGGTGACCTGTCTGGTTAACGGGATCTTTAATGTCTGACACTTTTTTTTGTTTGCCGCTCTTTTATTTGTATTTGATGGGAGTGTATAATAGCTTAACCTGTGCCACATGGGAAACGGGAGGACTCCCGGCGTGAAACAACAGCTTTCCGTGGTCACCCTCTTGTCAAGGTACCCCAGCCTTAAATGACAGTGCGATTTGCAATCACGGGTATGTTGAACATCATACGCTTTTCATTTTGTGGATGCATTATATGAAATGTAGAAGTCTGGAAACCAGTAGGATGTCACCATATAACTTTAATTAAATAAATAATCTTTCCTCAATAAACGTTTGGTCTGTCTAGTATACATTTGTCATGGTATACATTTGTAATGGTGATTATATTACTCTTGACGTCTAGAGTAATATAATGTATTATATTATTATATTAAATGTATTAGCAGAGTATATTTACATTATATTTAATAGAATGAATGAATGAATGAATGAATGAATGAATGAATAATTGTGTTTATTTAGCACTTTTCCAAACTATCCAAGTGCTTTACAGTGATGAGTGGGTACTCACCTCACCCACCACCAACGTGTACCGCTGAAGATTTTAAGGGAAAAACTGTGATTGTTCGTATTGCCAGAAGCTAGTTCATGAAATGTCGTTGAAGTCCCGAGGAATGTCACCATTGATAAATCATTATCCCACACCTCACAAATCGCGATGCGATAAAACAGCGTGCGCTAGCCGGGAATCGAACCCGGGTCGCAAGAATGGGAATCTTGCATGATACCACTACACCACTAGCGCGGTATACCTGCTATCAGTACACATATGTGACTCGGAAATGACGATCTATGTTTACGTTGGACATAGTTAAACGCCATTTTTTTGTACTTGCCGTAGTTCGTTTATATCTAAAAATAAAAGTGAATATTTTCATGATATATAATCACCCGATGTAGTTCTTAAATATATATAGCTACGAAACCATTGATTCTTCATCAAGCCAGTGAAAACATAGGATTTTTGGTCCAAAAATGTGCGCTTAGAAATTGTTATATGTTGCGTGTTTTTAATTAAATATTTAGCAATATATTTCTTATTTTGTGTATTTTGCCCCCCCCCCCCCCCCCCCGCCAAGAAAAAAAAACTATTAACATGATGTTTAATTTAATTAAAATGATGTTTAAAACAAACACCAGACGTGCTGATTGTGTTAAATGATGTAGGAGTACTTCATCTTAAATAAGCTCAATTACTTATTAAATATGAGTGTTTATATTTAGAATTTATGTGGCCTGAGAGTGGTCACTCAAATTCAAACTTTTGTGCTCTAACAAAAAATTAATAATATAGTTAAGGACAGGCTTCAGCTTTCAACAAAATCCAGCAAGGAAAAACAATGGGCAATGCCCTCTGTGTACTTCCCTGGAGAGCACCAGAACTCCAATCCAATCACATGACCATCAACAAACGGTCTATTTGCATTCTAAATTTGGCTGTCTTGTGCTCTTGGAGCGGGTCAGTTTTGTTTCTGTAAAGGTTGCCTACAGTAAAAGGCGGACCGGGATCATGGATTTCTGGAAATATCCTTGTCAACAAAATGGTGGGCTTGTGCAATGCATATAATTTAGAAAACGGGGGAAGGGGTGTTGTTCAATCTGTATTTGGTTAAGCGAAGTTCCACATTGCACCATCAGCATAATAACCACCAAAAAGGTACATATTTTTGGCATTTAAGCAGAAGTGATCGATAATTTGGTTCGCACCCCATAAATAATAATAGTATTTGTTTAATTGCCACTGAAGCTAAAAGCCACATGAATCTACCAGAGAGAAGAACGTATTGGACACAAATACCACTTAATTAAATTTATTGGTTGATAATTCCATTCAGTATTCCAGCAATTGTTGTATTTACAAACCTTTGTGTTTATACATCGTACCGGTGTCCTAATACTGCACTGGCATTTAAGCTTCACACTCTCCATAAAAATAACTTCTTTTTACAAAGTGATGAGGGAACGGAGCCATCAAACACAAATGCGCAGACTCGTTCCCCCAGGAGCTGAGGAGAGTAAGGATGTACCAAGGGGCTTTAACAGTTGAAAAGTCTACTTTTTAATTTTCACAAAAAAGGAAAACATACATATGTAAATACTTACATACAATAATTCTGTACATAACAGAGAAGAAATGAAGGGGGAAGGAAAAAAAAACATTCTGTTACCATGGCCTCTGTTTTAATAAACACTCCAAAAATGAGGTGAAAATATCCAACAGAAACGATACACGTGAACAAAATGATAAAGAAACACATACAAGTTCAAAACAGAATCATAAAAAGAAATAAACTACAATCTTAAAAATGCGTGAAAAAATTAAACATATATCACGGGTTACATATAAAAAGAACGTGGCCGAGGGCACAGCTCGGTTACTTAAATGTACTTCAAAAACATGGTTTTCAATGTAGAGTACGTACACGCATACATACACCGACTATGAATGTAGGCCTACATATGTATGCACAAACACACACATACTGGTAACTGTACAGCCTCATAAACAGGTCATTCATCGACCCAACTGGAACAGACTGGACAGGCCACCAGGGGTCAGAGTTCAAATCAGAGTGCGGATGATGTCAGAGGACCTTAGCATTGACCTCGAGCAGCGAACGCCAAAGCGTCAGGGAGAGCTCGGCTTACCATCTGGCACACTCATTAAGGACATCCGTTCGTCTGTTGTAGCCATTTAGAGCATTTTAGAGAGCATGCTATGAAATCTAACATTCATTACCCTAATTCATTCACCTGGGCATGCTCAAAACAAACAGCATATGTAAATGCACTCTTTTATTGGTGCTGTACTCCCGAATAAACTAATTGGCTGAGAGTGCACATATTTGACACATGGTGCACGTAGCACACGCTAGCTTGCAGATGAGGTACCTCATTGCCCACAACTCACAAAATCAGCTTAAAGATGCAAGGCCCTCGCAAATGTCAGGGAGGTCTGCTACAGAATCACAAGCACACATGATCCTTAATACTGTAGGTAACTGAACTCATTCTGGCATAAAAAATGTCCACAGTTTTCCATGGTGCAGAAACTGGAACATGTGTACTGTAGTTTGCAACCATTCAGCCACTTGACACAAAGTGCTAGTGATGGCTCAATACACTGGCACAGACTCCGTGAAACTCTCTCTAGACCTCTGGTCGCCTGTCCAATCGCAACTTCTTGTCTTCATACTTGTTTTTTAACCCGGAAACAGACCAGGAATGCTCACTTCATTGTGCGTTTTGTTTTTATGTGACCTCACAGACTTCACAGAAACATCAGCAGCTAGTAACACTCGCTCAGGTGCAGGTTTCCTTCAAATTCTTAGCTTCATTTCTCTAAAAACATTACAATTCAAGGCCTTTAGAGTTTCATGAATAACAATCAAAAACCCTTAAAGAGACGAACATGAACTCAAAAATGACCCATACTACGGCAGTGACCATTGGAACAGACCCCAGATATGGATCCTCTAGCAAAACAGAGGACACACCCTTGACATAGCGCATACAAGGGTACAAGGAAAGTGTACAAAATTAAAATCATGCACATGGAATGATATTTGATATTTAAAATAATAATACAAGTGAATTATTAATGCTAACTTGCCATACATTTGATAAAGAAAATCACCATAAACTTCATATATTTAAAGGAACTGAATTAACTTGCTGAATGGAACCACTAGTGGGCAGTAAAAACACATGCTCACATACACTGCTTCCAGGAGTCGTGCAACTTCAACAGTTTTAAGAACAAAAAGAGGTGTTGTTGGTCAGGGGCGACACAGTCAGTCTGGCTCAGCGATAACGCACCATAAAGCTAAAATCTCCTCCATCCAACTCATAATTCCTTTCTTTCACCATCTTACCGTTATCTCTCTTTACCCATTTCCCAAACTCGCTCCCTCTCTCTCTCTCTCTTTTTTCCTCAAAGGCCTCCATCTTAAATCTCTCATCTGTGTCCCCTCTCTCCCGCAAACAAAAATGCCTCTCGGACTAATTAAGTGTTTGCAGCATTAGCACATTATAAAATAGCATGTTTAGATTAGTACCATTTCGTTGTTTGAACACTGAACAATTTTTTTCATTCTTCATTCTTCAACAGTACCTAAGTACCTATAGTAGTACCATCTAGTACCTCTAGTACCATCTCTCTCACTGCAGTGGTAGTTTCTCCTAGCTACATACAGACTGTAAAACCCTCTTTCTCAGTGCAAAATGTAAATTTGTATTAAGAATCGTTTAGTTGATTCAGGATTCATCCGCCGTAACAGCAACCACTTGGGGGGGGGGGGGTGTCTCCCTCCACCCCCAACGGTCTGTTCTCAGTGTGCTGTCACTCAATCCTGTTAGAGAAGGGGTCGGAGAACCTGAACCAACGCGTGTACCTCCCCTAACACACTAGCCCCCGCAGGCCCGGGCTGGTGTCTGGCGCCCCCTGCTGGCTCACTCCCGCTGCAGGCTCTCCTCCTCGGTGATCCCCTGCGCGCGGAGCTCCTCCAGGACGTTGTCCAGGTGACCCGGGTCGGGGTAGCCGTGGCCCGTCAGGTTGGAGCCGAACTCGGTCTTGTGGTGGACCTCGTTCCAGATGACCGTGTCGGACTCGCCGGTGGTGCTGGACGTCCCCACGGAGAAGATCAACCGGCGGTCCCAGGCCACCAGGAGCAGCCGCAGGACCTGGGGAGGGCGGAAGGGCGGCAGGGGGGCATACGGTCAGAACCCACGCGGTGGCACACTGCTAAACGATAAGCGGTAAGAGATGGGGGAGGGGGCATCCCAGCGTACCTTGCGGCCCTTCTCGCTGTCGGGGAGGTAGCAGTGACGTGGGAACCCTCTGGCTGTGAACGGCTTTCCTGGGTTGGGGTGCTCAGGACCCTGAGAGAGAGACAGAGAGAGAGAGAATGTATGTATATTAGGTATATGTAGTAGACGTTTCGTAGATGTAGATGTATCTTAGGTAGATGTAGTAGATGTAAATGTTATGATATGTGTGCGGTACCTGGATGCCAGGCGGGATGTTGTAAATGATTCGGATGGTTCTGCAGTCGGGGTGGCCGGGGAGGGAGTGGGGGATGACGTGGTACTCCATCTTGCCAGGGGGCTGGTTGCCAGTCTTGACGCCGTAGATGGTCTTGCAGGTGGGGCACTGCAGGCTGCCGTCCTTGTTGCCGTTGTTGTACATGGCGACCAGGCACTGCAGGTGGTACTGGTGCCCACAGGTGACCAGGCGGCCCACCGACTCGCCCCGCGACACGCTGCCTACGCCCGGGCCCTTGTACCCGGACGGGCTGCCCAGGGGCTCCATGCATATCGTACAGTCCTAAAAACCGAGGGGGGGGGGGGGGGGGGGGCAGGGTACAGAGAGCGGCCATCTTAATTAAACCCAGATTCTCTTACAATATTCATTACCATTATAATCATTCTTACCATCATTAATATTTTACTGTTGCTTTCGTATAATAGTTACTAAATTCCATTCATCTTATTTTACTTTCAGAAGCTACTGGAACGCACTAATTTAGTGCACTTCATATCTGCTCCTGTACTGGAGCACTGGGCACACACGCTCACTTCCTGTCCGATGGGACCAGTAGAACCAGTGCCAGTGCCCCGTGCGTGGAAATGGGGAGCAGACAGGAGGACGGGACAAGGCGAAAAGGTGGGGGAAGGGGGCGGTACACGTACCTCCTCAGGGGGGTTACGGACCTTCTGGAGGTACCTCTTCACCACCTCCTCGGGAGTTTTACCTGAGAGAGAGAGAGAGAGCGAGAGAGAGAGAGAGAAAGAGATGAAATCAGTATTTAGCATGCTAATCTACAGGCCGCAGCACAGTCTCTGTGAGTGTGAGTGTGACTGTGTAGTCTCTGTGAGTATGTTTGTGACTGTGACTGTGTAATCTCTGAGTATGATTGTGTAGAGGGTGCAGTACAGTGATTGGGCGGTGCTAACTCACCCTTGCGGGCCTGTTTCTTGGTGGTCTTGCGGCAGCAGTGGCCCAGTCCAGGAATGGGCTTGATGTCACTCTTGCTGACGGGGGGTGGGTGCAGCACCAGTTTTGGGGGCCGGGTCAGACACACAGGGAGTCCAGCAGCACTCATCAGAATGCCTGTAATACCTGATAGAGACAGGTAGGGGGTGGCAGTGAGATATAGCGCACACAAGCTTCAAGACCGGTAGCACTTAGGGTTTAAAACCGTCATTTTGGCTGGTGTGTCAAGATTTCTGTTTCTCACTGTCATCATCAACAAGTGTGTGCGTGTGTGTGTGTGTGTGTGTGTGTGTGCGTGTGTGCGTGTGAGCGTCCCCACGAGGTTAATCCCTCATTCTGTCCGTCAGCTCGCTCCGTTTGATTGACAGTCGTCGAGACTCATCTGCCAGTCTGCATTAGCCTACAGGATAGTCTGCGTGTTTGATCCTTCAGTCAGCGTGACCGTCCATTGGAGTGCGTGAACATGACTCACGTTCTGAACGTGCATCCCACACACACAGAAAATGTGTAGGTGAAAGTCCAGTGTATCTTGGCATGAGTCACTCCTCTGAAAACAGTATGTTGTGGAAGCTATATTTAGCAAAAGGCACATGATCGATTTTTTAAATGCAGTCAGAAGTGAAAATTCTTTGCTTTGAACATGTACGTGTGTGCTTCTACATTTCCAAACCGCGTTTGGAGGCTGCGTAGGACAGATCAGTGACAGTTTCACACATCAGGTTGTTTTTCCGATGTGGTGTGGAAGGAGTTGTAACCGGACGTGTTGCTATGCCACACTTTAGTGTGAAGAAGAACACGATTTCCTCCGAAGCTGAATTCTTAATTTAACCTAACCTTTATTTATACAGGGTAGGCAGAGCACACATGCTCATTTACCACGCCCTGTAAAGTTCCCCCCTTATGTGCTGCATGTGCTCGGACTGTGGGAGGAAACCGGAGGACCCAGCGGAAGGCCACAGGGACACAGAAAGGCCACAGCCAAGAGGATTTGAACACGGGACCTCCTTGCTGCGAGCTGCAATCCTCTGCACCACCACGCCGCCCAGATTAGGCTACAGGCAGAACCAGAGACGGATTTAACCTGTAGTGTAAAGGCAGCCTCAGTCAGATCGGTCATGTGATTTAGCTCCTCCCACTTACCAGCGAGTGCAGGGTGCACGGGGCTGGACCCATTCAGGTTCTTCACCGGCACAGTGGGAACCCTGAAACAGCACGCACAGCACACGCAGTTAGACGCACAGTCCTGGAAGCAAACGCATTTCAGACAGCAGTTAAAACACACAGCACAGGGCCCTCACAATATCCTTTATGTCAGAGACGTCTCAGAATTTCTAACCACTCAAGGTCAGTGTCTATACACGTCTGTTTTCTCACAGATAAAATTGCTTGATCAGTCCAGTTTTATGGACATAAAAGCTGCTATTCAGGAATACACTTAAGCAGCCAGTTCTCCAGACTGAGAAACTGCACATGACAGCTGAAACAGAGTAGTACGCAGTCAGTTGTTTTGCTTAATTTCTTTGGAGAAGCCAGTGATTTGAAATCCACAGCTAGTCTTTGTACATGTCTCAGGCTCCCAAAAAGAAGACATTAAAAGTTGGGTTCACTTGACATTTAAAAATTTTTTTTTTTTTTTTTTACTTTGAAAGAGCCATAAGTCAAAGCTCCCTTCCATTAGGAACAGCATACGGACAGATAGTGATAATCTCCCCCCCCCGCCCCCCCCCGCCTCTCAACCCCTTCTGGTCACGTAATACGCCATTTTGCGAAGTCAAAAGGCCTCCACAGTAAACGTCAGAAACTGGACAACAGGCACACCTCAAAACAGCAGCCCAGAATGAGGCCAACACAAGGGAGACTCCCCTGCTCCATGACCAGCAGAGCCGCATTCTTATGCGCTGTGCTGGACTAACCATTACATCACTGTTTGTGTCTCGAGATCTAGGGCAGCACGTCGTGGCAAGACCCGTTAAGTAGACAGCAACAACCACAACAACAACAGCAGTGGTAATGGGAGCAACGACAACGGTTCAGACCAACCAATAGCATAGGGTGTGCCAACCTTAAAGGCAAGACTCAAATATGAAGCAAACACCAGTAAACATTAAACTGTTTAACACACAGCTCCAAACAATTACCCATAACAAGATCAAACCGGTATCATACTGCAATATGTGGAGTAGCTAGCAGAGAATACCAGGAATTATATGAGCCAAGGACACCACCCGTGATGTCGGTGATCAGAGCAATCGTGTCACAACAGGAGGACGTTCACAGAATTCAATGACTGTTCGGTGAAATACAGTGGGACAGCAATCAGCAATGCTCACGTCTCTTAGGAACCCTACTGTTAACCCTTTCAAGAGTAGGACGTTTTTGAACGCCTTTTCAAAATTGTATGTCAGAGTTCTAGAACTCCTTTGCTTTCACTTACCAGTAGTGATCATGACATCAGCATTAGAATGTTCAGTCAGGAACATTCTAATCACATATTTGTGGTCTCCCACCTTACAGGGTCAACATTACTTGTCGGTTCTGTCGACACTCTCAGACTGGTTCTAAACCACAAAAGGCAGGACAGTGTTCATCTTGCCTGCAGCCAGTCCAATAAAATCAGACTGTCGGATCAGGTCAGACTGAATTAAAGATCAAAACGAGCACAATGAGCAATACTCACTGAAAAGCCCTGATAATGGTCATCCTTCAAACGGAGGAGAGCTCAAAGAGAGAGGTGATATTAAAAACGACCAGAGCACAGCAGGTCCTCTCGCTCACTCTTCAAAAAAGCAGCCCAAACTTTTCAGAAACCGCAAATCCTCAATTACACGCCGGCATTTATTCAGCAAAATCTGCTCTTCATGTCCTTTTTTCCCGCTGTTTTCCGGACAAGTTTCGCTCTCTGACGCGGACGCTTTGTCCCGATCCTCCGTGGCGTTTGTTCCGTCTCTCGGCGGCTGTGAGCACCTCGGCCTCTCAGCCCGTCTCTTATAGAGCTAATCCATCAGTTCCCATCTGTTGAGTGACCCCCCGCCACCCCCACACCCAAGCGGAGCCACGTCACACCTGGGGATTACCTGCGCGTCACTGACCAGCATCGCCATAAGGCCCAAACGCACTTATACGCAACAGCCCGTGTGCGGCGCGAGGTCCGGCTACGAGGTTTTAATCAGGATTCATGAGGTCACATTACAGACAGCACTTACATTACTCGCATTGAGCATACGCTCACATGCAGGGAGATATGCACAACTCTTTAGACTTTTACATGGCATTCATTTATACCGGCAAACACTAAAGCAACTGAGCCAAAGCACCTTTTCTGTAGAGTACAGCAGTGTCCTATGTGGGAATCAAACCAGCAACCTCTGGGTTACTAGCCCAGTAGTTAGTTCCACGGCTATTATACGACAGTGCTGCTCGCGACAGAACAGCCCATGTAAACAGTCCAGTCAATTACGTGCATGTTCATCCAGGTGTTACAGACAACAGGCTGCAACAAAGGAGGTATTCAGACAGAACACGCCATTTGGGTTGGCTTGTTTTGGGGGGGAGGGGGGACCCTCCACCCCCACCCCACCAGAAATCACTTTAGTTTCAGCACAAGGTGCAAGATTCACCAGCAAACTACCAGCTGTGTGGGTGCGTACGCTGAGTGGTGGGCGGGCACATTATTTTGCCTGCGTGTGAGGAAGAGAAAGACACAAATAGAGCGTTAAAAAGATACGTTGACACAAGTGTTGACACAAGTGTGTGTGTGTGTGTGTGTGTGTGTGTGTGTGTGCGTGTGTGTGTGAAAGAGAGAGAGAAAGAAATGAGGGTGTGAGCATGAGTGTGTGTGCGGGGTTTTTTTAATATGCACTACGTCTGAATCTCTGATTCCAGCGGGGAACAGTGGCTCAGTAGAGCAGCTGTGATGCAGGGTACAGGAAGAGCAGGGCAGGGCCCGCCCAGCATCAGCCAAACTCCACTGAAAGCAAAACCCGACACTGCTTGGCTTTCCGCTTGTTTACCAGCCAGTTTCGATCATGTGGGGCGTGAGTCAGGGAGACACGCCAGGTGCTGGGCCAGTGCATTTAAATACATTAGATTATGCTTCCTTGTTCATCCCTTTAAGGCAGGTAAGCTCACAAATATGCGATTAGAATGCTATTAACTGAACATTCTAATGCTGATTTAACAATCGCTATCAGTGACTGAAAGCAACGGAGTTCTAGAACGCTGACTAAATTCTGAAAAAAAAAAAAAAACATTTCAGAAAAACCTGCTCTTCAAAGGGGTTAAGCGTGGACGTGCGAGATGGGGGGGGGGATTTACAGGCTGACTGTGAGACTGTGTTTAGTCACGTTTGATCCCGGCTAATCTATCAGCATTACTGCACACCCCATCTGTCTTATGCAGACGCACACACACATGCACGCACACACACAGGGGAAAACCGGGGGCGGGGGGTGGTGGGGGGAGAAAGGGAGAGGAGATTGAAACAGGTGCACAGAGGTCTTTTAACGTCACTCCTAAAACTCTGACGTGGGCGCAGTTCCCAGCAGCTTAAAACTGACTTTATAAAACTCTTTTCTCACGTTCTCACTTTCAATCACCCTAAACACTAAAGTTAAAGCACTTACATTCAAAACGTACTGTTACTGTACTGTTAGACAGACACTGTACCGTTTTGTACAATACCATTGTCAAAAATAAGCCACACGATGAGAAGGCCGAGCTCTTAAGCTGGACAAAATTATGTTACACACACTGCACTGTCGTCATATTAAATTAATCATCACAGGGTTCAAATATATGTCTGGTTATCAGTGTAATATGGTGGAACTTTAAAAATCATAATATGGGTCCTACATTCAGAATCATCATAATAAGAGTACACTCGGGCTATTCTGTTTCTTTTGTACCCTTAAAACAGCTAAACGATATAAGTTATAAATAATAATGATAATGTAATTAAGGCATTTGTTTACAGCTTTGACCTCACTTGGCTGAAGCTGGATGGTTGATTTTGAGCGCACAGGTGACACACAGAACTCATGACACGGATAAGGCGAGGGATTAAAGCACGGGTGGGATTAGAGGCAGGAATCACACCCTGAAGCAGGGCTGAGAGAGGGAGAGAGAGAGGGAGGGAGAGAGGGATAGGGAGAGAGAGAGAGAGAGAGGGAGAGAGGGAGAGAGGGAGGAGAGCTGACCGACCAGGGCACGTGCACCCAGAGGCGATTAGGGACCCAGCACACCGAGAAACAGAAGGAGAGGTGAGGGAGGAGAGAGAGAGAGAGAGAGAGAGAGAGAGAGAGAGAGAGAGAGAGAGAGAGAGAGAGAGAGAGAGAGAGAGAGAGAGAGAGAGAGAGAGAGAGAGAGAGAGAGAGAGAGAGAGAGAGAGAGAGAGAGACGCACTCCTGAACGGTGACGTCGGGGAACAGGAGGCAGGTCCATCTGGAGACAGAGGTGAGCCAATCTGCACAGAGCATCGCTGAACTCATACACACGTATGACCCACATTACTCCAGCACGCATGGATATATATGTGCGCACACACACACACACACACACACACATGCACACGCACATACATACACACACACATACACACACACACACACACACACACACACACACACACACATACACACACACACACACGCACATACACGCACACACACACACACACACACATACACACGTACATACACACACACACACATACACACATACACACGCACACATATACACACACACACACACACATACACACACACACACGCGCACATACACGCACACACACACACACACACACACATACACACGTACATACACACACACACACATACACACATACACACGCACACATATACACACACACACACGTACATACACACACACATACACACACACACACACACACACACACACACACACACGCACACATACGCACACACACGCACATACACACACACAGCTCCAAGACTGAGAAAAGTATCAGCATGCATACGAAAGCACCCACACACGCACAAACACATGCACGCACGCACAAAGACTGAAAAAGTATTATCTAGAATTTTTTTCTATCAAAGCACACGTACACATGGATGCATATCAAAGCAGCTAACTGAAAGTCTGTGCAACGTTTCACCCAGCTGGGACATTTCCGATGAATCACACATTTTTTTTTGCCGCCATCAACCTTTCCAGGGAATTAAATCATTCAGTTCTCCTTGCTGACCAACCCATGAACCCAACACAGACTCACTTGCATGAACCCAACATAGACTCACTTGCATGAACCCAACACAGACTCACTTGCATGAACCCAACACAGACTCACTTGCATGAACCCAACACAGACTCACTTGCTCCACACCAGGGGTTTTTAAACCAAGATAAAACAGGTTCTGGGGCAATCCCACGTATCTAGATAAAACAGGTTCTGGGGCAATCCCACGTATCTAGATAAAACAGGTTCTGGGGCAATCCCACGTATCTAGATAAAACAGGTTCTGGGGCAATCCCACGTATCTAGTTTTTGTTCCAAACACAATCGCAATTCCTCAAGTTTAATGAGCTGTTAATTGTTCTTAATTAGATGTTTTTGTTGTGTAATGAGGGAAGATTCTCCCTCTTAAGGCCGAATTAGAGAACAAAGACTGAACATCCCAAACTGATCTGAATCTTTTACATCAGGCTGCTCAGTTTTCTGGCAGTTCACAGGGTTCATTACTGCGATGCACAAGACTCCAGTAGTATGAGTTTAATTGGTGAACTGGAGTCCTAAATGCTGAAGATAAGGACACCTGCTGATTAGAACTGAAGAACTTCTTGAATAATTCAACAGGCCAGGGACAAACTGACAGCGAGCCAAACCTCCATTGTGTTAAAAAAAAAAAAAAAAATCAGGTCAAGGACATAACTATAGAGGAACTTGTGTTTTCGGTAATCTTAACCGAAGATGTTGGCTGGAATGCTAACCAGCATACAGACAGAAGGAAGGCTCCAACAGCCGCATTTTCAGAACACCCCCGCCCGCTCTACACAATCACAGTACGACGACAAAGCCACAATCTTAGCCGTCGTGAATGAACTGTCACAGCTGAGTTCTGAATCGACAGACGTCTGCTGAGTGACAGTCAAACCCCAGGATAACCAGCGTCTGCAGTGCGCTGATTTCGGCCGAACAGACAACACCCCAATAATGGCATTTTGGTGAAGACGGTAAAACCGAACAATCGCGGATGCCTCAAACGAACAGTAGCGAGCGAGCGAGCAAGCATTAGCGGGCAGTATCTCTGTCCCAGCTCCACCAATCCCACAGAAGTACAGCAGAATACGGAGGCAACAGCACACACAGCATAGCATGTCTGGATATCTCATAGCACACTTACTTTGCAATTTGCAAAACTGTGTGATTTATCAGGGCTGTCGGCTGCTACTCTCTCATCTCATTTCTTACCCCCCTCCCACACATACACTCTTCCCTCTTTCTCTTTCCTGAAGAAAGCAAACTGAATTCCTCCCATCTCCTTGGCTACTTCAATATCAGCTTTCCGTGTGTGTGTGTGTGTGTGTCTGTGCTTCTACAAACAAATTATCCGTATTCGGCGGAGTGTTCAGTGTCGGCCGGGGTGGGTCTGTCTACATTAGAAGTTCCAGAAAACCGTTCTCTCCGTCACCTCTCCTCACACCGTTTTTCTCTCCTTGTATTGGCTTTCTGAACACTGAGTGATTCAGCCTGTGGCTAATCAGTCAATATTGGCGTTTCGGTGTGCCATTAAGGTGGTCCTTTGTCTCTGTCCGTGGTTGTCTACGTCTACCCCCCCCCCCCCCCCCCACCCCTTACGTGACAGTCTGAAGTTCCACCCAACCTCAGCGCTTACACACACACACACACACACACACACTAACACACACACAGCCAACACAGACAAATGTCTCAGGACAGACTCTTCAACAGATTCTTATAATAATGACCGTGCCTCAAATTCTGTCTGCTGCCCCCCACATCCCCCTTCACCAAACACACCACCCTCCCCTCCCCCCTGCCCCCCCCCCACCCCAGTCTGTCCTTCCCTTCCCTGCAGTAAGGACACATTGTATTGCAAATGTGGACTAGGCCTCAGCATGCCAACAAAGGTTTCCGTGGCAACAGCCTGGTGCACACAATAAAGACAGAAGGCCCCAGGAATGAAAAGGCCTGGGAACTGAACAGAGGGGAGGAGGAGAAGGGGGAGGAGGAGGGGGGGGGGGCGGGCGGGGGGATCGGGGGAGTCTGAGGGGAGGAGGGGAGTCTGTTGACCCATGCTGACCTCCCCTCCTCCCTCCCCTCCATCTCTTTCTCAGAATCCCTCATCTCTTCTTTCGAATACTCCCTTCCATCTCATTCCTCAACTTGATAATTGCTCCCTCCCCCCAGATGGTAATCGCTGACAAATAGGCCAGCTGATTTTCTGTTAACTGCTGACCTAAACCCCAGCAGATTCCTCACTGACCACATCAGAGACTTCAGACTGTCTACACTCCCTACAGAACTCCTCAGGGACTGCGAGCTCGTATCACAACACCACCCCATGACCCAAACGCCCATTACACAGCCCTGGGAGAGGCCAAGCTCAAGACACACCACAAGAGAACCAAAACTCCCAATATCGCACAGCCAGAGGATCCACATTCAA
Source organism: Anguilla pacifica (assembly GCA_039654925.1). NCBI lineage: Eukaryota > Metazoa > Chordata > Actinopteri > Anguilliformes > Anguillidae > Anguilla > Anguilla pacifica. The sequence goes on along the minus strand of CM077290.1, from coordinate 56,218,677 downwards.
ACTGCAGCACCGTAAGCGGACCCAAACTAACGTTAAATGACCACGAACGGATCCAGATTCACATTAAACCACTGAAGGGTGGAGAATATCATCATTATGACTAAGAGAATGTACTGCATTAAATTTGGGCCTTCGAAAAGTGCCTCTGGCTGCAGGCAGTGAAATTCCCTAGGACAGGGAGTTAGAAAATGTTGCATGTACTTGTGTGTGCTTTGCCCCCCCCCCCCCCCAGCCCCCCACCCTTGCCATACCAGGGAGGACCAGTGTCTGACGCTGACACTCCCATACTCTCAAAACTTATGTTCGATAAAGACGGATTATTTCTGACTACAAGCCTGTTTTTCGTACCGCTGAAGATTAGAGATCAGACATGTGCTTATTCAGCATTCATGATATATGACTAGACGTGGTCAACCTCGATGTACCTCACAAATTCGACTGCAGTCGACCAGACTTCAACAACCATAAAATGAAACGGTAAATTAAAAGTGAGCGCAGACAGACTGTGTGAGTGCAGCCGGACTCTGAGTGAGCGCAGACAGACAGACTCTGTGTGAGCGCAGACAGACTCTGTGTGAGCGCAGACAGGCTGTGTGAGCGCAGACAGACTCTGAGTGAGCGCAGACAGACTGTGTGAGCGCAGACAGACAGACTCTGAGTGAGCGCAGACAGACTGTGTGAGCGCAGACAGACTCTGAGTGAGCGCAGACAGGCTGTGTGAGCGCAGACAGACTGTGTGAGCGCAGACAGACTGTGTGAGTGCAGCCGGAGTCTGCTGACGGCGTTGAGCGTAGACCAGGTGAAGCGGCGGGTGGCAGCGGACGCTCACCCCGAGGCGATGAGGGCGCGGGACTGCGCCACGGCGATGCGGTGCAGGGCGGGGCGGCTCAGCCCGGCCAGGCTGGCCCGGGGGGGCAGGGGGGCGGCACACGCCGAGCTCAGCGACGACACGGCGGAGGTCAGCCCTCGGGTGGCGGCCGCGGAGGAGGCGGACGAGGCCGACGACGTGGTGGTCGCCGTGGAGATGAGGGTGGCGGTGGGCACGGAGGTGGTGCAGGAGGTGGAGGAGGAGGAGGAGGTGGAGCTGGAGCTGGCGGCGGTGGAGGCGGGCGGTTGTGGCGGCGGCTGCTGCTGGGGCGGAGGCGGAGGGGGCGGGGGGAGGGGGGGCAGGGGCGGGGGCGGCGGGCGGGTGGAGGACAGGGAGAGGGCGGCGGTGGCGGGGCCCAGGAGTGAGAAGGAGTGGGCGAAGCTGGGGGCGCCGCCGGCGGCCGTGGCGTTTTTGTACGGCGAGAGCGACCGGGAGAGGGACAGCGGGTGGGGCAGGGTGTAGGAGTGCGTGCCGCCCGCGCCGATGGCGGCGGAGGAGCGGCCCGCCGCCGGCCCAGACTTGGGGCTGGGCGGCTTGCTGGGCGCGGCCTTGCGTCCCAGCGTGTGCGCCATGGCGTTGGTCTTCACGCTGAAGACCAGCATGCACTGCTGGCAGGCGCAGGGCTGGCCCAGCGGGGTGAGCGAGGACGCCGGGAGCGTCCCGCTGGGGTAGGCGCTGCCGTTCCCGGGCCCGCTGATCCCCGACACGCCCACCCCCAGCAGAGCCCCCGTCCCGGCCCCGCCCCCGGCCCCCGCGCCCCAGCCGTGCGCTTTCGGCAGCGCCCCGGAGACCAGCGGGTAGGCCAGGTCCGAGCGCCGCTGGATCCTGCGGCGCCGCTGCGTCTGCCCGTTGATCTGCGTCATGCTCTGGAAGTCGATGAGGTAGCAGAAGCCCAGCGGCGACAGGTCCAGCCAGGGCTGCTGCCGGTCCCGCGCCGCCTGGATGGCGATGCCCACCTCTGTGTCGTAGGCCGTCCAGGAGCCCGCGTCGTTCTCCCACTCCCACAGCCAGCCCTGCCCCGGGGCCGAGGTGGGGTCGTAGAAGCTCCGCCGCACCGGCCGGAGGGTCCCTGCGGGGGGGGGGGGGGGGGCGGACAGGAGGCACAGTTACACCCTGGACCACAAAAAAAGGGGGGGTGCAAACCCACTACAGCACAAGGCAAGTTTACAGCCACCGGCCAGACTCAAAGCTTGCCTGATCTTGATAAGATCATTTATTTCATATTGCAGTTCGGTGCATTATCATTACAGGAAATGAGCGACAGGCACAAAAAGGGGGCTCGAGATCCTCGAGAGACCGCACACTTGTGTGTTCTGCCCTGAAACCGCGGTCAGGAGACAAAGATTGATTGAGGAAGGGCGTGACCTTCTACTTTGACCAAACGCATATCGTCTATTGTTATAAAGGGGGGGGGGGGGGGGGGGTGGAAAAGCAGCCCTTAGTGGGCTCCAGAGCTGTGGGGTCTCCTTTGAAAGAGACGCCTGTGGGGGGGCAAAGCAAACGCATGAATACAGATCGGCGAAGGGGACGGACGAAAGGGCCCGGGCGGAGTTTGCAGTCCGCAGGCGTCCGGCAGAGCTCGAACCCGCGGAGCGGCGGATATATCGCCGCTTTCGCGAAAACCGCCGGTCAGCTGGCCCGGGGAAACTACAGCAGCGATTTAAGTTTTATTTAAAAACCCCCCACCTCGGAAGAAAACGCTCTGACGTCATCCCACAACGCACCCGTCTGGGGAGGGAAAAGAAGGCGAGGATTTCACCAAAATGGAAGCATTTCGGCGTTTCGGCAGGGTTTGTGGCTAACGGTTACCGTCCATTGCCCTCAGCGACACACACTCAGCTCCTGCTGTCACAATATGATTTTTTTTATGCCTGCCCAGTTTGGGCTGATCTTCTTTTTTTCTTTCTTTTTTTTTGTTGCCTGGCAACTTCCATGCTACCAGGAGCAGGAATTCACTGGTTGCCTCCAAGTCAAACTTTGAGGCCCGACGCCAAAACCAGCAAGCCAAGACACCCCATCCTGGTATGGGAACACCGAATAATCAGCTCTGACGATGAAAAAAACATCATTACAGCCGAACTTCAGTTTGAGAGACATGTTTGCAGCACGTTGGCAAAGTCTGTGGCATCCCTAGTGATGTTTCCACAGCAAGAATCTTCAAAAAGAATCACCTGTTCACAAGTTTTGCAAAAAAAAACTTGCTTGCAACTACTGCTGCACAACAACCCTTACTACACTCTTTCTACAAAAAAAGGTGAAATTTACCTGCTGTGGGTTGTATACCCAATGGGCAGATAATTGGCATCATTAAAGTAATCGCAGCGATCAATAAAAGCACAAAGAACAGGATTTGCTCCTTCAGTCTGACAAAAATGTCCCTTTTTTTCTTTCATCTTTACTACCCAGGGAAAAACACATAAGTGTTAAGCGCTAAGATGTTAAAACGCACAGAGATACAAACAAATCTGAGTAAGAAAATAAATAAATAAAATCTGTAAAAAAAAAAAGTGTTTTAAAGTGAGATTCCTGCAGAATGATAGACATAAACATTAGCTGAAAGAGGAAAATTTTGCAAATGGAAAAGCAGCTTCCAATGAAAAAATTCTAATAAATTAAAAAGTAATTTTCCTGATTTCATACCGGCTGCCCTTCAGGAGCTCTCCCTCACTCTCTCCTCACGCCGTTACTGACGTCGCGCGACGTGCTTTTACGAGCGGAGTCCATTTTTTTCGTTTTGGTTCCGCAGAGCACATTTGAGGCGATTTGCCGGGCACCCCGGCCCAGGCCCACTTACAGATCACTGGTGTGTGTGCTCCACATTCCTGTTCAAACACACAACATGTCGGGAGACATGAAAGCCGCAGCTTTTTTACATTTCTCCCTTTCTTCGAAAATTATGAACACGCAGGCAGACCTCAGAATTCTTCCCTCTTCAATCCTCCCCCCCCCCTCCTCCTCCTCCCTCCCACTTCCTGAATAGCAGTCTGTCGCTCCCCCCTGAACCCCTCTTTCTCTCCATTTTCTTCCCAGGCAGGGGGGCCCTACACACTGGCCTCTCAGCCTTTGGGGGGGGGGGGGGGGCAAGTGGTGGGCGGTCGGGCGGTCTCTCCAAACACAGAAACTGCTCCATGAAATTGCTAGTTCACAGCTTGGCCATTTTTCCCCTTCCCCATTTTATTTAACGTGACCTGAACGTTAAACCTTGCACTCCGTAATTTAACCCACTTTTTGTCCTAGCGGTGTTGCCGTACAGAAGAGCAGCGAGGCCGCACTCTTACCGAGAACTTCCCTCTCGGCCGTGACCACATGACGATCACCAGACCAAAGCTCAGTACAATGCAAGGTTTGCTCCGCCATGGAAAATCCCTGTTATTGACCTTCAACTTGCATTAGGAACACAAGAGGAGAGTTGGCACCCAAGACCAAGAGAGGGGGGAGAAAAAGAAACTTCCATCCCTCTCCCTTGGCTTTATTCCCTCCCCCCATCATTCTTTCTCTCCATTCCCCCATCCTTCTCTCCCCATGATCTGCAAAACCCCCTTCCCCCAATGCCAATCTCCCTGCTTTGTTCCGCGCGTCCAAATTAAAATTCGACTTGAAAATGGCCCCTCTCTGCCCGTGGCTTAGTGCCGTCTCCTCGGACCGAACGGCGCAGCAGTATGCACGCGACCTCTGACCTCCCGGGTCCCGGCGGTGCATGCGCGCGTTTCAGAATGTGGCACATGCAGCTGGACCAGCTGGCCAACCGAAAGCCCCCCCCCCCCACCCACCCCGCCCCGAAAACACAAAGGAGTAGCAGCGGACCCAACACCTCCCTGTCTGTGGAACCCTGACCCACACACCCTTTTCAACTGACATCCTGAAATCCCAGTGAATAATCCCTAATGACTTCACCCTCTCTACATGCCTGTACGAATTACATATCCATAAAATAATCCCTCATGACTTCACCTTCCCTAACAGCCTGTTATGTATTCTATATCCATAAAATAATCCCTTATGAGTTCACCCTCCCTACATTCCTGTATGCAGAACATGTCCTTACCTGGGGTGACTTTTAAGAGTGCTTATACAATTTGCACCTTGCACACTGTGGGTGTCTGAATCTGCTGGTTTCAGGTCCATTTCAACAGCAGTGACTTGTTTACAGGGACCCGTTCACCGTCTGGGGTAAAGTCACCAGATTGTTGTGCATCTAAAAGATCCTTCAGCGCACCCAAAAGCCGTTTGCCAATAAAAAACATACACTAAAGCAGGTATAATATCAGCAAACCCCTGAAGGTGAACTATATTTAATCTGTTGATCGGCTGAAGGATCCACATGCCTTGTCCCAGGGCCCACTACATTGGCTGCTGATTGAAAGCATAACACAAATACCTTCAGACACCAAGACTGGAAGTTTGACATCCCTGCAGTACATGGCATCACATGGTCACATAGTTATTTGAAACTTGAAACAGCTGAATCTAAATAACTTGCTTTGGAGGGTACAACAGCAGCAACCCTCCCAGAATTATGTTTTAGAAAATCTTTTTTTCTTCTTCTTGCATTTACCTTATATTTCACCAGGTTAAACTCGAGAGATTAAAATCTCCTTTGCAAGGCATACTTGGCAGCAGTGTAGTTTCGTATTCGATAACAACACCACAACAATATAACAAGTGGTAAAAATATTTTAAAAACTTGCATTCATCAGCAAAATTATCATTTCATAGATTTAGTCTAATTGAACTGTCTGGTTTAAGAGTTTTCTCCATGACCAAGCCACACAGTGATAAAAAGCTTCTTTTTTGCCCTTTCTCAGACCTTGTTCACAGCACTGCAAATAAAATGAGGCTGGGAACAAAAGGTGTTGAAGATTTTTGACCTTTGGTTCCCAACTCAAGTTCAAACCACCAGCATCACATCAGATAAATCTTTTCAGTCCCTATTCCCAATCTCCTCTCTTAGACTTCTTTCTTCTCATAAACACACTCTGTCACCCTCTGTTTGCGATAAATACTTGAGTGGAATAGAGATACTGTTCCAAGAAGTGCTCAGAGAACTTTTTAATGGAGCACATATTACAAATCTGTGCTCTTGGTTTCAGCATCATATTCAGAGAACTGGTTCACTCAAGTCATTAATATTTGGACATTCACTCCCACACTCGTAAGGTCTGAATACTGACCGCTACCATTATAATAATGGTTGTAGTGAAAAAAAAACCCTGAAACTCTACTCAAAACACTCAATTTAAAAGCACTATCACCATATTCAACGGCTGCACATAACTGAAGATGCTGATCAAAATTTCTAAGACTTCAAGTCAGAACAATGAGTGTCTGCAGGTTTAGTTTAATGGTTAACGAAATCACAGTGATCCTTTTTCCATGGCTTGGACTTCATAAAGTTTTAAAGACTTCTCCCTCTTGGCTTCCCACCGATGTCAGTCCAAAGCAACAGCTGCAATTGGAATTTTCACAACAGAGGGGAAAAGGATGTGCTTTGCTAAAATACAGAAACCATATGTTCTATATCACCGCACATTAACACATAAAACTTAATCCAAAACTTTAATAGCCATTAGTCTAGCATCGCTAGGCGTCCTACAGTTCACTTCTAGGAACAATGACTAATAAAAACAAATATGTTCACACCTGTTACCAATATACTTCCGTCATCGGTCAAGCGAAGCCTTGATTATAAACACTGTCGTAGTAAGCTTTCGCATACACAAAAATAAATGTTAAAATTTTATTTAAAAAAAAACAAAAACAAAAAAAATTAAAGCCGCAAGCGGCGTTGGGAGGGGTCCAAGCATTGGCACCATCGCGCCCCCTACGGAGCGATTTTAAAATGGCTTTTTCTTCATGATCATATGCCTTCATCCAACATATGTACTGAATATCATGATGATTGTATAAAATAATGATGACTTATGGCCAATTTTGTGCTAAGAGACGCTGTCGGATGACTTAGTTGCATCGCCATGTATGTGTCCTGGCCGCTTCCCGTCAAGGCCTTTACTATGTCGTAACACTTAGATGGGATGTCGTAACACTTAGATGGCATGTCGTAACGCACATATGGCCTGGCGTGTTTGTACAGCTGCAGCGCTTCCATGCTGTAACAAAAAAAGGCATCACACTAGTGTCACGATACCAAAATTTTGACTTTGATACCGATACCAAGTTTAGTATCACAATAATTAATACTGAAACGATACTGATTCAATACTCAGTACCTAACGATACTGAAATTACCTTAATAGATCAGAAACTCAATGTCCACAAGGGTTGACCTCATTTTCGAATTCACGGATTATTAAAAACCTGGTTTATTAACAACCTTTGAGTTGAAGCCTGTTCAACATATCAATAAGCATAGGCCTATAGTGTTACAACGCCAAATCATAGAAAACTATATGAAATATATTTCAACCGTAATAGATCAGAAACGTAATGTCCACAAGGGTTGACCTCATCTTCGAATTCATGGTTATTAACAACCTGGTTCATTAACAACCTTTAAGTTGAAGCCTCTGCAACAAATTAATATGCATAGGCCTATAGTGTTACAACACTAAACAACAGAAAAATATATCAAATATATTTCAAAAATTAAACAGTTGTAAACTAAATAATCTTTAAAACAGGTCTTTCACCTGTAAATAGATTTAAAAAGCAGCATATTCTAATAACAATACAGCATCTATCTACAATAAAATATTTCCAAATTAGAACACCTATTGGTACTGAAGTGAACTGAGTCAAAGCTTGCGCTGTATCAAGGAGCTGAGTGCACAAGCGCAAGTCACCTCACTTGGCAACCTTAGTTTCTACTGCCTTCTAGCGAAGATTCTGACAAATTACACTTTTCATCCTCTCAATCAGTAATGCGGGAGACAATTTTCCCTGGATTTTACATTTGACTCAAAACTACCGAACGTCGGAATATTCTAATACCGAACCGTTTTTTTTTTGTTTTTTTTTAAGTACCGAGAAAGTGCTGAAGTTTTGGTATACCGTGCAACACTACGTCAGACACATATTCCAATCCATTGCTCAGCTTAGCAGAGAATGCACATTTCAGAGCGCCACAGAGACAGATAGAATAATAACACATGAATGCACATTTCAAATAATAAATACGACATTGAGAAAAAACGGAAAAAACACGTAATATCAACTCGCGATCTGCGTACTGCGCGCAAAGTAGCCTACCGTTTTATTTATTTAGACATTGGCAGATAAGAAAAATTTTGGTTACGCTGACCTATAAAACGCTATTCCAAAAGCAAAATCAGACATGTTATACATCGTTAGAAAGCTTATACTCTCACCTACTGAATAAATGAATTGTCAATCAAGCCAAATTGTACTAAAAAGGGGGACAACGCTTTAAGCAACAGGTGTGGTATTACGCACAGCTATTTTTGAAGGTAGGCGTCACATATGCGCATATATTTCACAAACGGATTGTCCAAGACAATATATGACCACTCACTCGCAAAAGGGACATCTCTACGTGTAAACCCAATGGTAAGATTGTATATTTATTAAATGCTTAGTCCCAGATATTGACTGTATAATGACATGGTATAATTTAAATAAACGTTGTCTCGTTTATTTCGTTATTCAATGAGCAGCGTTTTCACTGCTGTATTGGCATATTTTAGGGCTATTGTCGGATTTATCTTGTTGCTACGGAATTTCACATTACATTACAGGCATTTGGCAGACACTCTTATCCAGAGCGACGTACAACAAAGTGTATAACCATAACCAGGAACAAGCGTGTCGAAAACCCTAGAGAGAAGTACCGTTCGAAGTGCAGGGAACAACCGCATAGTTCAACTTGGACCCCGTAGGTTAAACTGATTAACACTAACACAAACAAGAACAGCAACAACGCAGTCCATGCAAACATACAAGCAATAGTTAAGACGAGTGCATTAAGTAAGTCACCTACGAAACAGCTAACTAGTTACAACCCTAATCTTAGTCAATTTAGAGATTAAATTGAGAATACGATTTCTCTCATCATAATGACGGATTTAAAGAGTAAACGAACTCACCCGATATTGTCTTCAAATGGATCCATACCAAAGAAAAGTAATGATTCATCCTCTCAAATAGCTTTTATTAACAAACTTTTAGAAGCAAAAAATGAAATACCAACTCGCCATCGATGCTACCTACGCGCAGAGTACCGTGTTATTTATTCAGACACTGGCAACTACAGCATAAATTGCGTCTTTTGTTTATATTCAATATTAGCAATTGCAGCGAGAAACAGCAGCTGTAGACACAAGATAGTTTATATTATGATAGCAACGGAACGAAGCGGACTACATATGTATTACCGTCATTGTTTAATTATACCAGCGTGTTTTCGCGCGTTTACACGAAACTCAAGTACTATCAATAAAATGGTTTAGCTATTTCTCAGCATAATGACAGATTCAAAGACTAAACGAACTCACCAGATATTGTCTTCAAATGGATGCATGCTCAAGAAAAGTAATTATTCATCCTCTGAAAAAGCTTTTACTAACAAACTTTTGGTAGCCTCTTCCAGTGCTTCCCCGACGTTCAGACCCTACCCTCACTGATAAAAACTGGACCCTACGGTGTCGGATTACTTGCGTCGCCATGGATGTCGCTTGCCGTAAAGAAGTTTACTAGATGTCGTAACACTTAGAATTCGGAGGTACAGCACTACCGCACCCCACCTAATAAAAAAGTCCAAATGGCGGGCAAACCATATGGCGGACACAGGTGGTCCCAAAAGCAAAGTTGTAGAGCACATTCAGATGCATCGGTCGATGAAGTTTTGTGTTGATCGGACTTATGGTGTGGCAGTTATAGCCTTTAAAACTATGATTCTCTGTTATAGCGCCACCATCTGGGCGAAATAGGTGGTTTTTCGTGGCTGAGTAGTGGGGGGCCATAGGAACTGACCTACCAAATTTGGTTGCTCTAGGACTTATGGTTGCTGAGCCTCAGACATTTTAGCGGAGAAAACTGCCACGCCCCAACGAAAAAGTCTAAATGGCGGGTAAACAATATGGCGGACATAGGTGGTGCCAATGGCAAAGTTGTAGAGCACGTTCAGAGGCATAGGTCGATGAAGTTTTGTGTTGATCTAACTTATGGTGTGGGAGTTATGGCCTATTACGCATTACCCTTTGTTATAGCGCCACCATCTGGCCGACGTACGTGATTTTTAGTGCCTGAGTAGTGGGGGGCCATAGGAACCCACCTGCCAAATTTGGTTGCTCTAGGCCTCATGGTTGCTGAGCCTCAGACACTTTTAGCGGAAAAAAATAAGAATAATAATAATAATCCTAACAAATACAATAGGGTTCCACCAGCTTCGCTGCTTGGACCCCTAAAAAGAAGCGTGAAGGGGAGTGGGGGATGATGAGATGCATTTCAAAGTACGAATTTAAATGGAGAGTATTTAACGAAACAATGCATGAATTTAAATGAGCTAAATGGTTCCGCTCTTTATTGCCAATTCGAAATCTCCAGTGATAATAATCGGCCCATGCCACCGAATAAAAAAGTCCGTGAATTCCTTAAAAGGAACATTTGCATGCAGGAGCCCTGCAGCCAGCCGCAGACTCCAGGAGGTCGACACAACGTTCCACGGACTGGACAGGTGACGGTTATCATAAAAATGTGCAGCAGTGCTCGAATTTGTGGGGAAATATATATCAACACCGCTATCCAATTCAACGTTAAGCAGAGAAACAACAAGTTTGACGAATGCCTTTGACCACTACGTCTGGCCATAGGTCTTTGATTTTGGGAGCTATCAGAACCCGTGTTTTGCTCTTTCTTTGTATGCGTTCTCGCCTCGCACTGTTGGTCATTCCAGCTAGCCAACAATATCCCAGGCTTTATAATGAGTGCGGTCCATCATGGCCTTGGTCGCCATAACTGTCCAACGTAAGTTAGTATACATAAAGCAACCATAATGTTATGAATGAGACATTTTCAATATCTTACCTGTGTCCTGCCTAAACTGGTGCATGGATTGCAGGTCTATAATGTAAGGCGAAAGACGGGTGTCAACCTGGCCCAACACAACACTGCCGCCCCGAGGGTCGCCTCGAATCACCGCCTCGATGTGATGAGACACGGCCGGGCTGTAAGGACGCCAGCGACCGTGTTCGTTCAGCCATTCCCACACGACCACAGCAGACGCAAGCAACATCGTAACCCTGAAAGCACACAATCGTTGATTGAAATAAGAATCATTGCCTGGCTAATGTATTTTTTAAAAACAAAAAACTACCGATAGCACACAAGAACGCGGTTAGATTGAAGACGCTAACTGGCTAACTTAGCACGGTATATTTATTATAACGTTACATCAGCATAAAGCGGAAGACCACACTTAGCTACTCGAATGGATAAATGACAATGGAAATGTAATTAATTAGCTATCTTGCAAAATTAGCATGATGCGTTTGGCCCCCTCGCCATTATTTGAAAACCAGCGTCTAATGGTGAGAAAATGTATGCGCTGACTGTTGGCCCTTTACTAAATTGGTTTTAAGTTAGCCAGTACAGTATGTGTTTTAGGTGTTTAGCAAGCTTTTAAGATAGTTCTTTGCGTAACAAAACTCAAAAAAGCCAGCTAATATGCTTGGAAAACGCGTCATACAAATGTTATTTAGCTAAGTGAAGATTGTCCATAAATCTGCTTGCGAACAACAGGTAGCTCTAGCTAATGATTCTCATGAACAATCCAAGGTATACGTTATAAAATCACGCATAACATCCAGCAACGTTAGCTTTCTATCTTCTTTGTGGTTGGTATGACATGATGTTCCTGGGCAACATTAGCTATTTAGCAGTATTACTGTTCTGAATGTGACAACCTAGCCGGCTAGCCAAGGAAAATATAACTATGGACATTGCTCGTGTCACCAACAATCACTTTGGCACATTCACTCCATTATAAAATGCATACATATGCAACAGATTGAGCGCAAAATAAGAGAAATTACATCTTTAGCATATTAAAGCAGCATCGGTTTTCTTAATGGTATTGCACATTTATCAAATCCAAAAATATTTACCTAGCTAGTTACATGTATTCGCTCAATTTGAACGTAAATGAGCATATTCACCAAAGACTATAGCTTGGTCCTTGTTGACAAAACGTCCTTTGTGTCTCCAATCAAACCCAAGAAGGCAGACTGTCAGTCTGTCGAAATTCCCGTGTGTCCGTCTCGCCACTCCATACGAATTGATTTATTTTCTAGTTTCACGACAATTCTGGTAATTAGAAGTATAAAAACTGTATGAGAGCTTGCTCCTAAGCTAACGTCAATAATGATATATTCCAATGCAGAAGTGCCTGTTTTCTTTCTATGTTTCCTTTATGAGAAGGCATCAGAAGAAAATATACCGCCCCATTTTTTTTTTTTTGAGATAATAAGACGATTGAGGGTCTTGTCTACTTGGTTTATTTGATGTCTTCTGCACCCATTTTCCTTATCCCTTCTCCCTCGACTCGTCTTTCTACGCAATGAAAGTGAGAGTGACGGTGGGTGTATGTCTGTGTGTCACCAGGTCTATTACCACGCCCGATGCAAACATTCAGCTCTCGCTAGTCGCCAATCGCCTTTGAGAAGCCCGCCCTCTTGCAGTCAATCACTCCGCCTATGCACCTGAAGTAAAACACAGACGATGTGAGTTACCTCAACGTTTCAGTGTTTCAGTGCACACATAGTGAAATTACCATGATCAGCATTACCTGGTCATGTTTACCTGTCATTATTCAAAATTAGTTTGTAATGTGGGATGCTGCTGATGTTTGCTTTATATCATATTTGCTAAGCCATCAACAAAGCAAAGTGAGGGAACCGCAACAAAAAACCTGTATTACAACTAAAAACTTGCAAAACAATGTGGAGATGCCGGGGATTGAACCCGGGGCCTCATACATGCGAAGCATGCGCTCTACCACTGAGCTACATCCCCTTCAGTCAAAAGCCGCTATAACAGAGTGTTATGACCATAATCTTAATTCCCATTTGTTATAATTAGTTGCGTTATAACAATAATCGGCATATATTACGGAACTGTTACTGCATATCCAATCTAATTTCAAAAACCACAGCAAGTGATATATCGATGAAATAGTTAATTATGTTAATTTATGCTATGGATTACCACAACGAACACGCATTGTTGCTGCAGGTTAAGGGCAAAGGACATAGCATATTACGAGGTTACTGTAATAATTGAATGACGAAGCTCACCTTCATCGTACATCATTACTCCTCGGCTTTTATTTCAACAGAAAGCGCGAGAGGAGGCTGTCAGTAAGGCTCCATAGCTCAGGGGTTAGAGCACTGGTCTTGTAAACCAGGGGTCGCGAGTTCAAATCTCGCTGGGGCCTACGTATTTTTTTGTGCTTATAGCAAAGCGGCAGTGAAGAACGAGCGAACGAACCATGAATTACCAACAAGTTACGCACCAAAAAAAAATAAATAAAAAAAATACCGGTAAGTCCGTTCAATTATCCAGTGAATGCCCAATAACTTTCAGAGCCCGGATAGCTCAGTCGGTAGAGCATCAGACTTTTAATCTGAGGGTCCAGGGTTCAAGTCCCTGTTCGGGCGTTAGTTTTTTTTATTTTTATGCGTATGATGCATAAAACATAATATAATGTATAGGATACTAGCGCAGGGATGGTCACCCCAGGTCCCGGGGAACCACAGGGTCTGCTGGTTTTTGTTGTCTTTACTTTCCAATGAACTAATCAATTAAAGCAGATGATTACACTGTTAACTCCCCATCACCTGGTCTCTTTCGTCTGAGTGGTTGTTATATATAAGGTGAAAACAAAAACCAGCAGACCCTGCGGCTCCCCGGGACCTGGGGCCGAGAAAATGCACTGCATACTGAGCAACAAAATCTGAATGTATGCCCATTAATGTCTGCTGCACTGCATCTGATATGTTATTCAACAGATCAAGTTCAATTTTCACCAAACATTAGTATTATAATCTTGCTAAGACAACCCAAGAAACTAAATACAAATAGCATCACATTTACTTAGAAAACACTCTTCTCAAACTTACAAGATTATGTAAGTGCATCCACTCAGGATGTGCATGTACAAATTACTGTATATCCAAATGAGAATGGTGCTAATGAAACTCTGCATGCAACAAAAACAGAGAAGGAGAATTGTGTGTGTACTGTGCATGAGCTGTCAGTAATCATCACTGGTGGCCATGGCTTAGGAGCTGGACACTGATGAGTCTGTATCACTGTCGTTTTTTAAGGCAAATGCCCATATGCTCCAAAAGCTATGGAGCCATAAACAGGCTGGTGCTCACAGTATACCCTGAAAGATGCAGTTGTTCTGCTTCAGATTGGTAGGAGGCCACTCTCCTCTGGATGAAGGTACTGCTGTATTGCATCGGGCTGGCTATGTTGCCACCTAGTGTTCTTCGTGGTAAAGTGAAGGGTGGCTGCTGCTTGGGAATTCCTGGCAAATTAGTTTGTTTCCGAATCCCTCTCAAAAACTGGCCAATCATGTCCGGAATGCCAACTAAGAATTGACTGATCACGACTCGTCGTTGCTATGAATAGTCGGAAGTAAGCGGATTCACTGCAGTGTACAATTGTCTTAATTACTTAACTTGCCAAGTGCATAATCTTACAGATCTCATGGCTCTGACCTGCGTCACTATTTTATGTCTCGTTTCAGAAGCGAATTTTCCATGTGAGCACTATAAGGACATGGACTTGTATGATTTAAATATTTTTTTTAAGAAAAGTATGCGCCCAACGTGGGGCTCGAACCCACGACCCTGAGATTAAGAGTCTCATGCTCTACCGACTGAGCTAGCCGGGCAGGTAGCACCCATTAGTCATTTAACACAAGATAAACATTAAACGATTAAACATGCCTTAGGAAAATCTACCGTGCAGTCCTCGTCCTCTGCCCTGCCCCGTCCATTTCTTAGTACCAATCAAATCTTAAAATAAATGCAGTTAATTTCTGACCAATCAGGACTCTTGATGCTCGTCCATTTTTTTTACCAATCAAATCTCCCGTTCTCTGCACCTCCATTTCTTACCACTTACCATTTGTGACTCCACAAATCCGTCCATTTTTTGCAAATCAAATGTAGCAACGCAACTTTTGACCGCATCGCACCAGATGCGAATGACAGCAACAACGCCGAAGAACAGTGGGATATTATATGATTCTTAAGAACACCGTCAAATGTCCTGTGTTAATTGAACGCTTAATAGATAATATTTGGTCCCAAATTCCAAAATTAGTTAAATTTTAAAAGTCATTAAATGCGTAATAACGTTGTAACAATGAGCTGTTGTATCCATTAACATTTGAGTCAACTGCAGTCTCAAACTCCGGACATTACTGAAAAAAGAAAGTCTTTGATTCCACATGTCTACGCCTGAAAGCTATTTAATTGTCGCTAGCTAATGATAGGTTTAATTATTTACCAATCTACCAACTTCTGCGACAAGTTCCGGGCGAAATGGGCACTGCAAATATTAACTGTAAGGGTTTTCTTCCAGGAAGAAAATACATTCCCTGTAGGTCTGAGGTTAATACGTAACATATTACATGTCCAAATTGCCCCAAATAGTTTCAGGCTAACCATTTGTTTTATAGCTATGTTAATTGTAAAATTATTGTGGTTATGTTCAGTTTAATTCGTTCAAAATCAAAACACGACTTGCAAGAAAACAAGCAAAGCTAGCCTTACAATCAACCAGCTTGCCAGGTTAAAATTAACTGTGGCAATTCCTTATGACAATGAATTATTTTCCACTACGTAAGTAATTCAGTTCATGTAAACCTAACGTTGATACACACTTCTCTCTTGAGCGTCTAGCAGCGATTATAGCCTAAATATCGAGATTCTAAGTAATTGGAGATAAAACTTTTTTTGTACTCCACGTAGATCATAAACCCTTGAATATAAAAAACGACTCATTGAAATCGGTTGAGAAATGTAAACGTTATAGTGCTTTTTGTCCAGAAAAACCGCAGCTCCCCCGTTTACTTGTATTTGTTTTCAGGCCGGTCTTGCCTGGACCAATATGGCGGCCACGTTGACGTACCGCAGCAAGGGGCCGAAGCGGCCAATGCGGCGTCTATGTATATATATTTATGTTCTTACCAATCAGACCTCCGCGTGTCCGTTAGTTTATTCCCAATCAAATGTGGCAACGCAACTTTTAGACACATGGCGCCAGATGCCGATTACAGCGACAACATTCAAGAAACCAAGCCTTTGACGAGGAAGTCTGCTCAGGTTTGTTGGAGCACACATGATTTGATTACATGTTTTTGTGTTTAAGTGCTGTTTATCTTTTGGATCATATATTTGTATATGAATATTTAATAACTGAAACCATTGTGACATACTATTAAATCACATTAACTTATGTGTTTTGTGTGATTGTACAGACAGGAGGCTACTGCACCCATTCTGTGACAAACCACCTGATCCTCATGGTCCAATGGGGGTCTGTTTGTACTGTGGATAAAAATAATCAAGTATAAAAACAAAGGACAAAGAGTTTGTACCATCCATCTTACGATCCAGGTGAGCATCGGACTTGCGATCTTTGCATCCCCAAACATGTTACCAAAAAACTAAAAAATGCGGTGATGGCTTATTTTCAATTTATTCTAGACTAGGAACTTGTCAATAAATTCTAATATAATCTATAATTGATTGACATGTATACTCCAATCCCACACACACACAAACATATACTGTGTATATATAATTGAATTCTTGGTAATCATAGAAGGTAATTATTTACTTATTATTCATGTGTGGACTCTTAATTTAATATATGGATACAAAACATACACGCAGGTCATTTTGGCATACATGTTTAATATTTTTAAAGCTAGTTTACTATCTAGAAAAGGAAATAGTTTTAGTCATTACCAATATAAATCTTCTACAAAATATACAAAACATAACTTTTTATAGAAAAGAACCATACAAAAATAAGAAGAACCATATAAGGTACAAATTATCTGTATAGAAATATGTGAAAATCTATTTAAGCACAAGATACACCATGTTTTCCTTTTTCGCACCTACACAATTTGTTACTAGCCATTTCCAGACTTTGCCTTTACCCTGTGTTACTTGTCTCCCTTTTCTAAATGATCTTTCCTCCATTTAGCCTCACCCACCTCACATTAATTTTGAATCTCCCGTTCTATCTTTCTATCGCTCTTAGCTCTTTCTTCACTCTCGTTCTATTCCTTTTCTCTCTCTCTCTCTCTCTCTCTCTCTCTCTCTCTCTCTCTCTCTCTCTCTCTCCCTCTCTCTCTCCCTCTCCATGCTCCGCCCCTTTACAGCTCAGTCACGTCACCGCTGTCTTTATCTCCCTCATTTTTACCCTCCGCTGCCCAGATGGCGCTGCCAGAGATCTCCTTCAGGTCCGCCAGCAACCCTGCTCCCGCCTGTCCACCCTCTCCCTCCGCCTGCTTCTCCTCTTTCTTCTCATCCGTCGCCTCTGCCACCTCCGTCTTTTTCTCCTCCTTCTTCTCCTGGCTGGCTCTTTTCCCTTTCCTTCCCTTATCGCTCCCCCGCTGGAGAGGCTGTCCCTCCTGCGGCTGAAACCCCTCCATGCTGGAGTAGTCGTCGGAAGAGTCCGCTTCTTCTCGCTGCTCGTCCTCCGTCAGGTCTTCCGCATCCTTCAGGCTCACCCTCTCCCTGCTCTCTTTCTTGTCGTCCTCCTCCCTGCCTCGCTCTTCGTCTTCGTCTTCGTCTTCGTCCGTGCGGCTCCTCAGCAGTCCCCTCAGCCTGCTCTCGATGGGCCTTGCTGCGTTCTGCGCGTGCTCCCTGGCCTCGTTGAAGAGCTTCGTGAGGGTGTACTGCCCGTTCGTTTCTCGGTTAAGGCGATTGTAGAAGTACACCAGGGCCAGTATGAGAAAAATAAGGAGGAAGACGAGGAACACAACAATGGGGGTATTTGAATAGCTATGCGTTGATTTGACGTGCTGGGTCTCCATATTAGTAGTCGAGCGTCTCCTTCGGACTAGCATGTTCTCTTCACTGCCCATTTCATGGCCGGATTTCCTTGATGCCGAGCGCATTCCCTCTCTAGCAGCAGGAAGCACGGCAGCAACTCCGGAGCCAGTGTCAGTAGCTCCCATTTCT
Source organism: Anguilla pacifica (assembly GCA_039654925.1). NCBI lineage: Eukaryota > Metazoa > Chordata > Actinopteri > Anguilliformes > Anguillidae > Anguilla > Anguilla pacifica. The sequence goes on along the minus strand of CM077290.1, from coordinate 56,200,623 downwards.
GCTGCGGAAGCCATGATATAGTTTCCGGTAACGATTTGAAGAGTCACAAGGCCCAGTACTACCATACGGGAGGCTTGCAGTAACTGTGCTGTGGATGACTTCATTGTGGCTAGATGTGTGAGAGAGAGATAAGGAAGAAATGAGTTTATATATATATATATATATTTTTTTTTTCACTCGTCTGAGGCACTCCCTAGGGGAGCAAACAGACTATTCTCCATTATGCAAATGGCTGATCTGCACAGTAAAATGTTCAGACTTAAATAAACTCTCAGGGAGTACAAATGGTCCTAATGGGAGTCACATGTACTCTGTTGGAGTTGAATTAACACTAGACTGTTAATGTGTGATCTGATAATTGCTCGGTACATCCATCTGAAAAGTGCTGGGCCAACAGTCTCCCAGTTTGAATTACGGGAGAGTTGCACTGGTAGGTACTGGCCTGTAAAATGCATGCATAGTGTGCTGAGGCAGAGGAGTTGAGGGCATCATTTTTTTGTTTTTTTCAGCCGTAAGAACTACGCCCATAGTACATTTTTATATTCTCTTGTGCACTCTCGTGTTCAGTCTTCAACTCAGTGACCAAAAGGTTGCTTTATTATTTTAGATTTTTTAAATCAAAGGTCCCCCATTGTCACCAAACACGCGCCCGTAGGCAGGATGTGGCTGTGCACTAGCATGGGCTTTATGTTTTCGTGAGAGGAAGTGGAAAGCTGCGGTGAAAGCAGTTTTTAGTCTCTTGCTAGCTTTCATTTATAGATGAGAAACATGGCACCCTTTAGACATGAGCAGTTGGCCAGTGCCAAGTGAAGTTTCTGCATACAGTATTTTTCTGCATGCAGTATTTTTACAAAGCCAAAGTAGGGATTTTCAACAGTTGGGGCCCAGCAGAAAAAAAGTTAGAAATATTTAAATCTTTTGATATAACACAAGTATCTTGCTGGACAAAAACATGTCGCAGTGAAAATATTCATTTTTAATGAATGTCCCTCGCAGTGTAGCTTTTCTGGACAATGAACCATATGTTCTGCTATGCAGCATTGCTATTATGTATATGAGTATCAGATATACAAAACTGAGTAAAAATCAACTTAAACGGAACTGGATCTAACCAATGATCTTTCCATAAATTAACTATACACTATACAGAGCTAAAAAAAGAAATGCATAGAAAAACGCATAACTCTGCTTTGGAAAGTGCATGGTCTAATTCCTCAGAAAGCCTGTGTCTTTGAATTTCCACTGGGAACCTTAAATGCAAACACTCTTTTAATCACTACTGTTACTTGAGGGGAAGTCTTATGACTTCCGTTCAAGTCATAAGAGTTCACATTTACAGTTTACATTTACATTTAGAAGAAAAACATACTGAAGGATTTTTTTTCCTCACATTGTGAAAAACTGACCCTGTTATTAATACATAAGAAGGGTATGAGGAGGTAAAACGAGCTGGTTCAGTTTTGCTGCAGGAAAAGAGGTGTGGCGGGAGGAGAAGGCGAAAGAGGAAAAGATAAATGGGAGGAGAATATTGGTGAGAGAATCGCAGACGGACAGGCAAGGAGAGAGTTCGGGAAAATGACATTCAGTCAGAGATGAGAGGAGAGTCGCAGAAAAAAGTGTTTGCAAGCGGCAAACATCCCTCGCGTCAGAACAAGGGCGCTTAGAATTTTAAAAATGACAAATTATTTTATTACAAATTAAAAAGCCCACTCACCTTCCCGCGTCCTCAAAATATAAATCTTGTGGAAGGCGTTAAAAAATTACAGTTGAAAGAGAAATAAAAATGTCTTTTTTTTAAAAAAAAACTGTAATTACAGGTATCCGATTAGCTGAAAGAAACAAGTCGGAGAGTGAAAGTAGGGCGGATGTGTGATCGAGGGAGGGAGGAAGAGTGGGGGTGGCATGTGAGACGGAAAGACTAGCAGACTTTCAATTAAATCATTGGTTATTAGCCACGCCATTATTTTTTTTCGACATTGCCATAAAAAAGAAGGTGATGGAGGTTTGGGAGGCATTAAACAAATTTTACAGTCGATAGTATAGAGAAAGGTAAAAGATAAAACTAAGTGAACATTAGACCTATGGATTGGCATTAAACAGGGCCAATATGTTATAAAACCTTTATTGGAACCTCCTTTTTAATGCACCGTGTGTGTTATTTAAAATATGAGTATTAAATTCTTTTAATGAGTAGAATGGAAATATACATTGCAAATGATGTTTGGAATGAACTGACAGAACAGAAGGGCTCTGATAAGTCTGCCAACCGGCTGAAGATAGCAGTTGTGCTTTTCTATTACAGTAAATGACAAACACACACAGCGGACAGCAGAGACCGCAGAGTAAATGCAGTCATAATATGCATGTTCCGCGTCAAACTGGCGCTATTGCAAATGTGCTTGTGATGGTGCTGCTACGACTGCAGAGATCGCTGCACTGTTGCACTGGAACCGGAAGCACCTGAAAGCAAATGCTGGTTGAAATTGAGAGAAAGGGGGCCATGTTTCTAACCACTTCCTGTTTGTTTCTTTTTTTTTTCCAACCAAGCGACCAAGCATACGCATGCCATAAATAGCAAGCGTTTTTTTAATTTTTTCAATAGGCCCCTGAGAACACATTGCGAACACTCCAGCTCTTGCCACCATGACTCAAAATTAGGTTTATCGACAGCTCTTTGTTAAATTGCTCTAATACAGATCTCCTTTCAATCAGTAATCTATATACGCCTCGGAAGCCAGGTGTCCATACACTCAGTCCATATAGTCAGTCGATGACTTAAACTAAGAGTTTAAGTGCAGCATATTTTAATAAACCAGCAGACACAGTAACCCTCCTGGATTTGAGTTACAGATCCCTGCTCTGTATCCAAGAAGGTTATTCTTCCCTTGAGAGACTTCAAATTCTAACACCATGCCAGTGGACATCAACCGCTGACACCAAATATAATGGAAAAAATCAAAGAAACTTAGATCCGTTAAAGCAAGCAAGCATTCCCAACGAGATTAAAGCAAGTGCCAATTGTTACTGGCATGTTTTAATTAGGCAGGCGGGGCATTGTGGCTAGATAGCGCACTTCCTGGTCTAAATAACACCTAAATGACTGTCTTTTACAAGATTGCTCTTTCTGTGCCACTGGGTGGTGTAGGGCAGTGGTTTTCAACCCTGGTCCTGGTGGCACACTGTGTATGCTGGTTTTCGTTCCAACCACAATTGCAATCTCAGAATTTTAACGAGCTGTTAATTTTTCTTAATTAGGTGTTTTTCGTGTTAAAAGGAATTATTTCCCCTCTTAAGCCACATTATTTCAGAAATTGCTATGATACGCGGTGCCTTAAGTATGGTATAGCCTACCCAAGTCAGTTATTAGCTAGTTGGCTATCTTACTTCAGTTGCATGATTCTGACTACCCCCCTCTCTGGCTGAAAACGCGCCAGCGATAGGCTTATTCTTGGTAAATTCTTGGTAGCAATACGTGCACTGATTGGGCATATGTTTCAATACTTGGTAGCGATTTGTGCTCTGATTGGCCACATGTTTCAATTATTGGTAGAATCTTGGTAGCATACAATTATTTTATTGGCTATCTACCAAAAATTACACGAACTCACGGCTGAACTCGCGTATGGGTCTCTGTTGCGCTCCCTAAAGGAAGGAGAGTGCGAAAAACTATCCCACAAAATACTGATTAGAATACAACCGAGGATGCCGCAATTACGCATTGTTTTTTTAAAGTACGAGACTAAATGCAGTAGACAGTTAACTAACGAAGTCAGAGGCATAAACTATTAAGACAATAGTTTGGTACGAGTAAAACCGTCATATATTAATTGCATAAAAAGTGTCAATTTGCATATAGAATATCAGTAGGCCTATATACGTTTTATTGTGTAATTGTGTTTGTTTCTTTAACCCTTCAGAATGATTTTCCCAATATTTTAATTCAGTGTTCAAGAACTCCATTTCTTTCAATTACCAGTAATGCTTTTACATGAATGTTCAGCTAAGGACACATTTGTTACCTTAACAATACATTGCCGAGAAACTCACTTGGTAGATGGAATCTTACACTTGCTCTGGTCAGAATTTAGCCAGCTATTGCTAATGTAATCAATTACTGTGTGTTTACAACATTTTTTTTCTGTGGTTTATCATATTATTAAATCACCAAATAGTAATGAATTAATACCGTCTGCTTGTTTAAAAAAAATAAATAAAAAAAGAAGTTTATTTACATTGTTTGACAATAGTACTGTTTGAGAACATTGCTAAATTGCAAATTACCAGGTTTTTATCCAGTAATGAACATTTTCTATTTTGACACACGTCCATCATGGAAACATCATGGAAAACGTAGTCTAGCTTGATATAGGTCATTTGTAGGATATTTTATTTTCTTAAGTTACAGTGTTACGGTAACTAGCTTGCTACAATATTGTTCAAATTAATAATTATTTAGAGTTGGTAACGTTACCGTACTCATCCGTAGCTAGCTAGCTGGCAAGGTAAATTCGCTTGCCGTAATCTTTCCCAGTTATCATTCTGAGAAATGTGCGGTTATCTTTACCTACCAGTGCAGGGGAATAAGAAAAATTAGCAATTTAAGATACCTCAGTTAAGATGCGCGCATTTGTCATCGAGAAACTCGAACAAGTGATTGACTCATTCTTGGTAAATTTTTGGTAGCCATACGTGCCCTGATTGGACGCGTTCTTCAATTCTTGGTAGCGAACGTGCAGGGATTTGATTGGATTTCACTACCAAGAGACTGACGGCTGCCTTGGGTGGACCAGCTGTCTTCGACGGTGGGTGTCGTTTGTTTGTCCCCCCCCCCCTTTATTTTCAAGAGCAACCAAGCATACAAATATAAAATTACTCAAAATCAGGTTTGTTAATAACTCTTTGTCAAGTTGCACTAATACAGCCCATGTAAATATAGCCTATATCGAAATTGGTTATTAGCTAGTTAGCTACCTTGCTACAATTTCTTGATACTGACTACCCATCTAAAATATTGTTAAAACTTAATAGTCTATATCTTAAGAGTTGGTAACGTTATCATAACATATACGTAGCTTGGTAACTAGTTAGTTATATTCGCTCGAATGTCTACTTTTTCATAGTTCTGATTCAGATCAATCTGCGTGTGATGTCGGGAAAGAAATAGCCTTGAAGAATTTACATTCTTGGTGGCGATACGTGCACTGATGGGCCACATGTTTCAATTCTTGGTAGCATACAAGGATTTGATTGGACATCGCTACCAAGAATTACAGAGACTCACGGCTGCCTTGGAGGGACCAACTGTCTTCCGTGGTTGGTGTATAGGTACCAATAAAGTAAGGAAAAAAAATATTATTGCCCCGTGTGAGGATCGAACTCACGACCTTCAGATTATGAGACTGACGCGCTACCTACTGCGCTAACGAGGCTATACATGTGTAGGTGAACGATGACGTCAATGAATCTGAAGACATACCTTAGTCATTGAAATGACGTATATCTTCGTTGGTTTAGTAGGTAACGGCGCCCGGCTAGCTCAGTCGGTAGAGCATGAGACTCTTAATCTCAGGGTCGTGGGTTCGAGCCCCACGTTGGGCGAGTATCTTTTTAACCTTCGACAGGAAATTTCTCATTATACTCACATGGAAACATCGCTACCTAATTCTTGGTAGTGTAATCCAACTAAATGATTTTTTTGCTCGGAAGAATGGCCTATCAGTTCTGATCCTAACAATAATTGGATAGATTTGGGGTCGCATCGCCAACAAGAATCGACTAGACTCAAAATGGCTTGAGGTTATGGAGGCTCAATTTGCGGAGGGGAAAAGACAAAATAGTCTTGTGCAGACCTACCTCACATAAAATAGATTAAGGAGAACTGTAAGAATATTCGCCTGACGAGTGAAGTTATTATTAAGACTAGTAGTACGCTGCAGTGAAGCCGCCAACTTCCGACAATTGTAAAAATTGTTGATAGCAACTGCGAGTTGGAGATACTGTTCTGGCAAGCAACCTTCACTTCACTATGAGGAACACTAGGTGGCAGCATGGTCAGTCGTACGCAATACAGTGCTTCCTTCACCCAGAGGAGAATGGCCTCCTTACAATCTGAGGCAGAACAACTATGTCTTTCAGAGTATATTGTGAGCACCAACCTGTTTATGGATTCATGGCTTTAGGATCATATGAGCATTTACCTTAAAAAAAAAGAAAACGACAGGCTCATTCATTACAGACTTGTCATTGTCCAGCTCCTGAACCATGGCAACCAGTGATGATTACTGACAGTTCATGCATAGTATATTCTCCCTGTCTCTTTTGCTACATGCAGAGCTTCATCAGTACCAGTGCCTCTTTGGAGCATACTGTTGTATCCATTTGAGATTCCCTTGAAGATGAGATGCAAGACACTTGAAGTAGCCCACAGGAAGTGCAAGTGAACCACAGGCATCTGGATAGTCTGTTTCACTGAATGAAAGGACAGTTTTCTCATACACAGATGATCTCTGATCATTGCCAGCATTATGGTGGACTTCAACAGGGTAAGAATGGGCTTGGTCTCATTTAATTTCATGTCAGTCAAATTCAGGAATTAATTAAAATTCAATCACCATTTGGGGGGAAAAAACAAACAAACAAACAACAAACAAAAACTCCAGTGAACAAGATTCTGTAGATTGGCTGAATTGGAATTGAACTGACGGCAGTCCTGCAACGTAGGAAGCGAGCCAAGGTTGCTCCTGAATAGTCTGGGTTTATGTTGTACTTTCCAGAATGCTGAAAAACAGGCTGTGTGAAACACTATCATATCGCAACATGTCAGGGATGCACCTATATCTTTATTACGTGCATCCTGGCCAATCAGGACGACTATTCCCAAGGTTGGGGCTTGGGGGAAGTAATGCACCATACCATAAATGTATTTGAACACAGCTGTTAATATGGAACAAATAATCCCTGCACATTTAAATAAAAGAGTAGCGAATGTTTCATTCCTGAGAATGCTTCAGTAACTAAAAGCACTAAATGTACAGGCAGACTGTTGTTGAATCACCCCAATAACTTGTTCGGTTTGTCTCACAGAAATGTATTGAATGTCCCAAGCCATGCAAAGTAACAATGAACCGATGAAAGGTTTATGGACCTAAAACAAGGCTTTGTTGAGGCAAGCATGAACGAAATGTTGTTTTTATGTAAAAGGAAACAACGTGGCATAGGTTGAGATTCAATGCGGTGAAAGATATCCCTCAGGAAATAAAACGTTGTTTAAAGTTAGAAGATAATGATTGTTATTCTCCACTGAAAAGACATAGATGCAATACTTAAGCTCTCGATTTTATGTTATTCAATGCTATGTATTTCTACTGAATGTCCATCAAGAATGTGTTCTGGAAAAATACCATCAAAACAGTTTACTAAATTTGGGGATTCTGCCAGAATTGCTTTCGGTGTCAACATTAGCAACACATCTTGCTCTGCGTTAAAAAAGCATTTGCATGACATGAATGACAACATATGGCGCATAGCTATTTTAGAATAAATATTATTAAAATATTTCATAACAATTGGAATGGCTACTGAAGAACTGGAAACAGCCTCGTTTTGGGAATGTTCCAAGAGCAGGTTTTCAGTTCAAGTTCAGTGTAGCTAGTAGACCAGTAAAATGAACGTGGTATGATAACGAATACAAACGATCATGCAAGCAAACGGAATACAAAGGCCCGAACTATTCCTATTTATTTATTTGTTTGTTTGTAAAGAAGTAGGCGTTGCGTGTAACAACAGTGTACAAATAAGGATGTAACTGTTGTTCGGAACAGCGAATATAATCCTGTTTAAGAATGACCTATTGGTCAGTCGTAAGTAAGCTACTTGCTGACACATTCCACTAGTGCTGTTTTACACTTATGAGAGGGAAGATTTAGATTTACTAGCAAAAACAGTGGGCACACCTCTACAGAATACAAGGCTTGGTAGCCTAATGGAAGCGAATGGCCAGTCGTAGGCAGAAACTACAGCAGCAAACATAACTACATTTATGCAGGCTCGCGATGACATAGAAAGACTGCAGTCTGTTAAACTACGACGACGTTTATTATAGAAAAGAGCCTCTAATCCTTTCCTACCCTCGTTACGACTTTCTAGTGTGTTTGTGGAGCGCTGGAGGGGTTATTTTGTGGTTGAGCCCTCCCACTTTTTGGTCGCCTGTACGGTGAGGTAGGCTAGTGATCGAAGCAGGAAGGAAAGCGAGGCATTGAATGCTAACAAGGGGAGTGAATGTTCAAGCAGTTCTTAGGTGGGGGTTTAACATCAAGCAATGGAGAAGTACAATTAACCTGGTATGTGCCAGATCACAGTATACGTTGAGCGCCATCATCATCATCATCGGCACAACCATCTTCATCTTTTCAGTTGAGAGTGAAATGTATCGAGCCTGCATGGGATCCAGATACTGACAATGGAAATAGAAAATATCGTGGCCAACACTGTGCTACTGAAAGCCAGAGAAGGTAAGTAACAGCACGGGGAAAAATTAAGGACGAATAAAACCTGAACCATAACAAAGCGTCGGGTTGCCATTCGCGGATTTATGTTTTTCTACGCAATTATTTTTTTCGTTAATCTTTGCTTTTTGCGGATGTGGACATCCCGAACATAAAAGCTTTTCGGTTTGTGATATATTGTTGATCATTAAGAAATCAAACAAAGAATTGTGCGATCGTGGCTATCGTTGGCTAGCCGACTGGATTGATGAGTAAACAGATAGCTGTTGTGTTACATCACACAGAATACCGGTTGACAGAACCTTTTTTTCTACAAAGAGACTAGAATGCAATATGAGATGGTCAGCATAAATGGTTCTTTATGACCGAATGTTTCGTTATGTTAGTTAAACATGGCAAAATATGAATGATGTATAGACGCATGTAAAGGTGGTTAATGCCGATGATTTAGATAAAATGCAAAACAGGACTATTAGCATCTGTGAAATAATGATAGTTGAAGCACAGTGCATGCCATTACTATTTGACGCAGAAATATTAATTTTACGCTTCATGACATGAGCAGAATATGAAAACTTGACCTAGGCTGTATATGCTTTTATCAAGAAGCTGTTGATGTTTTGCTTGCAGGCCTCTGAAAGATTGGGGTAGGCGAAATTTCATACAGAGTACGCCAGTTAAAGGATATTTTACCTGGGAACGAGGCAACTGTAGCCCCAGGCTTCAGCATTGCTGAAAAAGAAAGGACAAAAAAAGGGGGGGGGGACAGAATTTCAAACATGTCAAAATAGAGAATTGAAGAAACTGATTCATTGGTGGACATTACAGTCCCACATACGCATAGCCTATTCGTACGCTATTATGATGGGGCCATTCCAGTGAATTACACTGAGAAGTTCATTTGTTCATGTACATTTTACATTTTAAAAAGTCACTGCAACATGCTTGTAAAGTATAGCGCTTGAGGGCTGCAGCTCGGGATTTCAACGTCCATTAGAATCCATGCAAACCACTGATAATCGTTTTACATCTTGGATGCTGCAGTGGTAAGACTGCTGTTGTCATGTGTTGGCAATAGCGTGACGTGTGTCCAAACGACCCGCGTGAATATGAACATTACGTGTGAAGTTTTTTTGCAATAAATATGCCTTTTAATACAATGGTTCTGTTGAGTGTCATTAGTTCATGACATGGTGAGACTCATGACATATCAGATAGTGTTATGGACAGAGCATAGATGCTAATGAGTGTGCACATTGCACATAGCTTGAATGCACTTGCTCACACCCACTGTCATGTAACTGCCCCTAGCTTTTCAACCTGCAGTTGAAGGACCAGGGACAATAAAATACTGAAGATGGTGTCAGAAATATGTTCTGACAACATGGAACCAATATAATGATTTTTATTTTGCATTATTTGTATTTTTATAATAATAACAGTTATTTAAAAATATATATATATTTTTGGTCTGAGGCTGTTTTTTCATGGTTTGGCCTAGACCCCTTAGTTCCAGTGAAGGCAAATCTTAGTGCTACATCATACAACCACATCCTAGATGATTCTGTGGTTCCCTAATAGTGAGGGGAAGGCCCTTTACTGTTTCAGTGTGACAATGCCCCTGGGCACACAGCAAAGTCCATATAGAAATGTTTTGTCGAGAGTGGTGTAGAAGAACTTGACTGGCCTACACAGAGCCCTGGCCTCAGCCCCGTCCGACGCCTTTGGGATCAATTGGAAAGCCAACTGCGAGCCAGGCCTAATTTCCCAATCAGTGCTCAACCTCATCAATGTACTTCTGGCTGAATGGTAGCAAATCTCTGCAGCATTGCTCCAACATCTAATATAAAGCTTTCTCAGAAGAGTGGAGGTTGTTATAGTAGCAAAGGGTGGACCGACTCTATATTAATGGTCATAATTTTGGATGAGATGTTGGGTGTCAGGTGTCCACATGCGTTTGGCCATGTTGTGTATATTTGGCCAATTGCGTTTTTGCCCTATAGAAGGGCATTTTGACATCAGCTCTAGGCGTTGGGTGGATAATTATGTGGATGACATTCATATGTCTAAAATGAAAACTTCTAAAGCAATAAAATAACCACAAATTGATCAGTATTTCATTATTTTCTAATTAAATGTATAAAATGTGGCGAAAAGCCTTCTGCCTTCAAACCAGGGGCAGACTGTGCACCCTTGGGCTGATTCAGTCTGAATGACAAAATACCCTAATGAACTGGGAGTCAATATCTAACTAATACACATCAATGCTCACAACTGGTCAACCTGATCATTCATTTCACAGGAAGAGGACAGTGTTTTTTTTTTTTGTTTGTTTTTTTTGTTTTTTTAATTCGAGGTTAGGAGATTATATGAGATTGGCTCAATAGACTGTTCTTATCTGAACTCCAATTTTTTTTTTCTGACCAGGGTTTCTTGTTAAAAATGAATGACAGCTACCCTACTGTACATCTAAAAAGTAGTGGTACTGTAGGCATAGGACAGAAATATTGGACAGAATAAAGAAAGAAATTCCACACAATTTAATGAAAATGTCCTTTAATTTTAAGTAATTGTGCACAGTTGTAGCCTCATTAAGTTATGTCAATCTAACCAGGAAGGCATTCTACAGGATGGGCACTGCTGACTGGGCTAATGATAAAAATGCAGTAGGGTGGAGAAGTCGGAGAAACTTCAGTTTGAAGCCCTGATGGTTCTAGTGAACCTTAAAGGCACGCCTAAAATACACAACCTAGGTCTGCAAATGCAAATTTGCAGTTCATGCTACCATGGGTTGCACAGACTCTATAAAAACATAAATAAATAATACAAGTTAATAAATACAGGGGCAATATTCAATATGATTGGTTTGTACAGAAGAACCATGACTAGGCTATATCAGGGTAATGCAGTCTTAGAAATAAATGTATCAGAGTTATGAAAAGATACACTATCTGTCTGGCAATGTGACATTTAGTTATTGCTTGGTGGACCAGGCTGCTGATTGGGTCAATTAACATTACACTGCAGGCATTTAGCAGATTACAGGCATTTATATTGCATCCATTTATACAGCTGGATATATGATGAAGCAAATGCAGGTTAAGTACCTTGCTGAAGGGTACAACGGCAGTGTCGAACCTGTAACCTTAAGGTTACAGGACCGGCTCCTTACCCATGATACTTCACTGCCGAGTAATGAACGGTTGGGCAAGGATGGGAACCTGAGAATCCTTTTTTCTCCCCCATGGTCCTCCAGAATATGTTTATGGACTTCATTTTTAATAGGACATAACCCAACAGTGTGATAGACAGCCCTGCTGAAATCGTTGCCAGTCAATACCGTACACACTGTCAAGCATCAACTTTTTCATGATTGCCAACAGATCGAATAGATAGAAAAGTTTACATTGTGAAAATATGATAGTCTTGACAAATGAACCAAAAAAAAAAAAAAAAAATTTGTATATTTGTATGTGTATGAATCCTAAAGGCTTTAATGGGGTTTTAATCAGTATTAATGGTAATGGAAAGATTTTATAGGCCCCTCCTCCAAGGGTTGACATTTTAGAATTTTCAAAACAGCATTGTATACTTGGTGTGGGCTGTATTCCAATCAATGTTTATGCATAAATTCTGCCTGACCGCAATATCCAAATGGGCCGTGGAGAGACGCGATTGGCACCGCTCGCGAAGAGAAGCTGGTATTGACATTTGTCCGCCGCAGATGACGGACTCCCGGACACGGGACCTTCGGGTGGAGGATGAGGAATCTACACGGGAAGTGGCTTCTCTGCTGAGGACGTGTTTATTGTCAGATGAGAGTTTGAGGAAGCAGGCGTTTTCCCCCTGTCTGTGCAGGGTGTGATAGACCGATGAGGTACGCACGCAATGCCTCCTGAGCCAAATAGGCTAGTAATAATAATAATAATAATAATAATAATAATAATAATAATAATAATAATAATATTACGGATTTACGTTGCCTTACATTGCAGGCATTTAGCAAACGCTCTGATCCAGAGCGACTTACGCAACTTTTTACCTAGCATTTACATTGCATCCATTTATACAGCTGGATACATACTGAAGCAATGCAGGTTAAGTGCCTTGCTCAAGGGTACAACAGCAGTGTCCTACCTGGGAATCGAGCCTGTGACCTTTAATTTACAAGACCAGCTCCATACCCATTATATTATATTAAATTGCATTACCGATGCAAACGGTAAAGAAAGAGTTTTACCACTGAATTTAATATCTAGCTAAATCTGATGAGGATCTTTGACCGAAAGCTCAGCTGCTTAATAAATGTTTGTGAAATTTGCAACAGAGAAAATGTGCAGATGTCCTTCTTTTTGAATTTATCATTTTGCCTCCAGCACTTTTTTCTGAAGTTTTCTCTGTGTGTGGTGGTTCCCTTTATCTACCATCAACTCTTTAAAAAATTTTTTTGGAAAGGAGTTCAGTGTCAGTGTCTTAAATATGACGGACAGGTAGATTTGTGGGTGGGACCTCCGCTGAAGAGGGCCAAATATAAAAAGGCCGTCTTTATTTTGAGTCGTCTGGCAAAAGAAGTGACGATGTCACGGGTGGAATGCCTAAGGGGGGAGGTGTGCTTGCGTTGCATGGTAAAGTAAACTGTTATTGTGAACACCTACCGAAGATAAACAGTCCAGTGGCGCGGGCCGTCTCTGTGGGACCTCAGCGGCTTTCCTGGAAGGGCTCATCTTAGATTAGCGAACCGTTAGGCAACGATGGGAACCTGGGAATTATTTTTTTCTTTTCCCTTGGTCCTCTAGAATACGTCTGTGGACTTGAGCTAAGGACGTAAGTTAAATAACGTGACGGTAGTTCATGCTCAGTTAGATGTGTCATTTGTGTTTGTGAGCCCTGGGCGTTCTCACGTAAAGGTGTGTGCTTGTGTGTGTGTATATAACACAGGCCTATTTTACATCGTCTGCGGCACTGTGTTTGTATTGGTAACCACACTCAAAACATCAAGATAAGTTGAATAGCCTCTAAAGGAAAACTCTGTCATCCAATTATGTTTTTATGTCAGATAATGAAAAAACATGGTTTCAAGTGTAAGCGATAATTGGCTTTATTTGGTCTATGGTGTAGTTAAGAACGTCTTAAAACAGTTGGACAGAACAGCTTGACATAAGTGGGCTAGTGTACTTTAAAACAACTTTGATTGCCTATATGTTGTTCTTAGCATTTCTTTTTTTTTTTTTAAACAAAAAAAAAGTTTTGTGTGTTGTGTTTTACTACTATAGGAACTGGTGAATTATTTGACACCAACACTATAGCAATTTAAAACTCAAAATGAAAAAATTTAATATCTGATTTCTGGAGATATGCTTTGCATGGTCAGTCAGCTGCGATAGGGGAAGTCTACAGAGCAACATCGCACAGTTGGCGATGGACAAACTGCAGTGTGAAACATTAAGAGCTGCTGACTGACAGTCTGCCCCATAAAACACCAGAAGAAGATTCCATAACTCCAAGTGCCCTCTTTAGTGTTGGTCACAGCAATGGCTGAATTTCAAGGTTTTTTCTTTTTTTCTTTCCTGCATTCTTAGAACAGCATGTCACATGTGCCCGCCTGTGTGTCGTTTACGTAGGTTACAGTACATACACATTTTTTTCAAATTTAATATTTTGACAGCATTGCAAGATTAGTAATTTAGCCAGTACAGCACATTGCTGGTTTTTGTAGCTCTGTGTAGATGAAATATGTCCTTGGCATGAAACATGTGTGCTTCCTTGTTCTGTTTTTTGTCTGTAGAAATTGGAATGCAAAACCGCACTGGGATGTTCCTCCTTTTGCCTTGTATATAAAGCACATTGCAGTGTTACAGCTTCCTTGCTGCGGTTTTGTTTAAGAACTACAATAGCCATTAACAGGAGTATACTGTGTGCAAATTATATGTTGTGGAGTTTATATATTTTATTCTTTATCCACTTGCTGACCTGACAAAGATGTCATTTGAAACCTTAAAACAAATAGTCTTGTAACCCTCTCATAACTGAATTGAACAGTTTTAAAAGAAGAGCAACTGACCACAGCATGTTTGTTTTGGGTCCCATTAAAAGCAGAACATACATTTAGTTGTATTAAAAAGATGTGCCCGCATACAGGGAGCTTTTCAAAAAAAAGTTCAACGCAATCCTTGTTTTTAGATGCGTATGGCCCCTGTGCCTGTTCCAAATGAGGTCTTGTGGAGCTCCGGCCATCATGCATGTAGTCCACTAATCCCCTTTCCCCCTGGCAGTGAAACAACAGGAGACACTGATGCAAGAATAATAGTATTGCTTTTGATATTTTCATCAGAATTTAGAGAACTGTAAAATAAAGGAATCTGAACATTAGGAAGAACAGTAGACTTGGGGGGGATGAGAGACGAAAGTGTGTGTAGGAGAGAAAAAAAATCCTTCTGGGTTTGACTTTTGTGGAATGACTGGAAGAACAACAGTCATTTCTAAACTCTGAAGGGAGTGCTCTTCACAGCAGTATTGATTTGCAATTGATATGTCATGTAAATGGCATGTAAGTTCTTATAGTCTTTTACAGTTCTTACTGCCAGCGAGCGGCCATATAGTCTTATTCACATATTTGTAATACTTCTTGCTAAAAGCCAAATGTGTAACACATTTGTTTTCTATGCTTCTTCTTACCGGCATAATTCACTCAACATCTAGGGTTTGACCCCACCAAAGCAAAAATAACCAAAGCGCAAGTGTCATTGTTCCTTCCTTCATCACCGACTAGTTTGCCCGTGTGAACTGAATGATGTCATTTCCTCCGAGGTACAAAATAATTTTGGGGGGCAGCGTAACACAAAATTTGCTCGGACAGGGGGAAAAAAAGAAAAACTAACATCTAACAGTGAATAGAAAATTCTCCTTGATCACTGAGGCAACTAAAGCTAGGTTTTTAAGAACATTTCCACTTAGTATTTTTGGTTAGATCTGGAGGTGAACCTATCTGAACAGGTACTGGAATGTGTCCGATACAAGCAATCGCAATATTATCAGTTGCACAGTAGCACCACAACACAGCTGTGTTGGCCCAGAAGGTAATAATGGACCAAGGGAGCTGTGTTTTCCAGGAAAATCATGTGCTGCTGTTCAAAGATTGAGCAACGTGCATAGGGCACGAGCCCTATTTTAACAGTCGACGTGCATTTGATTTTTAAAGATGTGTGTAACGGAAACCACACTTGAGTCAGAGAAACTGGAACTGCCATGCAGAGAGAGAGAGAGAGAGAAAGAGAGAGAGAGAGAGAAACGTTCGCGTCCCTATCAAATTTACCGTCACGATAGCTTCCGAAATTCTTTAAGCGAGTGATGCAGTTGCACTGGGGTTTCGGGTTTCTGACGATTTAGGCCGTGTTTGTTTTCAAAATGAGCGCGCTGCGGTAAATCTTGCGTTCGGTGTACAGTGCCCACAGCGTGCCGGGTTCGAGCGGCGCAGCTCCTCGCAGACGTCTGCCTTTAAGCATTTTTGGGTGGCGGTTGATTGGCAGAACGGAACAGCTGTCAGGAACATTTTAAAAAGGCCATAAACCGAGAGCAGCTTTTGTTGGAAGAGACCGTATGCAAACACTGAGAGAATGTGCCATTGAACATGCTCTGAGCAAACAGTGAATAAGCTACTGTGGCTCTGTGAGCAAGCCAAGCGGAGATGGTGTTTGTTCTCCACACTGATGTTCACGGGGTGCTTATTGGACTCACTGAAAGGGAACAATGTCCATAAATCAGCTGTGGTCCACATCCACACTGCAGTATTAGTATTTGATGTGAAAGAAGGTCATTTGAACAACCGGGCTTATATGTATACAGTCTTATCTTCCGCGTCTGGTGTTCCTATTATTTTTATGACTGGGATTTAAGAACAAGACCCTCTGGATCCTGATGTGTCAGCCAGGGTGAAGGGTTCCAGCAGACCACATATGCATATTCAGTCTGATGTACATAGTACATTTTGAATGTACGCAGATGCGTTATTCCATAATCACATGTTCTTGAACTTGAACTGTGTGTGCTGATAGACTTGTGTTATTGAGACTTTCATCATGAAGGCTGGGGTCTCTGTGTAGATCATTCTCTACATCTGGTTCCCTAATCACCCCCCCCCCCCCCCCCCCATATACACACACATACATCTGATTGGCTACCCAATCCTTCGCTTTCTGTATCCTGTTTGAATCCCATCACTACAAATTGCAATGGAGCTCTAATTTGACCTACTCAGAGAGATTTGGTGATTTTTGCAGCCAGTTAGACACAAGCTGGCATCACTACCTGCATGTCTCACATTGGTTTCACAGGAAATGGGTGAGTTTCCAAATGAGATTTTAAAAAAAGAAAGAAAGTAAGCCTGCTTTCTAAAAATCTTTGTCACTGTAAGCAATTCATCATGAATCTGAACGAGATCTTAACTGAGAAATGGGATCATTGTGGTTTTCATGCGGTTTGTTTTGGCAGTGATGTTATCAGCCTGCTTCACTGAAATGTTGATCGATTTCGATTGGTGAACTTTTTCAGCTCAGGAGAGTGCAATAACTTTAGCCTCAGCCTTGTCTGGATGGATGACATCGCCGTCCTCACAACCATTGGTGGGGTGAGGTGAAATTAGAAATGCCCCAGGGTGTGTTGGGCGTGGCCTCCCGAGCACAGAGAGGCGTAGCTGAGCAGCGACAGGCACACACACGCTTCGTTCTTTTTTTAAAAGCCCCCCACCCCCACCCCCACCCCGTTCCATGGACGTTAATGTAACATGCTAAAGTTCATTTGCGGGCTCACTGGAGTAGTAGAAACTTGAGAGAAGTGAGCCAGGTGTTCTGTGAAAACTTTATAAAAACTCTTATACTTTTTTTTGAAAAAGTTTTTATTGGCCAGTATCCCTCTCAAGTTTTCCACCCAATGCCTAAAAATAACTCCTGGCACGCGCGGTATCACTAATAGGATCAGAGAGGGTCATTTGATGCAAATGAAGTAAAAACAGTCCCTCACGAGAGGGTAAGGCAAATCCAATTGGGCATTCCTTATAGCTTTGTGCTACAAGCTAACAGGCGGCACTGTTGTTATGCTGGTGTAATCAAGTCCCGGCTACTTTGGAAAGTTCGCGTTAGCGGATTGTTTGAAGGTTAGCAGAATATTCAATAGCATTTGTGCTGCTTGCACCGCTTCGTGCACAGACCACCTTTTTGGAGCTCAGCGCCGTTGCTAGCGCTGGTGTGCTTTTTCAGAGGACGTCTCTGAGACTGGGTGTCCCGGAGATCCAAAGCCATGGTCAGCCACCTTCAGTTTAGTATCGCCAAGCAAAATTACTGAGTTTGCTGGATAAACTGCACTGGGTAAGACCCAGAACGCTCTCAAATCTGGAACATGGATTGAAGTAAAAAGAGCTGTTCTAGGTTTTACTCAGCGCAGTTATCCAGCTAACTCGATAATCCTGCTTTGTGATACAGGCCCCTGGTTGTACTTATACTACAGGGCATCTTTTCACTGTTCTGCCTAGGGCGCTGGTTTCTGTTTTTTTTTTTTTTTTTTTTAATGGTTTTAATGGCCCAAGGTGTCAGAGCCAGCTGCTGCCATAAAGACTTGTTTAGGGCCACAACTGTCCCTGGGCTACACAATTCAAGTTTTTTTTTTTTTAAACACTTTGGTGCCGCCAAACCCCTTGGGGCGAGCTCCACAAGGTGCCCTACAGTTAATCAAGAACACAGTGAAAGTGAAAGATACACCCCTAAAACCCGAAAGGGGCAAGGACTAAAGCCGCGTTTCCACCAAAAGTACCCGGAACTTTTAGTCCCAGGAACTACTTTTCCAGGAACTAAAAGGTTCCTCCAGCCCATTGTTGTCTGCATTTCCACCGCGGTCTAAAGTCCCGCAAATTTTAGGCAAATTAGCCCACTGACGTATGAAAAAGCGACGTTGTCCTCGGTCCATCTGTCCTATGATTTCTTCTGTAACCCCATACTACCACCGAAGTAGCCTACATTATTTTCTAATAACCAGGACAGCCCGGAGGGGTTTATTCCACTTATATACAACGGGTTACCAACAATGACTATATATGGTTACTTTTGTATTTATTGATTTTTATCGATTTAATCACCTGGAATTGAAATATTCTTCTGCAGCCGTTTGGGCATATTTTACCGGCATATAAATCGGTTTGCGGCTGCAGATTTTTAAACATGGCGGTTGAAAATAAACACAAAAAAATGCTGCGAGTACTCGACCAATCAGAAATGTTCAGCGCTGCAAGCTCCACCCAAAAGGTTCCTGTACTTTCGGAAAGTACTACCCCCCGAGCAGGAACTTTTTTGGGGGTAAAATAAAGCCCCCGGAACTAAATTTAGACCCTAGTTCCTGCGGTGGAAACGCACTGAGTTCCTCAAAAGGTTCCTAGTTCCGGGGTAAAGTTCCTGCGGTGGAAACGCGGCTTAAGTGCTCATTTCCAGTAGGGTGACACCTTTTCAGACTGCATTAATTCAGCAGTGCTGAATAACAGAGAGGTGGCTCCAGGGGTGTTGGTTCAGTTCCCAGGTGGGGCTCTGCCATCGCACCCTGGGGCGAGACACCCAGCCTGAGCCGCTGCTGCAAACATCCGGCTGCCTGACTGGATCGTATGTAAAGAACGTCAGCTGGTTAAGGTCCTCTGGGGGAAATAAAAGCGCGCCCGCGATAACATCGGAAATGTAAAGCGACAAGAAAAGAAACGTTCGCTGTGTGTTGGGGGGGGGGGGGGTTCGGGGGGCGGGAGCGGTGCCGAAGTGGAGGCCCTTTGCGAAGCGCCTGCTGTCTGAGCAGGAGGAACTCGCTGGGCGGAGTGTGTGTTGCACGGGGGGGGGGCGGGGCTTTTGCTCAAACCGGACCACCTCTCAGCTCATCGCCACATTCGCGCAGCTCAGCCGTGACCCGGCCCTGCGACTGGGTTTCACGTGTAGTTCAACGCGTTCGTCCCTTTGGGAAAGAAGCTGGGAGGCTGCGTCTTTCTGCCTGAGGGTCCAGCCGCCCTTCAGTCTTAGTGCACACACACACAACCTGTTTCTGTTTGAGGCCCGGTGACGGAGCTTTTGTCATTTCTCCGTGACGATTTCGATGAGTCGAGCTTAATCCCGCAGAAGGAGGAGTGCGAGTTGTTTGACTATGGCGGGCGGCAGTGTTCGATGGCCTCTGGAAGCGGGACGGGTGCGCTTGGGAACAGGGGGCCGACGCAGCATTGTGCCGCAGATTACGATCGTCCTTGTGCGTCGCATCAGGATGTGGTGTGTGGAGATATCATTGTAGGCCCGAGGCAAGGTATCGAGTGTTTTGGAAAAATATGTCCATGCATGTCAGAACTGTTATTTCATTCATGGCATGGCTGTGGCCGGATATGTGTCATATTGAGTGTGACTTCCGTAGTAGAAATACTTTTATATTATACCTTAATGCCTTTTAATTGCTGTACTACAAACAGTGCAGCTTAAGCTACTTCTTCTAAACCTCTTAAATTTAGAGACCCATATTTAATCTGTATTTAAGAGAGCTGAAAATCAGTACATGGGAGTAAACCTTTCCCCCCTTTTAGTTTCAGTTAAACATGATACAATTCCTCCCTTGGTAGCTTTTTGAAAGAACACTGTTGTCAAAAAATGATAAACTGAGGGCCTCTTTGAGTGTGTTTTTTGGCACGGTACGTTCCTCCTCAATCGGTTGAAAACTTGCTTTTTTTTTCAGCTTTCGCAGATTTAAACCCTGGAAATATATACCGGCGATTACAGTTTTTTGTGCTGATTAGCATCTCTGGCAGCGACCGTCATTTGGAGAGGCGCAATCCGAGTCGTTTGAACGTGAGAAGATTGTGCTCTCTTTCTCGTGACACGGGTAAGGGCAGTCGTGTGGATAACTGTTTGGTGACAGCGCCAGTTTTTGCCGCCAGTTTTGGGTTTCTTGGCGTACGTCGTGACGGGACGATTTGGAACGCAGCCTCGATAAATATTTTCCTTTCTTTTATTGCTAGGGAGTACCCCGGGCCTCTACAATGAAAGCGTATCGTGGAACACAAACAATACATTCATCTTGCAAATTTTTATTTAAAAAAAAAAAAAAAAAAAAAAAAAGCGCATCCGAAAAGTGAAAGATGAGATGAAATGTTACAGAAAAGGCCAGTTTGTTGTTTAGACCCCTTGGTCGATGCGTAGCTTACTGCCTTTTAGTACACAGAAGGCTTTTTTAGTAGTACGGCTAAAGAAGACCTGATTACCCCAAGAGCTCACCAGGAAGAATGAATGGTTCTCATTCCAACTTCTACTTTAAATCCTATTTCATACAATAATGTGTTTCTTCCCCGCCCAAACAAAACAAAAAAAACCATACTCATCTGTAGATTTTAGATGGGTCAACCTACTTCGTGTGTGTTCGTTGTCATGTTGCCAACTCTTTTAGCCAATGACAGGTGAGGAGGTGACCCTCTCGGAGGGGTCAGCGAGCGTCACACATCAGTAACTGGTGAGCATTCTCCCCAGCCTCAGCGTGTAGAAATGGGCTGACTGTTAGCAAAGTCCTTAGAACACTGAGTCCTGGGAAAGTTCCGCGGAACGTGACTCGAGGATCGTTTTAGCTTTCTACCTGCGTGAAGTTAGTGTGGTGGCAGACATGTTTTGTTATGATGTCATCATTATCCAAAAACTAATGGGAAACGAACATGTAAAAAATAATCTAATAAAAGGTTTAAAAAAAAA
Source organism: Anguilla pacifica (assembly GCA_039654925.1). Taxonomy (NCBI): domain Eukaryota; kingdom Metazoa; phylum Chordata; class Actinopteri; order Anguilliformes; family Anguillidae; genus Anguilla; species Anguilla pacifica. The sequence goes on along the minus strand of CM077290.1, from coordinate 56,179,382 downwards.
AAAAAAAACCTGCAAAGCCCTATTTTGGCTTGACGTTGACATGAGCAGATGGTTAGACTATTTTGTTTGCACATTCAGACATATTTTTAAAAGGTTAGCTGTATTTTTACTGCCTTCCAGAGTGTTAATTTTGTTCTCAAACAAAGCCAGATCAGCAAAAAAAAGCCCATTGTTCCAGTATTCCTTGGCTCATCTTTTACATTAAGGAATGCTATTTAGTCCCCAGGGGTCACTTGGTCTTGGTTGCTTTGGTCTCTATATACAGGGTCTTAATGGGAATGTAGCAGTTAGGCAGAATAGCACTGTTTTTTTTTTCCTCCAAGAGGCTGATGCGCTGGCGTACTGAGAGGGTCTGTATCAGATGACACTTTTCTCCGAGGCCGAAGAACTTGGTCGTTGCCCCGGACGCTGGCGGGACTTCTGAGCCTTGTGTGACGGTGCAACGAGCGTTTTACGCCACGTGCTTGACCTAATCTGACTCGCTCTTTTTTTACGGGATTAATTATTGACACATTTGTTCGCGTTTCACGACGCGTCTTGAGTCATACGGGGGGAGTCTGCTGTGCGAGTCGACTCGCGTGAGACAGATGCAGCGTTGAGACAAAGAGAGAGCTGCGGCAAAGATGCAACAACATTTTACAAAGAACTTGGGTGGCATTATTATTATTTTTATTGTGAATTTATTCCAGTGGTTTCTTACCAAATGCATAATTTGTTTTGTGGAGCTGTGGCTCGAAAATGTGGAAACATTTGTGTAGATGTTGATTAAAACTTTTCAGTGCTTCATCGTCAGTGTAAGCTTTTTGCCCAAATTTTTTTAATCCTTGACATCCAAGCTATGTCGGGTCATATTTAGCAGACAATGGATTGCTTCTTCACACAGTATTTGATGTTGCTTTAGATTGGGATCATTACACTTTATATAAGAATACACTTTGCCGCAGTTGAGCCTCTGAATATTTCCGGGTACATATATTAATGAAGTGTTTCAGAGCAGGAGTGCTGAGATATTTTTTCCCTGTTAGCTCATAATGGATAAGGTTGGGAGAAACCTGATCCTCGATCAGGACTTACGCTCTTAGGTGTTTCATGAATATGGGCCCTGAATATTTGCTTTGAATATGGGGCCTGAATACTTGCTTTTGATCCATAACTTTCACAATGAGTTGTGGAAGGGGGGGTGGGGGGAGTCACATCAGTGTGTGATCTGTGATAAACTCTTCATTAGATAGTTAGTGCTCTCTCTCTCCCTTTCTCTTCTTTTTCCTTTCTTTTTTCCTCCCCCTCTTTTCCCTCGTCCCTCTCTGTCAGGGAGGCTTCGTTTCCAGTGTCACTGGGCTGCTTTGCCTGCGCTTTTGGGAGTAACCTTTACTCCACTTCTTGGCTTCAGAAGGCCAGTGATATTAGGCTTTTGCCACATCACATCCTCAGGAAAGCAGTCACGAAAACACACAGCGCTGTTCAGCGGGAAGGGACGCACGCTGAAAGCCTGGTTTTGTTCCTTCTCTTTGATGAGACACGGCCACTTGACCTCTCAACCTCACTTGATTTTGCCCGTGTTGCAATTCGTCTTTAAATTTGGAGTTTTAAACTCTTTTTTACGCCAGTGTAATGGGTCGGGTACTCCTCATTGTTGTGGTGGTGAACATGGGCCACATGTCAGGATCTCAAAATGAATCCAGAAGGCTTTTGTTGTGAGTAATTTTGCAACAGCATACATGCAGCACTGGATTATTACTTTCCTTCGTCCATAAAAATTATTTCCTTGACTCAGTCACTGTTCATGCCTGTCTGTATTAATAGTTTAATTAACAGAAGGGTGGTTAATCTGCAACTGTGCTTGTAACTCTGAGGTTGCAGGTTCAATTCCCTGCCCGTGTACCCTTGGGCAAAGTACCTGACCTGAGTTTCTTCACTGTGAATCCAGCAATGTAAATGGATTGTATGTCAGAACAATGATGGGCAATTTGAGACACTCTGGATATCAGCATCCACTAAATGCGTGACGTGTAAAATTGCTTGAGTGACGGTGTCATCGCGGTTTGATGTGGATGGTTGTGCTGATAGCCCTGCTCTGGGGAGTCGTGCGTAAGTTTCGGAGAGAGACGAGAGGGCGAAAGCCGACTGTTCTTGCGGCTGACTGACTTTGGCGGAGGCTGCCGCGTTTCTGCCACAGTTGCTCTGACACCTTCCTTTCCCCAAACGTTCGTCCCGATGTTTCCCCCGGCTCGAGCTCCGCATGGTGTCCCGGCTAGACAGACGGCCGCAAGTTCGCCCGTTGGGCGCGATCGCTGTAATAATTAGAGCCGTAAACACACGCGTGTGCCCATTGAGCCCGAAGGGAAGGAAAAGCGGACGTGCTGTCGCTTTGGCACGATTACTGAGGTGAATACGAAACTGGAGGATTTTAAACGAGGTGCACCGACAGTTACTAATTCATTGCAGCTGTCGTTGTTGGTGATTATAACATTAAAGCGCTGGAATGAAACTGCATCATAAACACACAGGTCATAAATGAAAGTTTAAACTCCTGAAAATGTTTATTTTTTTGCCTTAAACAAGTGAAGTAAAATTGCATTGAACTGCCTTTTGGATAGACTCTAAATTTGTTTTATTTTTAACAATCTCGTGCTCTAGATCCTCTGCTGTATGATTGCAAACACACTGATACAGGAATACTAACACGTAGCATTTTGAATGTGTTTTTTTTAAATGAAAGGTGTGACTTTTTTAAAATTTAAATTCCAGCATTTTTACCCACAATATTATGGAGATTGATGAGGCGTAATTTCATAACTTTGCATTGCTTGACACTTCCAGTTTCATGCCCGTTGGGGTGATCGGCTAGTCAGTTACTCTGGGGTGCGTGTTTTTGAGGTTCTGCTGTAATTTTATGTAATTTCGCAGCATTTCCCTTCTCAACCTCCTCTCCATCCTCCCATAGACAACACCCCCCCCCCGGGGGGCCCAAACCATTCCTCCTGTCTAATGGCTTGTGATGTTCCCATGAGCCTCTTGGTGGCCCACCCAGCGCAGGATGCCTCCCTCTTATTTTCCTAAACTCTCAGCGGAGGTTTAGATTGGACGGCTGACAAGCGGCGCTCCGGTGACGTCTGCCTTCTTCTTCTTCCTTTCCTTTCCTTTTCTTTTTCTTTTCTTCCGTTACACCGCCCTCTGAGCGCGCACACGGTCTTAGTGTTCCTCTCGTTCGGCTGTGACCGGTCAGCAGGGCCAAACTTTACCCCCTTCACACCTTCTCAGAAACTCGCTTTCCCAGAATTCCTAGCACCTCGCTGAGTCAGGTGGACGTGCGAAGTCTGCCTCACTGGTCTCAGAGTTTTAACGGTTTCACGCGGCCCCCGAGCCTCCCAGCACTTAGTCCTTTCAGCTCATTTTAAATGGCAGAGCTGATTATTTCTGCTCCTTTTTGAATCAGATATTGGTTTTACTTTGACTAGCTTGCCTGGCTACAGGGCCCCAAGTTTGTTCCTTTTATTCCGAATTACATCAGCGAGCCCCCTTGTGCCTCTTTTTTTCCCCCTCTGCCTCTTCAGCAACTTCGCACATTTAACTGACTGTCAAAATGGCCGTGACAAATAACTTCTGGAAAGGTTAATTTCACTTAATTTCATTAACAACAGTCACTTGTCTGTGATGCTTTTGTAACACGACCAGCAGACCCTCTTCAGATAACGTTTTCTTGGCTGCTGTAAGGATACGTTTTCTCAGTTTTATTTTATTTTATCTATGTATTTATTTTGGTATTCTAAAGCTGCTGTCATCGCAACGGCCGCTCAGCGAGAAAGTGAGCAACAGAAGAGATCGGAATTATTATTTTTTGTCTGTGTGAACGGGATTTGACCGTGAGGCAGCTGGGCAGGGATGCGGTTGCCAGATCCACTGCTGAGTCCCCGCCGCTGTAATCGCACCGCGTGTCTCTGAGGGACGGCGCTAACCGAGCGCGCTCGCCGTCTCCGCCGCGCGGGAGGCTTTTCCGCCTGCTCCTCCGCGCGGAATTCAGCCGCCACCGTCCCGCCGTTGCCGCCGTTACCGCGAGAACGTAGAGTATCTGCTTTTATTACTCACCCACATCTGAAAGCCGATGAGTAATGCGTGGGCTTAATGTGGAGCCGCAAGAGGAGGAGGAGGAGGAGGAGGAGGAAGAGGAGGAGGATGTGGGTGGCGGTGGAGGAGGGGTTGAGAGATAGTGAGAGAGAGAGAGGGGGGGAGGGTGAAAGGGAAAGAGGGAAAGAGAGGGAGAGGGGGAGGGAGACAGAGAGAGAGAGGGGGGTAGGGTGAGAGGAAGAGAGGGAAAGAGAGAGAGGGAGGGAGGGAGGGTGAGAAAGATGGAGAGAGAAAGAGAGTGAGAGTAAGGGTGAGAAAGAGAGAGGGTGTGTGTGTGTGAGAGAGAGAGGGAGGGAGGGAGGGAGGGAGGGTGAGAAAGATGGAGAGAGAAAGAGAGTGAGAGTAAGTGTGAGAAAGAGAGAGGGTGTGTGTGTGTTTGAGAGAGAGGGAGGGGGGTGTGAGAGAAAGAGGGAGAGAGAGAGAGAGATTAGGGCTGCAGTGTTTATAACATCCTCTCATGTCTGTGTAAACAAACAGGGGCAGTATTAGAGGGAAGGGCGTAATGGGGGTTTGCTCCAGGATGACATCATTTGCATGACCTAACGATCCAACACAACAGAGTCTCATCTCCCCGCCACACCGCTCCTGCCTGTTTCTTCACTTCCACACGCACACGCACACGTGTGTGCTGAACCTCAACACGCACTGCGTGCGTAACTGATCTGACTCTTCTCTGAAAATGGAGGCCTGGCTTTTTGGAGTTTTCTTGGAGCTCCAGTTAGGCAGAATTTCTTAGTTGTGTAGAATGTATAATCAGCAGCAGGCACTTTTCCCCCCTATGTAGTTTTGTCCCATTTAGGAGGGGGGGTGGGGGGAGGGGAATCTGATCTGCCATACTTGAAATTTTGAATTTCTTGAACAGATATTTTACTTTTTTTTTTTAATGTACTGCATTGAATAGCCGGTTGGATTCTTTCCATCTCGTTTGCAGGTGTGTGGGCTACATCAGTCCCACATATGATGAAGCACTTGAGCGCTCTCGGTTTGATTCAGCGGTGTACTAACGCTCTCCTCCCCTCCAGCCCCCTCTGCGCAGATCTCGTCTCACTCCTGGCCTGTGAAGCTGTGCTTGCTTCCATATGTCGGGCCATTATGGCTGGTGCTTCCTCTCAAACGGGCTTCAGTCCTGGTCTTTCAGGGCCAATTAAACAAATTACTTGATTAAATTGACCTGGGAAAGGAAATGGCGGGGGGGGGGGGGGGGTGGGGGTGGGGAGGGGGGGGCTGTTTAGTCCTCTGCCAGGGTTAATTAACCTGATCTACCCAAGAGCCTTTGAAAGCACGCCCTTTTTTTCCTGTCGTCAAAAAGGACGGTTTAGCTGCTGTTTGGGCCAAAACTGAGAGGGTATTTGCGTTTTTGTCTGTAGCCATAACAAGCTTTCATTTTCCCCTACAGTTTAGGTCTGAAAAGCTGACTGATGCAGTCGAACACCTCTTCTTGGTCCACACTGGTTTGTCCAAGTTACCCTGGGCCATTGAACTCTGTTTCCTTGCTCTCCAAGAACAGCAAAGATACTGGAATCATGCTCTTAGCTTTCCCACTGGTTATTGGCTCAGCATTTGAAAAAAACAAAACAAATGATGTAGTCGGAAATAATTAGAGACAGTCACGCCCGTGTTCTTCTCTGTTCTGGGCTGATATCCATAGCTACACTGTGTCGACACCCGCTCGTGATGTCACTCAGAGGTTCTTTTCATGCTGCCCTCCTGGGGTACGGGGTTCGTCCACCCAGGTAGGGGCACAGCCTCAGTTTACCTGCGCCTGTACCTGTAGTTGTGTCTCTTCGAAAGCTGCACATTGCGTCGGCCAGCAGGAGGCGCTGTGGAGCATGTCCTCCACTGCTCTGGCCTGGCTGTAGGCATTTCTCTCCCAAGCTGCGGAAGGCAGAGGTGTCCATCTCTGTGAGTGGGCAGAGTCAGTCAAACTGGTCATCCTCGGAAACTTACCGTTCATGAAGAATACCTCAGAAGCCGTGTTTTCATTTTTCAGCTTCCAACCAAAACACTCTCTTGCTCTCTCCGCTTTCATTTTCAGAAAAAATGTAAAAGTCATAAAATGTCTAAACATGAATGTTGGTATTTGGTTTACTTATTTATGTGTTTTCTGACATTTAGAAAATACAGTTGTACCCAAGTGTCCAGTCATGTTGTTAATTTTGTTGCCACAACATAATGACTTGCACATTTTTCACTATCCAATCATCGCTGTAGAATGACAAACAAAAAACAGAATTTCAGTCTACGTAAGAAGACGTGCTGAATTTTAAAGGAATACTATTAAAAATGTTACTTGTGGATTGTTCTTGGCGAGGCAGATATTCATAATATACACTTATAAATATGTGTTATGATCAAAAATATATACTTTTCTTGGGTCTCACCGTTTGAATTTATTTTTTTTTTTTTTAAGAAAAAAAAATATACCCTCTGCCACTCCATATATAGAGCCGATGCTCTGTATTTGCGTCAGAGTTGGATTTAACACTGGGCACAGCCTTGTTTGACCCCTTCCTTCTGTGAACGGGTTCTGCTGTTTACAGGTACACTAAAGACTAATCGTCCGTCCATCTTCCTCAAATAGTTTGTCCAAGTTTGTGGTTGAGTGTCATTTTACAATGTGGACATTTGTTTTTCCTTCAGGTGAGAAACACTAATAAATTGAAAATCATAAAACTAAAAAAGGAAAAGAGTAAAAAGTGAATGTTTTTCTTTTTTATGATTACATCCCTACTACCAAACCCCTCCCCATACTTTGTGGGACTTCTTGTCTTTTATTTAATTATTATTGTTATTTATTATTTTTATTATTATCGTGGTGTTTTTTTCTTCATGTGGCTTCCTCCACATTCTTTTTTTCTTCTTCTTTGTTTTAAAGAAAATTAATTTCAGAACATATCGTCTTATGCGCTCATGAGTCACTGGGTGACTTTCCTCAGTGAGGCTAATCAGAGTTGTGTCTTTTTCTCTTTTTTTTGAGGGGGTGTCTTTAGTGAGGCCTCTCAAGCTGGGAGCATCAAGTGGGACCAGTAGAGAGATGGGGTGGGGGGAAGGGGGAAGGGGGGCGGGGGGGGGGGGGGGGGATTGTGGCCACAGTAGTGTGTAGGCAACGGGTCAGACTGCAAAACGAACACTTTCAAACCAGCTCTGGGTCCCGTGACCCATGACTTCATCCCTTTCCTGTTCTCTCTCTCTCTCTCTCTCTCTTTCTCTCTCTCTCTCCCTCTATCATGGGCTGGGTTCAAGGCGACTGAGTGGCCCCCTTTCATGTTGTGAAAGGCAGCAAACCTGGGCCCTGGGCCCGGGTGTAGAGGACTTCCCTCCTTTCCCCCGCGTCAGCACTTTGGCCCCGACTCCGAAGCCGTTCGCGCACGGTGCGTTCGCTGCCAGCTCTCCAGAGCCTCATCGGTTATGGCAAAGCTGTTCGGGCTCGCAGCGGTAAACAAAAATGCGAGCTGACAAAAAATAAAATGCTTACTGTGACGAGCAGGGATAGTGTCAGGGAGCTCTTAAAAATGTTTTTTTTAAAAGTACACCGTGTGCAATTTATTAACATTATTTAAGGGGTTATAATTTTACTGGAGAATCGCGGGCATTAGGATACACGTTAGCCTGTGGTTCTGTTTTTATGCAAAGGGTTTGACAACTGTGAGAACAGGCAATTGCAGCGTCCAAGCAAGACCGCGTTTCCCCTAGCATCCCCGGCAGCTCATTGCTTATCTCTCCGATCGTTTCTGGGCAGAAATTCTCCTTTTTTGGGTTTGCGCTATGGAGACCCGTGGATATTCCACATTCCTAACCTTACGTTGTGCTTATTTATTTGCTTTTACTGAAGGAATTACTGAGATTAAATGTGACGTGTGTTCCACGGCTGCGTATTTAGGTTAGGCTAAGTGCCTTGGATGGAGGTGCGGCAGTAGTTTCCCACGCGTAATTCAAACCCGCAACCACCAGTGTTTCAAGTCCTGCGTTGTGCTGCGTTTTTGCATTGGTGCATGGCCGCTACCTACCTTGGGTAGAAATATACAGTATTGAAAGGAAGCTATCAATCTCTCCGGAAGCTTATCTACGGCGAGGGAAGCGTGATTTAGGATAAAAATCACAGATTTTTTTATTTTTTAGAATGCCACTTTGCATATCCAGCAAAGCTCTCGTAGTAAGGCAGCGCAATATGCATCGGTCTCTCTTCGCCGAGCGTCCAGGGACGCACATAACCCTAAAACATGGCTAACTTTGACTCACGGTGATCACATGGGAAATGAAATCAAGATGAACTTGCCATTTTAATGGGTGTGTATGTGTGTGTTTTAAATCTAGAACATTCTGTGCAAGTTGTCTTGGGCGTGGCCTCTCAGCATTACCGTCATCTGATTATTGTGGGATTTGGAACTGATGGGCTTTGCGGTGTTTCCTGCTGGCTTTTGTCCACGTCGAACAGAATTCCTTAAGATTCCCAAGTGAAGGTGGGGAAGGCCAGTGTTTGGATCAGCAGACTGTGTAAACTGCGTCAGAGTCAATACTATGGAGTCTGTCTGGGGAACTCATGCAGAGAAGCTTATGAACCCTGCAAGATTTTGTTGCCAACAATCCGGAAGAGATTTTTGGCATGCATACATACATGATACATACATACCTACCTACGTAATACATATATACGTATGTACATACATACATACATACATACTGTACGTACATGCATGCAGCAAAAATGAATAGTTTACTTGAGACTTGGTGATACTAAGTGTAGTATTTTCTGTCGTATTTAGCAAAATATTGATTTTACATCACCAGTGTTAACTTTGTGTGATTTAACACCATGATTCTAAAGGGTAAGTTTAGTACAATAACCCATGTGTACATCCATCCATCCATTGTTCAGCGCACTTATTCCTGGTCAGGGTCACAGGGCGCTGGAGCCTATCCCAGCATGCACTGGGCGAGGCCTTGCCTACATGCATTTTTTTGTTTCTTCTCCCTCAGTGGACTTGCTAAGATGACTAATCTTTGTCTGTCAATAAGGATCTTAAATATGGGATGAGACCTGAAGCAATGTAGAGATTATTTGCCGGTCAGTGTGTCTGTGAGATGCTGTAAGGAAATCTAATAAGAGTCCCTTTCCACTCACCATCTTTGTAAATGAGCTGAGGATTGTTGGCTTTTTTTCTTCTTCACATATTTATGGATCTGGTTTACGATATGCAAGCTGGTATCTTCTTCGGTTCCTGTAATTACCACACCTCACTTCATGTTTTGCACAATGACTCCAACTGTTTTTGTTCTGGTAGCTTACCAGCTAGCTACGTGATGTCATCTGCGTTTAGGCTAACTCTAGAAATGTAAATCTGACTCGGAAGGATTTGTGGTGCAAAGATCTTATTAGAACGCTGAGTCATATTGTAATTTTATTGTGGAACTGATTGTGCTTCATATTTGAATTTGCAATTCTAATAGGTGTTGTTATTGGCTAGTTAAATACCCAGTTGGCTTGCAAAAATCTGTAAAAATTAGGTTAATATTAGCCTCTGATGCAAAAAGAGTTTATCATCTTTATCATCTTTATTGTAATATGCTTTCCATAAAGTGCTTGTATGAGTGTGCAAAGATATGTATTAAGCAGAACTCATTTAAATGTTTTTTTTTTTCTGTGTGCCGAGCCATCCGTATCACATGTCTGTCTCTGTACACGTATCGAATGGCTGCAGCCACCGTGATGAGAACGTGCGTCACTGCCTGGCCTCACAAACACTAGGCTGTGAGCAGGTCTGTCTGCAGCAGGAGGAACATCTGAATACAGAGCTGAGAAAAGACAATGGTTCAGGAACTAGTGAGGCAGTTTCACGTCCCCTTTTCAAGTCCGTAGCATTTTTTCTCGTTCAGCGCTGATGCCGTGCAACCCACACGCGATCAGGATTTGGAGGAACGTAACAGACCTTGCTGCTTATTGCTTAGTCACTCGTTTGAGCATAATTCTCATGATTAGTGACATGCAGCCATTACGCACCAAAAGCATAAATCCTATAAAGCCATCCTCCAGAATGTGTTCTTGCGCAACTTCAGTACGGTTGAGTGACTCCTAAGCAAGATAACCATCGGACCTTGTGGTGGATAACAGCAGTCATGACGGTCTCATGTTTTTGTATTTTTTTCAAATAATGAAAAATATATAGGCTATATATTTCGGGGAATTTTCCATGTGTCATGCGAAACCCCTGTGGGTGTGTGAACGTGTGAGGACAGGGAGCATATGTGCAGGGGCAGAGCGCGGGGTGGGTCTTTAGCCCGGGGCCCGGCTGAGAAGGAGAGGCGGCGAAGGTTTGCTCTTTTTTGTGGCTGTTGTGACTGACGGACTGTTCACCTGTGTCACGTCTCCTGCTGCTGTGGGCGGGAGTCAGCAGGCCTCGCTATGCGTTAGCGTACGCTGGTTTACCTGGCGGGATAAATGCTTCGGATTCCCGCAGGCCGCGGTGACGCTACGTAGGGCGGATGACTGGGCTCGGCTTTCTCCCACAATGCCCTGGGGCCTGAACCCCCCCCCCCTTCTGCTGAGCGCATCTCATCCGTCACCGTGTGGAGCAGGGTCACGCAGAGGGCCAGACCTGTGCCATTTCACTGTCATCCCAGGACTCGTGTGCCAACGCAGCCCAGGCCAGCGCTAATCTTATCATTGTGCAAAGTTACAGTGTGTGACCAACAGCCGTGGAGCGGTTTCCAGCCACTTGCGTGTCATAACAGGGGCGAGCTCTGGCGTTTCAGCCCCCTTTGCCTGGAGGGGGGGGGGGAGAGAAGGGCTGAAACGCCAGAGCTCACCCCTTTTATGACACGCAAGTGACTGGAAACCGCGGGGGGGGGCGGGGAACCATTCTCGGTTGCAGTATGGGATGTCATATGGGGCTGTTGGGAAGGCTGCAGGCCGTGTATTTATCTGTGGAATGTCATATAAGCGAGCGCATGCATTTTCTGCAGGCAATTTCTTATCTTTTTCCTGATCCTTTACTGTAAATGAGATCAGAGTTTTCACCTGATTGCGCAGCGTGAAGGACGTATTTAACACATTCCCTGGCCTTCCCGGGGAGCTAATGTGGTCTAGAGCGTGTGTGTGTGTGTGAGGCCGGAACTTTTATCAACAGGCCATCCCTCAGTGTAGATTAACCTGGAGAAGAGACGGGGCGGTCTCTGGTTGGACGGGAGGTCATGACCTGCTCGCGACTCCGCCCCCCTGCCCTTTTGCCTCCCTTCTGCATGGCCCTTTTTACACATTCCACCGAAATCTCGCCACTTCCCGCCACAGTCTGAACCCCGGGGGTGATGGCGGAGAGCCGGCAGCTGCTCTTCATCTTCTTTTGGCAGAGCGGCTTGCCCCGCGGCGGATATTTGCGTCCGTAACGAGTTTTGATCTTCAGAGAAAATGAGCTTGCGGCGCGAGCATCAACAGAGAGGTCGACGTCTGCTAGGTTGTGCAGTTTTGGTTACCACAGGCTTTTAGAATGGATCTTTTACTTGCGTGAACATACATTGCAGAACCTTAATGCATTTCAGATCTGTCACAGTTGCAGCTTAAAACAGGTTTGGTTTGCTTTTATGTAATTTCTCTTTTTTTAATCACCTTTTTAAACAACTTTCCTATTTATTTAAAAGGGCTTATTTTATTTAGCATGTATTACCCTTTAAAATAATACAGTGCCTTTTTTGAATCCACTGTGAGGCTCATTGAGCTGCTTGTTCCCTTGTTTGCGAGATGCTCAACGAAAAAGCTTATTATTATTGTTGAGGAAGCTGCTGTGGGACGTCCGGACGCTGAAAGCTCTCGCGGGACGTTCTGGGGGACGCGTGCCCTCCCTCCGCACCCCATCCCTCCGTCCTCTCGTCCCCTCAGCAGAGTCTCCTCCCTCTCTCTCCGCAGGTGGCGGAGGAAAGCGCAACGGCCGGAGCAAGAAATGGAAGGAGATGCTGAAGCTGCCGCACATCAGCCTGTGTGAGGAGCTGAGGCAGACCATAGGTATGTGCTGGGGGGGTGGGGGGGGGCGTTGCGCATGACCAGTTAGGACATGCAGTGTGCACATGTGCTAGGGGGGGTTGGGGGCGGGGGTTACGGGGGGGGGGGGGGGGGGGGTCTGCGCATGACCAGTTTGGACATGCACTGAGTATGTATATGCTGGGGGGGGGGGCTTATAGGGAAAAGCTGTATATGAGTTGTTAAGTTACGAATGAGTGATCATTGGTGCTAGCTTCCACTGATTTCCTAAGTCCCATATTACATATCTCATAATGGAACTGCCTGCTAGTGCAAGTTGAGCATTTTTTGGCTATTAAACACTAAGCTTTCGAAAGGGCTATAGTTTTTAAATTATTTTCCTCAATATCCCACCACAGCATTCCCTGGCTTGCATCACAAATAGGAAAATCTCACAGTTTTGATGGAGAAACCTGCAGACCATGTTTTTGTGTTTTCCCAAAAGATCTTTCAAGCAGTTGTGATGAAGCCAGTTTAGGTCTGTGAGGACACAGCTGGTACCTGGCTGTGATGTGGTTAGCTGAGTGCTTAGCTGTGGCCTGCTGGAACTCGCTGGAACTCGCTGGAACTCGCTGGAACTCGCTGGAACTCGCTGGAACTCGCTGGAACTCGCACTCACACTGCTGGGCTGGTCCAGGCCTTGCCTTCTGGTGACAGTCCAGAATCCCACACTGTTGCAATCATCCTACCATCGCTAGGGAACGGGAAATGGGCCTGGTGGATGCTACGGGAGGGAATTCGAATTTCTTGAGTGCTTATGTCACTCTGTTGTTACTAAGTAACATACGTACACATACAGTCACACGTGTGCTTGCAGTGACACGTGCATCCGCTGGTACCGTCTCATTTTTGGGGTTCCCGGAGTCTCTGTCTCTGGGGTGTCGCTCGCCTCATCGCCGAGGTTCCGTGTAGTTAGTTGTTGGTGTGATTCTGTCGCTGATTCGATGCTTAGGGGATATGGCCCCCCATGGTAGACTCTCTGTGAGCGTTGGCTCTCCCAGACCAGCTCCAAGGCATCAGGATGGCCTCCCTCCCTCCTCGCTGTAACGTGGGGGCCTCTTCACTTCCAGCTGGGCGGGAAGGGGTCCGAGAAGCAGCCCGGTCTCAGCAGGAAACAATTGGGAGGAAATATGTTTCTTTTGGAATGGCCTCGGTGGTCTGCGTCGCCTTCTGCCTTGGCGAGGGGGGGGGGGGTCTTGAGATGGAGCGGGCTGGGTCACGGAACCATTTGCGTCACTCTTCGCTAATTTGTAATGAACGCAGGCTCTGCGCCAGCGTGGTGCACCTGCGATGTGTGACGAGGCCATCAAAGCCTATTAGGAGTGCATGTTCGGATATCAGCCATAGTTAGATTAAGTGATGATGAGCCGCCAGATAATGTGTCGCCATGTGATATATACAGTATCTGGTTACAAGGGGCATCCAGATACTTTTTGATCATATGGTGTACTACATACCCATGACATCACCACTTCAGATATCGTCCTGACGTTTGATGTGACCAATCGGGCCCGTGTCCACAGGCGGGTCCATGGATGAGCCTTCTGCACGGTTCTGATGAGCAGCCCCAGCTGGTAGCGCCTTCTGTTTCACGCGGCAGGTGCCAATGAGTTTATATTTAGCAGGATGTGGCAGATGTTACCCAAGCTATTAAAGCCCAATTTCAGTGGCAAACCAGCAGCTCTGTCAGCCCACCTCTGTAGGCTTGCAACCGACCTTAGTCACTGCTGCGTTGGACTGAATTTGAGTCAATCGTGACGTTTTTGAGGTGCGGAATCTGCAATGAAGATCTACGGGTTTGTGGTTAAGCTGTTTGCAACCAATACCCTGCTCTGTAGTCAAGAAGTATAATAGATTGTATTTATGGCTTGTATGGATGAACTTTGTGTAGCTAGGCATTAGTGAGCTCAGCTTCTAGATTTAACAATCGAAGATAAACATTGTGCCTAATTGTAACTATTGGAGTCCCAACGTTAATGAGGAACGGGTTCTCTCCCATTTTGAACAGAAACTGCTGTTTTCTTGGTAAATTACCCTGCTGGAAACTTCCTTATCTTGTTACTCTGTAGATTTCGGTAGGTAGCGGTACACCACAGGTCACTGCTATTCTAAGCCCATACGTTTGGAGGAGAATTAGCACTTCCAGGTCACGTGTCCTCCTGGCTATAGCAGCCGTTTAATGTCTGATGCTGTGTGTTTATTTTGTTTTTTTAATCTGTATTATAGCACAATCTACAAGTTCAGCACTTTTTCACCTAAATCCTGGTTGGCAGCCTGATTTATTTACAGGCTATATAAACTGTCAAAGGCCTCTAGTTTGGGGATTTTCCTTAATAACCCAGGAGGGCATTCCCTAGCCTGCATCGCAAATAAGGCCCTCCATACATTAAGAAAATCACAGACGTTGGTGGAGAAACCTGCAGACCAAATAGCTCGTGGTATTTTTCCAAAGCGGACTATTCACAAAGTCATAGCGAAGCCAGTTTAGGTCTGAGGGCAGAAAAAAAAGCAGGCCGATCTCAGCAGGAAACAATCGAAGGAAATATGTTTCTTTTGGAATGGCCTCGGTCTGAGTCTAGAGCCCTGCTTTTAACTTTTGACGTGTGAGTTGGGGGATGCAGTGATGGGGTGTGCTGTATTTTGTGTGTGTGTGTGTGTATGTTTGTGTGTGTGTGTGCACGTGCTTGTGTGCTTGTGCGACACAGAGAGAAAGAGATACAGACCAGATGTGAGAGAGAATGACAGATGTGCATGTGTGCTTGTATGTGCGTGCGTGTGTGTGTTCGTTCACACATTGTTCTGGGTACTGAGACCCTGTGATCTCCACTGGGTCTGCTGGAATGTGGTTGAAGGCCTGCTGTGTTGCCCCAGTGAGAGAGCTGGAGGAGGGCCAGGCTGGTATGTGCACCAGCAGGAGCGATGTGGGCGTACGGATCTACGGAGGCCTGGGATACACACCTTATCCGCTACACCGAGATCTGTTCCTCCCCTGGCGTCAGAACCCGCTAAAAGCTGGGCCTTTCCACTCCTGTATATAGGCCTGCGTGTACTTGTCCATGTGCTGTATTTGTATGTTTGTTTATGAGTTCCTGAAACACAGTTGCACACTGTAGAGACTCATTTAAGGCAGCAGTGAACAAACATCCTGCAGCCGTCCAGTGGGGAAACGCATCGACGGTCCTCATAAACATGTGTGTGTGATTCGGTCCCTGTAATAACTCACCGTGTCAGGCCTTAGGCCTTTTGGCAAATAACGTGACATTTTGGAGAGTGCATTAATCCAGTCCCTGTTTAAAGGATGGCTAGGATCTGTCCTGTGCTGCAGATTGATGGCTACCCTCTTTCCTAAATTATTCTGTTATCAGAGAGGACAGCTTTTTTTTTTGTTTAGGGCCTGTCTGTGCTCTTCTCTGCGCTGACGGGGACTGGGAGTGGGGCTTTAAACATTGGATTGGGGGGGGCTGTGTGTGTGTGTGTGTGTGTGTGTGTGTGAGAGAGAAAGTGCATGTATGTGCATGTGTGTATGTGTGTGACTGTGAATTTGTCCTTGTGTGTGTGTCTGCTTATGTGTGTGTGGGAGTGCATCTATGTGTCTTTATGCCCCTGTGTGTGTGTGTTTGTGTGTGTGTCTGTCTGTGTGAGCGTTTCTATGTGGGTATGCACACAGTCTTCTTCTGCATTGAGGTCCTAACATGAAGCTTTGAGCCCTGGCAGGGAGCGGGGGATGGGGGGGTGTGGTTTGGGGAGGTGGTTACGGGCAGCATGCGGCCGACGGCCAGCGGTGCTCCAAGGGCAGGGCTGCGGCATGCTGGGATTTAGAGTAACAGCCACACCGTGGCCGGAGAGGAACGTGGCGCGCGGCGAGCCGCATGACGCACAGCCTGCTGTCGCCAGCGAGGGCGCGCACCTCCCCCCGAAACCCACCGGGGGGCTGGGAGGTGGGGCGGGGGGTATCGCCTTGGCTGAGCCACGTTTCGCGGACCCTGCTGCGGCGGAGGTCCTGGGGCGAGAGAGAACCCCCCCCGAGAGGTGCAGCTAGCAGCTGTGGCTACATGCCGGGCTGTCCCAGCTCCAGTTTTTAATTTTCTCGGTCTGCGGTGGAGCGGCGGGGCATTCTTTGAAGGGCTCTAACGTCATCCCCCCCCCCCCCCCCCCCGTGCCTCTAAAGGAAAACACGGGGGCCTCCCGTCTGTTTTCTTAGATGTGGTTCACAGGCTGTTCCCGCGGCCGCTGCCCGGTTCTCACAGCTACCAAGTCACAAATTCATCAAGCAGCTTTTTTTTTTATTTTCTTTTTTTTTCCTTCCTCCATTCTTTCCAGGGAAAGTTCTGGAGGTGATCAAATGGGCAGCATGTCCTGGAAAAGCAGCGGAATTCTATGGTTCAGTGATCAGAATGAACTATGAATTCAGACTGGTTTATTTTATTTTGTTTTTTTGCTTGCCGTTCCCCCCCCCCCCCCCCCCCCACACCCCGTCACTGAACCGCCATCCTTGTGTATGATTGGTCATTTAGAAGTACTGGAGATTTGATAAATCCCGTGCGTTACTGTAACTGCAGTTCACGCTGCCAGTGATCCACATGCTTGTTATGTTATGCAACAAATTCTGTTCATATTCATCCCAGACCATTTATAGATTGTTCTTGTTTCTGTTGAAATATCTAATGACCGATTGCATATTTGTTCTTTAATTTCTATTTATATAAAAAAAAGTGTATATTTTTTTAAAAAATATATAGTATTACGTGTCTGTCAGAGAAAGGGTAGCGAGTGGAACATTTTGAAATGTCATTTCAGTAAATTAAATTTGGTGTCATGAAAATTATAAGCTACATTCTAGGAAAATGATTCATTTCAGTGTAAATGAATGGGACATTCAGAACCTTGTATTACTCCCAGCTTGTTGTTTTTAGAACAGCTGGGAGACTGCTTAGACTCACTTCCCATGACTATAATCATTCATGGAGTGTAAACTTGAAGAATCATATTAATTTGATTTAGGTGGTGCCTGAGAGACACGTTCAGTGCTGAATAGCTTCAGAAGTGTTGTGTGAAATATATAAGCATATTCATCACGCACATCAGCCTGTACATCCAGGGAAATTCAATTTGGGATGAAACAAGATTTCTCTGAAGGAATTTTTATCATGGCGCACTCGGCAGTAGGATTATACAAAAGCAACGTTTGGGTGCAAACTAATGAAATGGGAGGGGGGGGAGGATAAAAAAAACGAATTATATCAAACCATGAAAAAATGGAGAGAGAGAGAGAGAGAGAGAGAGAGAGAGATTAGCAAAAGACCACAGGATATGCTATGCAGGCCTATATGTTTTCTGCAGGGGTTATTTTGTAAAAAATTTTCTTGCAGAACTGTGGGAAACGATCTCAGCCAATGAGAGCGCTGATAGGGCGGGGCACTTACTGTCATGGTTGCTGTTGTTTATCGGAGGGCAGGAAGCTGTGGTTAGGTGGGCCGGGGTGGTGCTGCCGTTTGTGTGTGTGTGCGTGTGCGTGTGTGTGTGTGTGTGTGTGTGTGTGTGTGTGTGTGCCTTAGTAACAGTGGATCTGTGTGTGGGTCTCCCTGTGCCTGTGATGCTGTGTCTCCCTGTGCCTGTGCCTGTGCTGTTGTGTCTCCCTGTGCCTGTGCCTCCCTGTGCCTGTCCCTGTGCTGCTGTGTCTCCCTGTGCCTGTGCCTGTGCCTGTGCCTGTGCTGCTGTGTCTCCCTGTGCCTGTGCCTGTGCCTGTGCTGCTGTGTCTCCCTGTGCCTGTGCCTGTGCTGCTGTGTCTCCCTGTGCCTGTCCCTGTGCCTGTGCTGCTGCCCTCGTGTTTGTGTGCTCACGAAGCCTCCGTCCAGCCTCAGTCCTTGTGAAGGCTTCAGACGGCTCTGCTGAAGAAGAGTCCAGGACCCGCCGTGTGCTTCAGCAAACGTTCGCGCGGCGCATTCCACACTTCTCTCTTAATTTGGCTTGGAAAATTTATTTAAGTATGATGTCGTACAGGGTGATAGAAATGCAGCTTTCTACTGTAAATGGCCTGGTATCCCTGACGGTTCCATGATGTATTTGCAAGTTCTGCAAAAAAAACCAAGAACCTAACTGTAAATATTCTTAATTTTAAAGCCCTCCAAAGTGATATAAACATATTTGTTCGTTGCTCTAATCCTCCCTAATCACATCCGTGTTATTTAACAGTGTACGCTTTAGAAAGGAAGTGCAGAAATACTGAGAATAAACTGAAAATGTATTGCAATTACACGTGAATTCACAATATATATTCCAACACGTCATAAATACATGGACAAAAATACAAATTATTGCTGGTTTCAGGAATTGCGGATTGAAAGGTACAGCATGTAAAAAACAACACAGTACAGTGGCGGCGGGGGGGACTGGCGGGGTGGGGCGCGGCAGGGCGGGGCGGGTCGGGTCGGGGCGGGGCGGGGCGGGGGGGTTGTTTGCGGCCGGTATTTTGTGATGGAGGACACGGTGGATTGTTCAGTGATGAAGCGCCGCGGGTCTCGGACACGCCCCCCCTCGCGGCGAATGGCGCTCGGCCGGGCCCTGTGCTGTCACACACACACTGTTCCGCAGCGGCGCCGGAAACCTTGGCCAGATTGAGGGGCTGGTCAGCGGGGGACGCGGCGGCCCGGGCGGCCGGGCGACCGAGCTCTTTAGCATTTTTAGCCCCTTTACCGCTCCCCCGTGGGTCCTTCCTGCTCCCGCTGTTTGTTGCGTACGTACGCCAAAGACCGCCGGTGGCGTTTGGGCGAGGGACCTGGCTGAACCTGGCGTGTGACTCTCGGACGAGCGTCTCCTCGAAGCACCGGCCGGCTAGCTGCCGTCCCTTCCCCGGTACGCAGAATTCGACCGGTGGGTTTCCTCAACGGGCTGCTAAGCTGATCTGGACGTTTTTGGTGTTTAGCTGTGAAAATGAAATGAGGGTGAGAATTTGGGAGCTTGCAAACGTAGCGCTACGTTTAGTCCCACGGCCTATTTATAACATGACATGACATGACATGACATCTTATATATAGACTGCGGGCTAACGTAGTGTTAATGACATGACCTGACATGACCTGACATGACATGATGACGTAACATAATGGCTGACATGAACAGGCCATTCAGCCCAACAATGCTCGCCATTTTCCTACCACTAAAGTGTGCCTAGTGCTCAGTTTACCTACAAACCAGATAGAATCTAGCACCAATTCAAGCCTGATCTTGAAATCATCCACTGTTTCTGCCTCTACTACATGACCTGGCGAGCTATTCCACACTGTGACTACTCTCTGTGTGAAAAAATACTTCCTAATGTTTGTGCAGAATTTACCTTTTGCTAATTTCCATTTATGGCTGTATGTGTATGTAGTCCACGATTCCCCTTTTTTTGTGGCTACAGTTCTCTGATAATTCATCTTTCAATGCCCTCCTTGTCTCTTACACTGGAGTTATCTCACTTTAATGACTAGCTTTGCCTTGTTGCCCTGATATAATTATACCCACAGTGTCATTTTATGCCATTTTATGTAGATTATCATTTGAAATCCAAGGTGAATCCTGCCATCAATCTGTCAAGAAATTTTTTGGCAAATCTAGAATGTATGCACATTAAAAATGCAAAAAGAAGAAAAATGAAAAACTCTCCTCTGGTCATGAATTCACTGTTCTACAAGCTCCAAAACTGCAGTGCACTGTTGATAGACAGCACGATAATGTCAATATCGGTGGTTTTGGTTATCGACAAAACAAGCAATCTGGGCATCGAGTGGCTGATCGAAATCACTGAATAAACGTTATCTTCATTATCCTGTATTATTTTCATCACACGGCTTTCATGCCTGCTGTCAACAGACAACTGTGACTCTTAAAAAGCCCCTGTTTAGAATGAAATCAATTCAAAGTTTATGGTACAGATAAATTAAGAACAAAAAAAAGGAGAATGTAGGAGCACAGCTCCCTGTGCGTGTTCACTGAATCCCAACGGTGCGTTCGGGCTGCAATGCCGCGGAACGCTTGAAAGGCCGCTCTCTCTCTCGTGCGAGCGAGAGCCGCGCATTCCCCACTCCGGAACCCTGCGCTCTAGAATTCCCCCTCTTCCCTCCTCTCTCTCTCTCTCTCTCTCCCTCCCTCAGAGCGGGACTACTTCAGCCTGTGCGAGAAGCAGCCCATTGGACGGCTCCTCTTCCGACAGTTCTGTGACACGCGGCCGGAGCTGAGGCGCTGCATCGAGTTCCTAGACGCTGTGGTAAGATCCTGTCCCTTCATGAGCCACTTCCTGTTTGGGGGGGGAGGAGGGAGGAAGGGGCGGAATGGGGAGACACGGTGACATATCCCACCCCTCCCTGATCCTCTCCATTATGCCAAACCCACATCAGAGCCGGGGCCAGTAGCTCCACCTGGGTGGGAACAATGAGCAGGTCTGTGCTAGGTCTTCGTGGCCATATTTTATAGGCTGGGGGATTCCCATTTAACACATTTTATGATATATACATTATTAAATTATACGTGACACAGTCTACTTAAGAAGGGGTGCTGTTTTTCGTGGTGAGAAATGTTTCTTTCTGTTGGTGTTTATGACGTTTATGTTTTGAACGCTGGGGTGTATTCACTGCCTCGTTGAAAGATTTTCTCCTCAGCGAAAAAACTGTGAATGAAAAAAAACTTGATTCCTGTCAAAATTTACTCACGCATTTCTAGAAAGTACAACCCACCGTCATATTTGTACTATTCATTTTTTCTGTTTGAATAATTCTGGTTTGGGAGAGTTTTCCACCCTCTGTCTTGTGGAGGACAGAGAAACTGGGCCAGTGAATTGTGGGCAGTGTGGGGGAGAACTGGTCAGGGAATTCTGGGGGAGAGAACCCACAATTAAATTTCCACGGTCTTCCACGTCTTTGCTTTGACAGGGAGCCCCGTTTGGAGACTTCGCTGTAAATCTAATCGCGCGGCATAGTTTCGGTATTCGGGGCCAGTTTGACCCGGGCCGCTTGTCCGCATTGTTTTGTTTTTTTTTATAAGTCATTATTTCTGAATTTTGGTCCGGCACATTTATCAGTCTGCTGCCAGACCTGACTGATATTCCCAGCGCGTCCTGGTGCTCATTGGTTCCTGTCTGCCTTCCCTAATTTTGTCATCGTCTTGTTTTTCGTGTCGCTGGAGCGGAAAAACCCGTCCGCTCGTCGTGTTCTACCCCGCTGGCCTCCTTCGCTTCTGAGTCACGGCGTCCGCACGCTACGTTACATTTAGCAGACGCTCTTATCCAGAGCGACTTACTCAGCCGTACGAGAACATCGCTGTGTGACCAGCGATACGAAAACAAGGCTTTTTACACACCTTTTTACGTAGCATTTACCTTGTATCCAATTATACAGCTGGATATATACTGAAGCAATGCAGGTTAAGTACCCCCCCCGACCCCCTCCCCCGCCCCCCCGACACCTGCTGCCACAGAAAGGGCGACACGGAAATGCAGCGGTCCTACGTTCAACCTGCCAGGCCTCTCTCGGATGTGCCCTAACAAACAAAACAGACCAAACCGTGAGCAGGGCATGCTGGGTATTTTTAGAGGACGCTAACGGCGCGTCTCTGTCTTTCCGCAGGCGGCGTACGAGGTGGCGCCGGACGAGAAGAGAAGAGCGTACGGACTGAACGTTTTAGACACGTACTTTAATAACGGGGTAACTATCTCCTCTCTGGCCTCCGGTCCTTCCTACATAAAGGGCCCTTCTTCTTCTTTTCCAGTTCCTCACAGCTGTCCTGCACAGTGATCTGATTCAATGGCTGTCTAATTAAAACGGCTCCTTTTAATAGTTACACTGACAGAAAAATATAGAGATCTGTGTCAGAGTTTGGCTTCTGCAGCGCTGATGCCATTGATGTTGAGCCTTAAAGGCTGAGTTTGCAAAACAAATAGAAATAAAAATTTCTTTTAATTTAAACTTCAACTTCTGTTTTCGGAGGGGGATAGATGTAAATTAGCTAAGGCAAATTCTAACTGGAAGTAACAACAGGAAGTGTTCCTGTACACAGAGAGTTGTCAGTGTGTGGAACAGCTTGCCAAGCTGTGTTGCTAAAGGGCTGAATGGTCTTTTCCCCTCATTATCTGTTCTTATGTTTGTTGTTTCCTCTCTCTCTCTCTCTCTCTCTCTCTCTCTCTCTCTCTCCGGTTTTTGTAGTCTGCAGCCCATTTACCAGAAATACCTCAGGAAGTAGTCACCGAGTGCAGGGAGAAACTGGAGCAGAGTCCCTGCAAGGAGCTCTTCAAGGAGTGCGCCAGGTGAGCCCGTCTGTCAGTCATCCCAGAGGGGCGGAGCTTTAGCGATAATGCCGCCTCTCGTGGGCGTCAGCTGATCAGTTCAAGGATGGAATAAGTTTTGCAGGTACGCAGATTTCTGCATTTCAGAGCACTCCATCACTCAAACCAACTTCTATTGGCTTGCTGGGTTGTTTTGTTTGTCACGTGTATCCATTTTTTGCCCAACTGTGTGCTGTCACTTAGTGTTAATTTCACAATTGGTGCTGATGATCTTCAGAGCTTGTCAAGTTTCCCGGGTCAAAGATTTCCTACATGAGTAGTATTGCATCAGTGCACATGGCAATAAGTGCATTGATACAGTATATCAACATACAATATACAATACAGTATGTGTCACTCACGAAGCTGTGTTTTTAAATAAAGTCAGTAAAGGGGTCTGCTAAAGTTGCAATATCTGGCGACAAAGTCGCCCAGTCGCCATAGTGCTCTGGACGGGATCGGACCCATCAGCCTGCTGGGGTGGTGCTGAGAGGCGGGCGTTAGCTGGATTAGCTCCCCGCGGCGCCAGATGTTTCACTCAAACGCGCTTTCGCAGCGCGCCAAAGCTGTAATCTCCGGTTCTCACACGAGCTTTCGAGCGCAGATCATCGGGGATTTGGGATTTCAGTTCTCGAGCGAGGCAAGCGTGAGCGCTAACGCCCACCCCGACCCCCTTTTTCTTTTTCTGAAGCAGAAAACAGGACCTTTCCACCCCACACAGAGGCATTTATTGCAGAATTTGTTCATTAATCGCAGAGTTCTGTTTTTTTTTTCCCCCACCTCTAGTTTAGTTGGAGCTGCCGCTTGGTCAGATGGGCCATTGTGTTGTTTTATTTGCCCACGTACAGATGTCACAGCTCGCTTTGTTGATTTACATAGCTGGGGACCGATAAGGAAAAAAGATTGAGCAAATAGCAGACCTTTTAAGTACTGGGTAGAAAATAATAGGAGTGTGCAAATACGAATTTGATATTAAAGATGCTTTGGGATCAATATGGTACATTTTATTATATTCTACCCGGGTTAAACAAACCCATATTGGCTTAAGTAAATGCACATTGGCACATTGAGGCCAGAACACTGATATTTGCTTTGACAGTGTCAGGCACGGGTAAACACTCTCCACTTTTAAGGTGTCGTTTTTTTTTGTTTTTTTTAAGCATGGCTGTCTATTTGACAAGCGAGCAGGATGTCCCGTGTTCACTTTCACCACCGTGCGTTTGTGTACTGACTCCTCACCCGGTTTCGAGCGTGCCGGCTCTCTCTCTCCCTCTCGCTCTCTCTGTCTCTCTCTCTCTCTCTCTCTCTCTCTCTCTCTGTCTTTCTCTCTCTCTTTCAAACACACACTTTGTACACAGTGGCCCTGAATGAGTCCAGTCCCACACTGGTGTCATTGTGAGGACAGCACACACTCTGGCCATGATCAGTGTAAGATGCACCAGCTCATTTTTTTTTTCTTTCTCTTCCCAAGTTTTCTCAGTTCATTCAACCTCCCTGTAAACTTCTGCATCGTTCAATAAGGCGTCACTGGGCATTTTGACTCATTATGTGCCATGTCCATACACCGAAGAACGTTAACGTGTTCAGTCACTGTAAAACCCTGGGGCTTGGCTGTCAGGGTCTGATGCTTATGTACTAAATGAAGGGAGTTTAAATCAAGCGAACCACCTGTCAGTTTCACACCCTGAACGCTCGATGCTGACTGGACCAGAGGAATGAGGAGAAGAGTTTGGCTCTCCTGATCTAGGGGTGAAGTACGAACCGGACGCCCACTGTGACCTGTGGGGCGGCCCAACAGGCAGTGGGACACGGGTCAGAGATCCAGTCTCCTCTCCTCTCCCTTTATAACCCCCTTAAATCTGACCGTCCCAACGCCACCCTGTTTGGTAACGGAGGAGACGGGAGATGTCCCGTGTGGCATCTTCATCACGCTTGCAGTCTGCAGGGTTGTAGCCAAGACTTCTTAAAAAAACGTTATTTCTCTGACACTTTTATTCCAATTTCCTGTGTCGTTCATCAGCTGGGAAGAGGGCGCTTTGCGTGCCGAAATCCCTGTCTGTTAAACATCTGCTCAGGCCCTGGAGATGGACCGTTTGATGATTTCACGGAGGGCTTTATTTCTGTGCTGCAAGCATCACTCTTCCCCCACCATGCTCCAGCTCCAGCTTTCCATGTTTTTTTTTGATTTCACTTCTTGTCACTTCTTCCTAAGCCCTTTGCAGTGCTTCTGCGTTGACAGCAGGGTCCAAAAGACCGTTAGTGGTCTTCGTCCGGTCTTGGTCTCCCACCCGTGGCCAGGATGGGCCTGTACCAGTTCAGAATTACAGTAAATAAAGACTTTCGGATCGCCGAAACGATGCCCGTGATGGAACACCGGTTTAACCGCCGGTTCGTTTTCTCTCGAAACGTTTGCCGCCGGGGACCGCGTTGTTCGGGCGCCTTTTGTTTGCTGTGTCCAGTGCATTATTGTTCCCCTCCTGGAAGGTTAAGGCTTAAAATATCCTGACTGGAACAGCAGGGACCCGCAAGGAGGAGAGAAGGGAAGTGTTATCGAGTGGCTCCTGCAGGCTCCATTGTGTCGCCTTTGGGGAATTCCAGGTCCTGGAGTATCGGCTGGAGGGGCTACGAGCGTTTTTCTCGCATTCCTGCAGTCAACTGGACCGCTTTGCTAGCGCTGGTGCTAGTGCTAACGCTAGCAACCATAAAGGGGAATGGGCAGCTATTTCGCTCACCTGGTTTGCTGTCACTAGCCTGTCCCCGCAGTTCCCACACTGCAGTGCTGGGGAGTAAATGCAAGATGCCCTTGTATGGCCATCAGACCCAACTTTCACTCTCCTCCGCTCCCCCACTCACTCATTAATTGCCCCTCCCTTTCACCCCCCCCCCCCCCAGTCTCAACCTCCCTCACACTGCATCCCTCTCTCTATATTGGTCTCTTGCTCTCTTTTTCTCTCTCTCCCTCCCTCTCTCCTTTCCATGTCCCTCTCCCACTCACTCATTCTCAAAGTTTCACTCTTCATACTCTCTCCCTCTCGCCTCTCCATCTCTCTCTCTTTCCTCCTGTCTCCCTCTCTCTCTTTCCTCCTCCTTCTTTCCTTTCCATTCCTCTCTCTCTTTCTCGCTCCCTCTCTCCTTTCTCTCTCCATTCCTCTCAGTCAGCTATCTTTCTCTCTTTCTTTCTCCCTCTCTCCTTTATTTTTCTCTCCCTCCCTCCCCCTCTCTCTATCTCTCTCTCTCTCTCCTCTCCTGTGCTGTTTTTGAGTCATCCCCTCGGTCGGGTGTCTCTTGTCACGCTCTGTTTGGCGCTCTGTTTCCTGCTGCGCGGCCTGGGCCGGGGCGGAGGGGCGGAGTTTGGGGGCAGAGGGGCGGGGTTTGGGGGCAGAGGGGCGGGGTTTGGGGTCGGCGGCGGTAACGGGCGGCTCTCTGCGCGTGGAGGCGCGGGTTCGGGGCCGGTGCCATCGCTACGGTGCGCCACAAATTACCCCGTTTCTCTCCCTGTAAACCACGGGCAGCGGCCGCAGCTGCCGGTCCAGGATCCAAAATCCACGTTCCCTGTTCCGGAACAGGGAGAACATTCCCGCTCCAGCGGGACCGCGGTGTATCCTGTCTTTGTTTCCGACACACACACACACACACGCACGCACGCACGCGGGAAAACATAAACTCGCACACACGCATACAAACACACACACATAAACGCACACTTGCGCACACACACAAACCCGCACGCATACACGCATGCGCGCACACAGGCACACGCACGTAAGCACACAGACACACACATGCATGCACCCACAAACCCACACAAACACATGCAAGCACCCTCAGACACAGGCACACACACACACACACACCCACCCACGCAAACACATGCAGGCAGACACACATGCACACAAACCCACACAAACACACACAAACCCACACAAACACACATGCACAGATGCCACACACGCTCACACGCTCACACACTCACACACGCACACACTCAGGCGTGCGTCAGCTCCTCTGAAACGGTTTTCGTTCTTTCATAGCCCCTGATTATTCATGCATTCATGGAATATTCAAACAGGGCCGTAAGTGATATTGCAGATGGTCTGGCAGACTCTCGGTCTTGGCACAGGCGCCTCCTCGCGAATAGCTTCCAGCTAGCCTGTTTTTAGTGAAGGCGACTGTGTTCCATGTGGCAGAGGCTCATTTTTGTCTCAGTTTTTTATGGATTTCCCATAAATATTATCTGCGCTCATGAATGTGTCCCACTGTGTGTTTAACACATCAAGCGGCAATGCAAAGCAAAGGCTAATTCCATTCTGAAAGGAACCGCGTGCGAAGGATAAAGAAGCTCCAGGAAGTGAATGGCTCAAACGCACAATCGTTTGAAAGCATTTATTGATTTTTTTTTCTGGAATGGCGCTTCCATTTCCAAGCACCAGGATCTCCGGGATTTCCCTTTACTCATCACAATTCACGATTTATGCTTTAGTCATTTATCAGGCACTTTTAGCCAAAGCAGCTTTCAAAAGTGCATTTCACATGGTATAGGAGCCCCATAGCAGCCAGAGCTAGGTATTGTGCAGTTACAGTCATATAAGTGATGCTGTCGGGTGCATGTTTCAAGACCTGTGAGACGAAGGTATAGATAGTGGTTTACTCCTTTCTCTGGGGGTTGTGGTTAGCGTGTGTAGGTGCAGTAGAACTCCTTGTCTTTGTTCACATCCTCTGTGTTCACACGGTGTGTAGAGTCTGGAATCTGACAAGGTGGGGGGGGGGGGGCGGTTTGGGTGTGGGTGTGTGGTGGGGTGGGGGGGGGTTGGGTGTGTGTGAGTGTGTGTGTGTGTGAGACTGCGTGTGTGTGGGGGGCCTGGGGGGGTTGGGTGTGTGTGTATGTGTGTGTGTGTATGAGAGTGCGTGTGTGGTGGGGTGGGGGGGCTGGGAGGGGTTTGGTTTGAGAGTGTATGTGCACGGTGGGGGAGGGGGGGGTTGGGTATGTGTGAGTGTGAGTGTATGAGCGTGTGTGTGTGAGAGTGCGTGTGTGTGGTGGGGTGGGGGGGGTTGGGTGTGTGTGTGAGTGTGTGTGTGTGTGTATGAGAGTGCGTGTGTGTGGTGGGGTGGGGGGGGTTGGGTATGTGTGAGTGTGAGCGTGTGTGTGTGGTGGGGTGGGGGGGGGGTTGGGTGTGTGTGTGTGTGTGTGTATGAGAGTGCGTGTGTGTGGTGGGGTGGGGGGGGTTGGGTATGTGTGAGTGTGAGCGTGTGTGTGTGAGAGTGTGTGTGTGTAGTGGGGTGGGGGGGGGGTTGGGTGTGTGTGTGTGTGTGTATGAGAGTGCGTGTGTGTGGTGGGGTGGGGGGGGTTGGGTGTGAGTGTGTGTGTGTGTGTGTGTGTGAGACTGCGTGTGTGTGGGGGGCCTGGGGGGGTTGGGTGTGTGTGTATGTGTGTGTGTGTATTAGAGTGCGTGTGTGGTGGGGTGGGGGGGCTGGGAGGGGTTTGGTTTGAGAGTGTATGTGCACGGTGGGGGAGGGGGGGGTTGGGTATGTGTGAGTGTGAGTGTATGAGCGTGTGTGTGTGAGAGTGCGTGTGTGTGGTGGGGTGGGGGGGGTTGGGTGTGTGTGTGAGTGTGTGTGTGTGTGTATGAGAGTGCGTGTGTGTGGTGGGGTGGGGGGGGTTGGGTATGTGTGAGTGTGAGCGTGTGTGTGTGAGAGTGTGTGTGTGTGGTGGGGTGGGGGGGGGGTTGGGTGTGTGTGAGTGTGTGTGTGTGTGAGAGAGTGTGTGTGTGTGGGGGGCCTGGGGGGGTTGGGTGTGTGTGGGGGGGGGGGGGGGGTTGGGTGTGTGTGTGTGTGTGTGTATGAGAGTGCGTGTGTGTGGTGGGGTGGGGGGGGTTGGGTATGTGTGAGTGTGAGCGTGTGTGTGTGAGAGTGCGTGTGTGTGGTGGGGTGGGGGGCTGGGAGGGGTTTGGTTTGAGAGTCTACGTGCATGGTGGGGTGGGGGGGTTGGGGGAAGGGGTTGGGTGTGTGAGTGTGTGAGTGTGGGGGGGGGAGGGGTTGGGTGTGTGAGTGTGTGAGTGTGTGAGTGTGAGGGGGGGAGGGGTTGGGTGTGTGGGTGTGTGAGTGTGTGAGTGTGAGGGGGGGAGGGGTTGGGTGTGTGGGTGTGTGAGTGTGTGAGTGTGAGGGGGGGAAGGGGTCGGGTGTGTGAGTGTGGGGGGGGGCAGGGGGAAGGGGTCGGGTGTGTGAGTGTGTGAGTGTGAGGGGGGGGAGGGGTTGGGTGTGTGAGTGTGTGAGTGTGAGGGGGGGGCAGGGGGAAGGGGTCGGGTGTGTGAGTGTGTGTGAGGGGGGGGCAGGGGGAAGGGGTCGGGTGTGTGAGTGTGTGTGTGGCGGTTGGAGGGAAATGGAGGGCGGAGGCGGTCAGCCTTTCCTGTAGCGCTCCAAGGCTAGGCCGGCGGGACACGCCCTCTCGTCGGCGCGCCGGCAGCTCCGCGGCGGCGAGGCCGGCGCTGTGTCCGTCGACAAAGGGCAGGGCGGGGTCTCCGTAAGGGCACCGCGAGCTCACGGCCGGCTGTCTGCCGTGGGCGGGGGCGTGGGGCGGGGGGGGGGGGGGCAAACTGCGTCGCCCCTGCTATTGAGACGCCTTCGGACTTCCCCCCAGAAACTCTGTCTCAGATTTTTTCCCTTCAGGAAAAAGCGAGGCCTGCATTAAACGCCCCTTATTAAAGGCTTCCCCAAGTTTCACGGCGTAGGAGCTTTTTATGTTGTGTGCGTCGTCTCTGTTTCCTGGTCAGTCCACAGCATAACCCCCCCCACAGACCCATGGAATTTATATTACATTTTTTTGTGAATATTCCTTCTTTTTGTGTGTGAATATTAAATTCTGAGTAATTTTGACCCAGCTCTTAACGTGGTGTTTGTATTGCTTATTGCTGTTTTGTTTTTGTTTTCTTGATGTTAAAAAGATAGCAGTGTTAATTTTCTGGTTTTGTCCTTCCGTTACTTCTTCCTTCTTTGTGAGACGTTTAGCTGGAAATATTTTTACCTCCCGGGGGTTTGGGTGGTCACCGGTCCGCTTGCTGGAGGCCGTGTGGGCTGAGATGAGTCAGGTCTAACTCCTCAGGGCTGGAAAAGGCGATTCGGGATCCTCTGGGCTGGCGGGAGACCGTGTGACCCCAGGCTTCAGGTCACGCGGGGGGGGGGGGGGGGGGGACTGAAAGCCGGAGAGATCCTGTCTGGAGTCGGTCCCCCAGTCCGGAGGGCAGCGGGTCTGACTCAAGTTAGATTCCCACATCTCATTCATTTCTGTTTCTCCACGCTCGTTTGGCGTTCCTGAGTTCGGCTCTTGGCTTTAACAGTGAACGATTATAGGGGACGATTGGCCCTGTTTTGGGGTGGTGTGTAGCTCCTAATTCTTAAAGCGGTAACACATCCTGTGGTTTTAGGGATGGGGTTTGTTTTTAGGGTTTCTCTCCCTGGTACTCACAGCACAGATTCACCTGTTTGTTAGCCTAAATGCAGATAGGCATCTTCTTACCAGTTTTTTGAATTTTGAGGAATTGGGTAGTAATTCACTGCAGTATTTGTCTTCTGTTATGTCTAAAGGAGAACTTATGGCCACTATGGGAAGTGAAACAACTCAGCATAGCAGAAATTATGACCAGTTTGTGTCATAACTGTAGTATTTTCCCTTTTTGTTCTCTGTTACCACACTGCCTCCCTGCCCCCTTCCCCCGTCATTTTAGTGAAAAGTCCGCTTCTGTCTTGCTTTTTTTCCAGAATTGTTCGGGAATATCTTAGTGGCGTACCGTTCTCCTGCTATCAAGAAACAATGTATTTCTCTCGGTTCTTGCAGTGGAAGTGGCTGGAGAGGTGAGTTTGCAAATGGGGAATTTTCCAGAATAAAAAAAAAAACACAGGTCCAAATAAAATGCACAAACCATTCATTCATGACAAAGTAAATTGGCAAGAATGTGCAAAATGAACGACTTGTAAAAAAAAAGAAGAAGTTTTTTGTTTCTTTGAGGTCATAAATTTTCACTTGCTCTGTGTTTTATAGGCAACCTGTAACCAAAAATACCTTCAGACATTACAGAGTACTAGGAAAAGGTGGATTTGGAGAGGTGGGTACACTGTGTTTGTCTTTTCATGTGACCATATTTTACCCGTTTTGAAGATGGGTTTCCTCTGAGTGGCTGACACAGGTAGACTTTTGTCCAATGGGCTGTATTAAAGCTGTCCTGTTTCTGGTTCTTGTCATATATGAATGCTACCAAAAGCTCCTCCCCCTCCTCTCTCTTTCATCTCCCCAGGTTTGTGCCTGTCAAGTCCGGGCCACTGGTAAGATGTACGCCTGTAAAAAGCTGGAAAAGAAAAGGGTGAAGAAGAGAAAAGGTGAAGCAATGGCATTAAACGAAAAGCGCATTTTAGAAAAAGTTAACAGTAGTTTTGTAGTAAGTACTATCTTTTTTTAAAACATTATTTCTTTTCTTTTTTTACCCTTTTGTGAATATGTACTGTGCGTTTGCTTTTGTCTGTTTTCGCCTGCGGAACTGTCGCTGTCCCTGTTGCTTTCTTGAACTGAGAAGATGCTTTCTGTCAGGGTGTCTTTTGGGGTTCTGTCAAAAAAAACATGACGGTCTTCTGGCTTTTGGGGGCATTCCATAGTTTGGAAGTGGGCATGTATGTTACTTTCCAAAGCATGCTTTCACTACGCATCTTTGTTTTTATGCTCGGTTGTCGAAAGAAATACGCTGTGAAATTTCACCCTAATCGAGTTTCCGCTAAAATCCTCTCAGGTGCATGCTGGAACGACGCACTCTTTTCACGCAGGGTCTCCTTTTTTTATTTTTATTTTTATTTTTTTTGCGCCCGTATGCGACAAGAAAATTGGCAGCCGTGTTTACTTAACATTCTTGGAACAGACATCTCAGTGGATGCTTGTGTTAGCGTCGTAATTACAGTATGCGAAAGGTTGTTTTCATTTCCTCTTGTTTGTTTATCCCCTCCCTTGCTTTTAACTGGCAACCGCTCGCTCCGCACACCTGCAGTTTGCCAATTAGACTCTGGCGTTGAAAAGGCCTCTCCCGCTCCAATGTGTTGAATAAGCAACCCTGAGCGCTTTCAGAAAGCAGCCTTCTCTCAGTCTCATTCCGCTGTCTGTCTGTCTGTCGGTCTGTCCTCATTGCAAGCTTTCTCCAGCACGCTCTTCACGTACTTCTGTGACTAAGCGACTTGCGAACCTGCACTTTTTTTTCATTATTTAAATTTCCGCCCCTTACGGACTCCCCTGTATGCTGCAGTTTCAACCGACGCAGTTGCTAGCTACAGGGGTTTTTTTTTTTTTTTTTTTGCATCGCTGCTGGCAGAAGCGCTCGCACTTATGCGATCCTTCACGCATGGCAACCGCGCCGTTGCTTAGCAACCGTGACCCGATCGCACCGACCAAAAAAAAAAAAAATTACGTCAAGTAGTGTACTCTACTGTACTCAAAACTGGCACAGTCCCTCCCCCCCTCCCCCCCCCCCGCGGCTGTAATTCTTTGGCGGTTGTCGGTGGAGTGTCTCATACGATGGTGTGGTGGAATGTTCCCATCAGCCCCCGGGGAGCCGACGCGCCCCCGAACGTGAGATGGCTCCTTCAGGAATGCTTCGAAACGGCTTCCCGCTCGCGCCTCTTGCTTTTATTTAAATAGATATTTCCAGAGGGGTTGTGTCTAAGGAGTTTTAGATTTTGAGGCACTATCTAGCCCAGGGTTGCACAACTCCGGTCCTGGAGGGCCAGTCCACATGCTGGTTTTTGTTCCAACCAGTCACCTCAGTTTTGAGTTCTATGACAGCTCTATAAGCAAGGCTGGTTCAATCCTGCACTTGAGCACAGTGAAATCTTTAGGACACACTCGCAGTCTGCGGCTGTAGCTGGCGCTGGTACAAATTTCAGATCAAGACATGACTGGTCTAATTAAATAATAAAGAGCTGAAGTTGGCACAGAATCCTGAAACGGATCGGCCCTTGTTTTGCACCCCTGATCCAGTCTGACTCCACAGATGCCCTTCTGTCTGTGTCGACGGTTCGCCCTGTGGCCTGTTCTCTGGCGTAGGGGTGGTTGTAACGAGTTAACTCCACGCGTTGAACAGCCTCTAAACGGAGCCGGCTTTCCTCACAAGGACGCGTGTACGTCATGTGTAAGAGACGGCCTTGGGTGCCGTCGGGACGGACTGACCCCGTCCCGCATCCTGCGGCGGGACCAGAGGTCGGAACACGGCGCGTGTACCTCGCCGACCCCCCCCCCCCCCCCCAACACCTGTGTCAGAGAGAGAGCCGGTGGCAGGGAACCGTCTGGTTATTTGCGGTCGGAGTAGAAAGATAAACAGTAACGTCCAGGAATTCTTGGCCTGTTCTGAGTAGCCCTTTTTCCCGCCAATGTTAACAGTCGGCCCTCTGTCTGTACTTACTGGCCCGTGAAGGTAGCACTTGTTATGGTAAAAGCTGCCGTAGTTGACGGTCTGTCAACTTGGCACTTCCCAAAAACAATTTTTTTAAATTAAAATTCCCAGCTGACATTCTCCAGGATGTTCCCCGGAAGATTTGGCTCAAATCAAGTTTTTTTTAGAAGATTCTAAAATGCTGGGGCCCTGGCAGTTTTGTAGAAGGTGCAATCAATTCTTTGAAACATGGAAAGTGCTTAAATAAGGCTAAATATGGTCTATTGGTTTATTTTGAATGAAATCTTTCTGATCTGGTTAATACTTCATTTTTTTCCCCACACGCTCTATTTGTGTGTCACATTTATTCCAAATACTGACCGTCCCTTCATTGACAGTTTTTATATATATTTTTTGAAACTTTGCACCACAGTAACCATGTGCGAATTCTCTCCAGTATCAACATACTATCTGTGTGCTAGCTGTACCACAACTCACACAGACAGTAATTGTGTGCGAGTTGTCCCTAGTGTCCCTCCAATAATTGATTCGTCCCTCATCACATGTCGGTAACCCACCTTTTCTGCAAGTTGTTTTTCTCTTCTCAACATGTAGGGGGCGCCACCTCAATTCTCTGCCTTTTCCCATCTCTCCCACAGGTTAGTTTAGCCTACGCCTATGAAACCAAGGATGCCCTTTGTCTAGTTCTAACGATAATGAACGGCGGGGATTTGAAGTTCCACATTTACAACATGGGAAACTCGGGCTTCGACGAGCAGCGAGCCATTTTCTACGCGGCTGAGATCTGCTGTGGGCTGGAGGACCTTCACCGGGAGAGGATCGTGTACAGGTATGCCGCGAACTTCTGTCTGTCCACCAGAGGGCGCTTTACCGTGGCTCCTCACTGTCGCTGTCCATCCATAATATGAAGTGAATTCCAAGGCTGCAGTTCAATCCATTAAATCTACTGCCCTCTCAAATTTACCCTCGCATACTGGCTAATTGGTCGTGTCACATGCTCCTGAGTAAAGTCTGCAGGTGCAAGTTTTCACGGCCAGAAGATTTCGCGGACTGGACTGCAGCCCACATTCTGTGGGGCAGCCATTTTGTCTGTATTGCTCCAGCTCGTTGAGTTGTCGCTCAATGGAAAAATGTTGGATGTGAGATACAAGAACACAAACAAAATGTGACCTGCCACTCATTTGAGCGGACGATTGAAGGGTTAAATGGGATCCATGTCCTTGCGGTCACGACAGGAGATATAGATCCTTCTCCCCCAACACCACTCATCCTATGACTTGTCATAATTTTGGCCAAAGAATTATATATATATATATATATTTATATACTGTATATATATCACACCACAATATCTCATGATTGATTTTCTCACACGCACTCCTTCGCCCACATGCCAACCCCGAGGCTTGAAGTATAGGCTCTTCTTCTATGGTTCACAATGTAACTTTTCTTGTTCAGCTGATTTTTTCGTGCTTACATCACGTAGTGAGCTTGCAGAGACCGTAAGGCCTCCCTCAGGCATCAGAACCTGCATGAAGCAGTTTGTTGTCGTTTTATGTTCTCTGAGAACGCTCTGTTGATTGTCCTACTCACTTTAACTTCCAAAGTCAGACTGAAAGTAAAATGGCATGCATTAAATTATTATTATTATTATTTTTTCCACCAGGGACCTGAAACCTGAAAATATCCTTTTGGACGACCGTGGTAAGTCACACTGAATATCACTGATTATACATTACATTGAATAGCATTAAAAACACCAATAAGCTTTATAATACGTGCAGATTTATACCTGGATCGCATAATGTTGCGAGTCTTCCTCAGATTCAGCAGATTTAATTTGCTTAAAGCTTTGAAGGCCTTTTTGAGCTCAAAGTAAATTCTTTGCCACTCAAAAGGAGGTGTGATTAAGCCTGTGGATTTACCCGACTGTTAATGTCCCTGACACTGTCGTAGGAGCCCCTGGACCCCCCCCCTGTCCACAGCCCTGTGACCCCCCTCTCTTGTCTCCTTTTCTCCCCCCTGCTCTCTCTCCAGGGCACATCCGAATCTCTGACCTGGGGCTGGCGGTCCAGATCCCGGAGGGGGAGACGATACGAGGGAGGGTGGGCACGGTTGGGTACATGGGTGAGTCCTACATTGGCATTCGGGCACCTGTGGAACGGGACACTGTCCTGCATTGTGAGTGAGTGTGTGGAATGAACACACACAACTTTAGGATTAGCCAATGTGTGGAATGAACACATACGACTTTAGGTTTAGCCAGTGTGTGGAATGAATACATACAGCTTTAGCACTGGCCAGTGGGTTATTCTCACTGTAGCGTTAGCCAGTGTATGGAATGGTTTGTTCTCACTTTATCGTTAGTCAATGTGTGGAATGGGTTATTCTCACTTTAGGATTAGCCAGTGTTTGAAATTGATTATTCTCACTTTGGCCTTAGCCAGCGTGTGGAATGGGTTATTCTCACTTTAGGATTAGCCAGTGTGTGGAATGGCTTATTCTCACTTTAGCATTAGCCAGTGTCCTCGATATACAAACTGCTAGATGACAGCACTAGGTGACAGCCAATTGCAGGTCTTTTTTCCAGGAAACATATGATCTGGGGGCGGGGCCACCGTATGTTTTATGTAGAGTGATGGGAGTTTACACGGTGGGTTGAACTTTGAGAAGTGCGGGAGGTTTTGGCCTCTCTCCAAGGGGAGCCTCGGGTTCCTCTACGGCCTCGGACCTGGAAATGGCTTCATTGTTCCAGGCTGTAATTAGAGCGGTCGCTAACCGAGGCCTCATCCAGGCCCTGCTGCTTTTTTTTCTGCTCTTTTATATCTGCGTTCAACGGCACGGCGTGGAAAGGGGGAGGTTCCAGCCGCGTTGCGTACAGACCGCTGCCGCCTCGCTGACACTGGTGTTCCTCAATCGCACGTCCTGCTAGCATCCATCACGCACGGTCTTAAGAGAACATTCAAGTGGATGGGTTTATTTACTTTAGGTTTATTTTACCTCTGTTTAGTCCGACGGGTTACGGGGAACTCTGTTCTCCTTCATGGTGCTGACGCGGGGAATGCGAAGGATTGCATGGCCATCGTTAAGCGGGGAGGACTAGAGAGGCTGAAGGCAGAGAGCTAGCATCGTGCGAAATTGAGCAAGGCCCCATGGTTTTAAATTGAGCGAGACCCCTGGTGTTAACGGTACTACTCCATTCTATGCCACAGTAAAATGCTGTGGGATCTTCCATGACTGCAGTGAGTCAGTACCTCAGGTGTAAACGTCTCATCCGAAGGTCGGCAGCTTCTGAAGCACAGCGGGCTCTTCACTATGCTGTGCCACTGGATATCTGCTTTTCTCGGGGGACAGCGCCTCCTGCTGGCCATGCAGCACTTCTTCCAGCTGCCGCTTAGCGTTCCCAGGAAGTGTGCCTTAGGGCCATGAGCTTGTCCCAGCACAGTAGAGGGTGTGTTCGTGCATCTTAAATAAGAACCCTTGTGCCCGCGGGACGTCTCGCACCCCTCTTCCTCGCCGCGATTCCCGCCGTGTGACCTGTTCTCTCCCGCCCCTCTCTCTCTCCCCCCCCTCTCTCCCCCCCCTCCCCCCTTCCTCCCCGAAAGCTCCCGAGGTGATCCAGAACGAGAGCTACACCTTCAGCCTGGACTGGTGGGGCCTGGGCTGCCTGATCTTCGAGATGATCCAGGGCCAGTCCCCCTTCCGCAGGCGCAAGGAGCGCGTGAAGCGGGAGGAGGTGGACCGCCGCGTGCGCGAGGACCAGGAGGAGTACTCCGACAAGTTCTCGGAGGAGGCCAAGGACATCTGCCGAATGGTGAGCCCCGCCCCGCGTTCACCAGTCGTCTCGTAGAGCGCCCGTCGAGCACGAGGCGTCCCTGACGCTCGACGGGCGCTCGCTGGAAACTAAAAAAGAGAACAGAGGCCCGTCTCGACCACACGTCAGTCCTGTCCAAGTTTAAGGCTAAGAATAGCCTCCTGTGCGTGGCACTTTCTGTGGAAGCGATTCTCTTTATAGCACTACTGCATTGTGGCGCTTTGTTGTCACTGGAGGAGTATATAACCCTCAGCCTTTCCCATGTCCTGCTTTAAACAGAAGTTTGGAGTGGTCCAGATGGATAGGTCCGTTGGGATGTTCTTTTTTGTTTTTGTCTAACCACCGTGTCATCAACCCACGCGTCCCCGTGTCCCCTCTATGACACCCTCTGCACTCTTCATTGGCTACTGTACACTTCTGGAACCGCAGAGTCAGTGCAATAGACCAGGAGTGTGAAGGAGGGATGATGGAGAGATGAAAGGGTGATGATAGATGAAGTGCAGAATGAAGGTGTAATGGAGAGGTGAAGGGGTGATGGAGAGATGAAGTGCAGAATGAAGGGGTGATGGAGAGATGAAGTGCAGAATGAAGGGGTGATGGAGCAGATGAAGGGGTGATGAGCAGAGGAAGTGCAGAATGAAGGGGTGATGGAGAGATGAAGTGCAGAATGAAGGGGTGACGGAGAGATGAAGTGCAGAATGAAGGGGTGATGGAGCAGATGAAGGGTGTATCGAAAGGGTGATGGAGAGATGAAGGAAAGAATGAATCAGAAGAATGCTGCTTGTGGGGCAGGATGGAATAGTTTGACCTCTGGTGTACAAGAGCCAAAGACTCTCATGGGATTTGCTAAAACGTTGAGGTCACTGGCCTCATCTTGAGATAGATATCGGACATTTCTTATTATAGATTTATGTTGGAAGGGGAAAATTAAATTTGACACAAAGGGCAGTTTAAATGCAACCAAAATAAGTGGCCACAACTCAGGCCATTTCCTTGACCTAAAAACAAAACTTTGTGTAAATTGTTGTGAGGTCAAAAAGAGCGGGAAAATTGCATGTCTCCTTAAAATATGTATCTGTTCTTTTTTAAAGGCATACTATGCAGGATTTTCACCTTGAATGTATTATAAAACCTTTGTACTTTTGTTGCCATGGGGGTTGGCTGGTAGGCCGCAGCCTGGAGGTCTTCTAGGCTACGTCCCCAATCTGCTGAAGGGGGAAGGCGGCCTCCCATCAGGCTACGCGGCGGGAGAGTCTTTGCTGCAATAGATGCACAAAGTTGTGTAAAGATACGAAAAATATTCTTTTGATTGTAAACACGGGTGAAGCGAGGAAAAAAATCCTGCATCGTGTGCCTTGAAAAAATGTAATAGAGAAGAGGTGTGAACAAGTGGACCAATTGAATTATATTTTAGAGTGTATTATTTTTATGCATGCTCTGTGTTACAAGGTTTTTATTTAAAACAAAATGGCACACTCCATACCTACTGTATTGTTTATGCTCCTTTTCACATTGGCTGTTTTCCTTTTTTGGCGGTTTTGCTGTTCTCTGCGTACCAGAAAAAGTCACGACTTCCAACATAACACCAGGCAAATACACTTTGATTAGATTAGACTGGTGTTTCTTTGATAGTGCTGGTGAACTAGATGGAAATAGAAAATCAAAGTGAAGTGCCGGCGGTGTAAATATCAATCCTGGGCGCTGGTCCGAGAGCCTGTTGCCTGGAGCTGATGGTCACGTGACCCCATGTCTCGGCAGCTATTGGCCAAAGACCCGAAGTTGAGGCTGGGGTGTCAGGGTCGAGGCGCGGCCGAGGTGAAGCAGCACCGTATCTTTAAGAACATCAACTTCAAGAGGCTGGAAGCCAACATGCTGGACCCGCCCTTCATTCCCGATGTGAGTACTGCTCATGGCGTCCTCTGTCAGCTCTTGCACATGACGTATGCTGCGCAGTCTGTGTGTGTGTTGGTGTGTGTGTGTGTGTGTGTGTGTGTGTGTGTGCGTGCGTGCGTGCGAGTATGCGAGTATGCATGTGGGTGTGTGTTTGTGTGTGTGTGTGTGCGTGTGTGTGTTTGTGCGTGTGCGTGTGTGTGTGTGTGTGTTTGTGCGTGCATGTTTGATTGATGGATTGCCTCTCGCCCCTCAGCCACGGGCAGTCTATTGCAAAGATGTCCTGGACATTGAACAGTTCTCTACTGTCAAAGGAGTCAATCTGGATCCCACGGATGATGACTTTTACCACAAGTTTGTCACAGGAAGTGTCTCCATCCCCTGGCAAAATGAGGTACTGCACCATCAAAAAAATGTTCAGGAGAGGGAGTTTAAATTGTTCCATATACAAGGAACGACAAATTACTCAATACACATACTTAATATAATAATAATAATAATAATAATCAATACATTTATTATTCCTCGTGGGGAAATTTTATTGGTATTTATGGCACACGTCACACAATTTGAAGAAATCAATTTCACGAACACTTATCGCTTTGATATGAACACCTAATCTAACGCTAATAGCGCTAAGACGCTAATAGCATGCGAATGATCGGGCTCCTCTCCCGGGCAGATGATCGAGATGGAGTGCTTCAAAGAGATCAACGTGTATGAGACGGACGGCGCCTTGTGTTCGGACCTGGATGTAAATAGACCCAACCCCCCGCCAAAGAGAGGGTTCTTCTACAGGCTCTTTCGGAGAGAGGTGAGCGCAGACGGCGAACGCGGGCGGTAGCGACGGTGTTTTGTTTACACTAGCGCCGCGGCGGAAACCGGGCCCTGTTCCTGGAGATCTGGAGGCCTTGTAGGTCAGGGGGGTGACTAACCCTGGCCCTGGAGAGCCGCTGGGTCTGCTCGTTTTTGTTTTTACTCGACACTTGTTTGATCAGTTAAAGCAGGTGATTACACGGTTAAGTCACCTCACCTGGTTTCTTTGGTGTGAGTGGTTGTCGTATTTAAGGTGAAAACAAAAAACCGGCAGACCCTGCGGCTCCCCAGGACCAGGGTTAGCCACTGTTGCTATAGGTTTTCATTTCAACCTTTGGCACACCTGAATCTACTAATTAGCAGCTCAACAATATCTCTAGCTGGTGAATGAGGTGTGCTTTGTTAGGGTTGGAGTGAAAACCTACCAGGATGGTAGATCTTCAGGAACAGGGTTGGTTACCACTGCACTTGAACCTCCGAGGTATAATGGGAGTTGTGTGGAACTATAAAATGTTCATAACTTTGAAAATTGAAGTCAAGTCGCCCAGTCTAACTAACTTTGAGGTGCATACTTCTGAGGTTCTGTTGTATTATACGAAATGCTAATTGGGAGTTTATACAGTATACTGTGTGTGCATCTGTACGCATGACATGATGTATGTAAATAATACATAATAATGTATATTATATATGTGAATAATAACTGGAACAGAATATGTGTGTGTGTGTGTGTGTGTAATGTGTTAAAATTAATGAATATCAAAGGATTTGAACTGGAAGGATATAAGCTCATGATGTTGATGGGAACAGAAGTCAGTGGGGCATCTGGAGTAAAATAAATTTATAAAATTTTAAGAGGTACAGAGTGACACAACAGTTAAAAACGTTTTTCTTTTCCCCCCAGAAGGGTCAGGTAGTGTGCTGGTCAGTGTTGTGAGAGCTGCACCCCTCTGAGGGTGGTAACCCTGTCTCCCCATTTTTAGGTCTGTTTTAAGAGTGGCTACAGTGACGAGGAAGAGGGGCCCTCCCGAATTTAAACCACTCTGTCCGCCAAACATCGCAATTCCTAACAAAATGAATGTTTTACTGTATTTATGAATTGTATTAAAAGTGTATTATAATTAAAGAAAAAAATGTATGAGTTTAAATATTTTGTACATTTTTACTTGAATTATGTCTAGATGTATATTTTCACTAAAGGTTGTATTGTACAAAAAGCCATATAAAGTACCACTTGAATGCATACATATTTTTTCTCCTTCAGAATGAGTGTAAAAAAATGTGTATTTAAGGATTTTTTAAAGAAGCACAGTATGGTAACTGTAATCTTATTTTTTAAATGTAGTGTAGGGCATCATGTCTTTGTCTTGTTTCATATTTTTTGCAGACATAGCATTAGTACATCATACATACAGCTGCAAGACCTGCTAACAGACTTTTCTGACAACCTTAAAGAGTTCTATTCAAGGCACCCCCAATAGTCTTAAGAGTCAGAGAAGAGCAGGATGATTTGACTGTCGATTCCCCTGGCCAGGTCTGAATTGTCCTTCACTGCTGAGTGTTTTCTTAGCAGGTGAAAACCCTATTTTTGTTTTGGCATGAAATGATGACATCACAATGTCACCCACGTCCTGTATAAGCACACTGTTGTGAACCCTTGAAACATGAATACACGTGTATATGTTTGACCCCCTGGTCATTACTGGAGAAAGACAGAATTATAGGAAACTCGCTGATGTTTCAGAGGGAAGACCTTTATCCAACAACCATTGGAAAGTTTAGTTTTATTGTTATTAACAAGGTAATTAAATTGTTTGTTACATTTTCTTTTAGTGGAGTTGATTTCATGTGCTTGCGGACACGTCCGACTTTGTCACGCATTGTCATGTGAACTGTTTAAATGATGGCTTTTGTGTTGAAAGGAGGAGTGTTTATTTGCTCAATTTCCACCAGAAATATAATCTCTTAAAAAAACCCAGGAAATGTGTAATGCTCAGTTAGGTAGACAAAAGGGCATTCTCTCACCAAGCTAAAAACATGAGCTTCCTCTGTCACATTTTTTAAGTTCATTAATAGTATTTACTATTTTCCATTAGTGTGTGTGCTATAGGTCTTTAGATGAAAATGGCTCTTGCAAGAAAATTTTAAACCAAGTGTTGGAAGCAAATGCTCTGACAGGTTAATATATAAATAACATTCCAGTCTGTTGTGTGAAGTTTAGAGGTAAGATTTGGGATATACTGGTGCCTAGATTTCCCTTCATACATTTCAGTGAGTGACTTGCCTTAATATAATGGAACAGAACCTTATTCATACACATTTATCCTGTACAATATTCACAGTTGACAAGGGCCAGAGACTAGATATGACAACAAAAATGACACAACTGGCTGCACTTTCCCCCCGTTGGAACACTTAAAATGATTTCAGAGACATCAACACAGACATATTTTGAAACTACGTGTAATTCTGAATGGGGTTTTGGAATTTCAGTGGTTTCACGTCACCGTACATTACGTAGTACATGTGAACTCAGTTTGCCGCTTAGCATGTTTCCTGCGCGGGGCTATTTTGTTTGTTGTAACAATGGGAGGAGCCACTGGGCCACATTCCCATTGGATGTCACGCGGAAGTAGCTTTATGCTGATGTTCATGAGCTTGATGCTTTATTTCTGAATGCAGATTTGATGCTAACCCCCAACAGAAGTTCATATTCCCTGTTGGCTGTAGTGTAATTTCTATATTTTCTCCTCTGTAATTTGTATCCACTATATTAAGACTCGGGGGAATTATATTGTGAAAACCCCACATTGGATATGTTAAAAAGTCACAGTTTTTTATTTCTGCAGTGAGTCTGAGTTGTAGAAAAAACTTGAGGTCACCTGAACTAAAGTAATAGACTCCTGAAAATACGCATCTTCTAACATTGTGATATTAAAACTTAATTTAATATCAAAATGTTTGTTTTTCTGTCCATGCTATTCATGTTGAAGATTAATTTTCATTTTCATTGTCTCTTCCTCCCTTGTTCTGCATTCTCTTAAGTGGAAACTGTACCCCGTCAGTCTGTTTTAATGGATAAATAATGCCCCGTAGAGAAGTGTGGCACTGTACTGTGCAGTGTCTGTTCAATTGAACTATTTCCATTTGTGGTAAATTGACAGAAAGACCTATTCTGATACTTTGTCAAGAGGCCATTTGAAAGCCTTGTCATATTTGTAAATCCCTTGTTGACTGTAACTTTACTATAACAAAACTTCAAATAACAGAAACCGCAATGTTGTGTAACTTGCACTTTGTTATACCAGGGTAAACTATGTTGACAGGAAAACTGATTTTCACAGTGTGGCTGAGAGTGAATTGATGAAAGCAGATACTACTAATATTATTTTATATTTTGGAGTGCTACCAAGTTGACATTAAATTTTTTTTTTTTTAATTTTATTTTATGGAAAATATTGACCCATAGAATGCACATGAAATACTATTGCTTAAACTGTTGATGTAAGCTTTCTTTCCTTTTTTAGAACTGTGAATAGCATGATGCATTATATGTGCCATGTTAGTATGCCTTTAGCAAATAATGGTATTTGATATTCGCCGGGTTCAAGAAACACCTACAGTACATTGGCAGATGAGAATTTGTCTCTGAAAAGAAGAGACGCATTAGTCTTTCCCCCCCACTGATCCCATGCAGAAGCAACACCCTATCACGCATGGGAATGAAGAACATTGGATAGCTTGCAATGAGGCTCACAAAAAAAAATTAACAGCACTTCTAGCAGTAAAGGTTACCTCTTCATTCTTTGTCACTAAGGCATTAAGGACTTTAGTGACAAATGAAGGTTCTAGGAAACAAAATGGACTCCCATGCTTTGGAATTGTATTGCATGGCCCTGCTTTGCCTTAAGGCCCTTGTCTTACTTCCTTTTTAACCAGTGATTGTTATGAATATGTTGGTCTGGAATTAACGAGTGTGGAAGGTGGGGTGGGGTCAGGGGTCATCTAATGATTGGGTGTTGTGTACATCTGTGAAACTTGTCCTCACATAAAGATAAAGATCGATTCCCTTGTAAAAGTGCAAATTTGCCAAAGTAAATGGCGTTCGTGAAAGTTCTGGCTTGCGGTGCTCTGCTCTCAAAGCTTCACTGAAGAGATCGCTTTTTGTGCCGAGAGAGGCTGGGCAGAGACAGTCATCTTTCTGCGGTAAACATCATTATGTAACATGAGAACCACAGTTGAAGCTCGCTGTTAGGGCTTGCTTAGATTTCTGTACATTGTGTGGTGTTGTGAACGCTGTTGCCTTTTCTTTTTTGCTGAGAACTTAAGTGTTTTCTATTCAGGGGTGCCCAAGTCCTGCCTTTCTCACTATTGTTTGTTTCTTCTCTCCATCTCAGATGCATTTGTGTGAAATCTGTTATTACAAATATTTGGATTCATCATTTGATACATTTGCTTTTCCAGTGTAGTTTTTAAAATTTTATTATTTTATTTAAAAGCTGTTTAAAGCTTTTTTTTCAGGCAGGATGAGAACACCCCTTTTCAGTTAGGGCTACGCTTTCCCGCCTATTTTCTGCAGCTAAACACAACTTATTGAACTGATGTGGGTTCCTCCTGGTGGCTGTGAGAGCTGAGACGGGTTTCTTGCACTATGGTGATTGCAAGTGGAATAGGAGGCGTTGCAGGACTCAT
The DNA here is from genome assembly GCA_039654925.1 of Anguilla pacifica. Taxonomy (NCBI): domain Eukaryota; kingdom Metazoa; phylum Chordata; class Actinopteri; order Anguilliformes; family Anguillidae; genus Anguilla; species Anguilla pacifica. The sequence goes on along the minus strand of CM077290.1, from coordinate 56,135,322 downwards.
TGGTCATAATGTGAAATGAAGCATTCAAAAGGGAACAGCTGTGGCTAATGAAAGCTTTTCCTATGTGACTTACAGTAGAAAGACTTTACCTGAGTCCCAGTGACCAGACCTCTACTGATTTATTTGTTTTTAAATATTGGTTTGAATTGAAGAAACAAAAGATTAGTGGGGGAATGGAACCAACCACATTCAGTGTTCGTATTTAGCTGGCAAGGAAATACCTTTATCAGTTTGAATGTTTGCACAAAGTGCATTTTAATGCCTGTTTTAAAAATGTTTTCCTAATCAAGCATGTGTTGGTAGTAACTTTCAGGTTTCTTGTTTGTAAATTATATTCTGGTGCCAACAGATCAGAAATATTGGATGCCGCCTTTATTAATGCAAGGTGACCAATTTTGTAGTTGTACAGTCATGTCTTTCGACCACTGCAGTCAATGTAATTCTTGTACAAGTTCTATCACTGGGTGTTGTACCATATGACATTTGTAATTATGAAATAAAACACTGCCGTTTGTATAATGTACTGTCTCATGCTATATTCTTTTATTTTTTTTATCAAGGATTTAAAACATTTGATGTTCTTAACCTGAATACATGCATAAAACATTAAAAACTGCTGTCAGTCTTCAACATGCAGGATCAAATATGCACATCCGTGTTTGCTTCACAAAAATAAATAATTAAACAATAATATTAAAATCAATTTTATTTTGTATTGGGCTATTCACGCAATTATTCTTGTAAGTATATTTACGGAAGTGCGTGCATCTGCTTCAGTATATGATGCTGTTGGCCTTCACATCGTATTACGTCACAAAAATGTTAAATAAGTATGCTTGACTGCCAGTTATTCATTGGAAAACATGCAAAGGCATAAAGGCTTGTACCGTATAATACATTTCACAGCGTGTTAAGCCGCAGATATATGAAGTCAATGGTATTCAAAATGGATGTCTATAAACACGATATCAAATTGTGTTAAATTAGCAGAGCAGTGGCTAAATTAATTAAGCTTTTTCCGATAAGCATTTTTGACAATCTGTAGTTTTAACATGCACTGCAAGTCTCTCTCTGCTGTAGTCCGTTTAATAATAGAAGAGGACATCATTTTCATGTTTTCATTGGCAATAATTTCCTGCAATCGCGTATCCCACATTCCAAGATCATATGATTTCCCCGCTTGCAGGCGCTTCATGTACTGTGGGAGTAAATAAACAACTCCCGCCTCCTTTCTTACGGCAAAAGACGCCGCTGCGCGTTTAATTGCTCAGCGCGGCGGTCAATCAAACCAAAATCGACGCTGATTGGCTTCCTGCAGTGCGTCTTTTTCCACGCTTTTTGGGCTTTCACTTCCTTGCTCGGAGGAGGGAGGTAGTGTGCATTAAAGATGGCTTACAGTTTTGGATATCGCATCACCAACTACGTCCCATTCATCTGAAGGAAATATTGGGCAGAAGTTTAGAGAATTCCAGGTGTCAGGAAAGAGGGCTGGGAGGTTAAAGCCGTCGCCGCGACGCACCGCGGCCGCCCGCTTCCTAGACAGCTGGCTGGCTAACGTTAGCTAGCTGTGTTCGATTTCCCTGCTGCTTGTTGCTATTATTTGTAAATATTATTCCCGTTAAAATGGCCACCATGGAGAAACTGATGAAGGCCTTCGAGTCGCTCAAGTCTTTCCAGCAACAACAGGGACTACCGCTGGCAGAGGAGCTTGTACAGAAACAGTAAGTATCGTGCATCAAGGTGAGGAACCGGGAAGGTAATGGAGGCGGATTTAGCTTAGCTGCAGATCGCTGTCAGTTGACAGGACGTTCCCAGGGCTGACTTGTCCCCAATTCTTCCTATGTTAGCTGTGTGGACCTGCTGTGGCGCACCACTCCGTTTGTGACGTTAGCGAGTTAGCTAGCTCGACATTACTCATTAATGGTTTATCGTATTATCAAATTACAACAGATAGCACGGTATCTGGAGTAAAACAAGGCGATTAGGCATAGTCTGCATTTGCTAACATGAGCAAGTTAAAGAAAGTGTATTTGTACGCATGGTGATCCAGCTAACTAACGTTAGCGTAGTTAGCTAGTTAGCTATTTGATGCTGTAGCCAGGTGCATATCTCAGTGGCAGAAAGTTGATCAGATGTTATATGTTGCTTTGGCGTTTCAAGACCAGCTTGCCATCTGGCTGGCTGGCCGGCCGGCCGGCCAACTGTGGTGTCGGCTAACTTAAAAACAAGATGATATGGAATTTACTATCAAGCTTGCAAGCATGCAATATTATGTTGATATGTCGCCCATTTACTTGCTAGCTTGCTGATAAGTGCCTGTCAAGGACGACACTTGTTGGACTGTGTGTGACGTTGGGTTGTCTGAACCTGTTGCCTGCGGGCTGCAGGTGCAAAGAATGTAACGTTAGCTATGCGCTTTTCCGCCCATTGCGGTGTTCCCTAACTCTTCCTATTCGGTTCGGGTCCCGACTGCTGACACTCTGCCGGTTTTTCCCCAAATAGCTGTCTTTTAGTTTTATGTCTTATCAAACTCGATATTTTGCTAGATGTTAAGATATCATGCATTTTAAATAATGAATACTTAAGTTGCTCTGCCATTTTGGTAGTGCAAATTAAAGGGATATTTTTTGTACTTTGAAAAGGTAGCTAGTTGTATTGCATTGTCAATTATATTCGTATTTTCTAGTATTTAAATGCAGTAAATTACGAGTTAACTTGGTTAAGCCTCACCTGACTAAACAAATTTGTCCAGGCCTGGGAGTAGCACACTGAATAAATAATCAGTCAAATGTAATCAACTTGTTGAATTAATAATCTGAGTAAGAAGTTTGTATGGCCACAGATGAACAAATAAACCAGCTTCAGACATGTCTTTGTATTGTATCTGTATTTCTTAGACTCAAAGACTTGTTTATCCAATTTTGTCAGACACTGAACAGACTGGAATGCAAAAGTCAGTGTGATTTTTACCCTTTGAATATTGGTACGCATTAAACCGGAAAATGTCTCTCCCTGATCCCTTAAATTATGAACAAACACTTCCCATGAGGTAATGCTCATGGTGGGGGAGAGGGGCTTCATGAAGATTGAAGTCAGGCCATTTTAGCCCACGTTCTACTCATAAACTTATTAGACAGCTGATTGGTACCTAACTGGAAACGTCTTCCGGAATTTGGCCTGTCGTAAAAATAGCAGGTAAGTGAATGGAAGTAGAAGCTGCTGGGCAGGTCACACGATTCCCCATGAAGAGAAGCTGGCTTTGCTTGCAGGGATAGGGACCCCCTGGTGCTTTCAGAAGTCCCATGTTGTGATTCACAAGGAGCTGTTAGGCCCCCTCCCCCTCGCACCTTGCTGCTAAAACCTGCCGTACAGTTAAGGAAAGCACAGCAGAGCACCCAAAACATTTCAGAGAATTGACTGCATGCCCCTTCACCTCTGCATCTCTTTTAACTCAGCTTTTCATTCTCATAATCAGCACCTTTCGTCACATTTTGAGCTTCTTGTAGAAGATTGCACTTACAGTAGTCTTATAGTGGTTTTCCTCTGCAGCCCCTTACTGTTCCCAGACTGGATTCTGAGTGCTGCTGCCTCTGCCCCCTTTCTCTCAGTTCCTTGGAGAGAAAACACGGACACGGGCACATTTTTGACCGATTTCATTCCTTCTTTACGGAGATGCGAGTCAGATGGGCCTGCAGCCGCAGCTGTAAGATGGACCACCAGAGGAGAGGAGTCTGTTTTGTCGGTCTAATCCTCTTCTGATGTTAACTTTAGCTTTATGAGCTTGGCTTTTCTCCCCTCTGTATGGTTGAAGAGGAGTGGCAGCAGCAGCAGCCGGACTTAGCCAGAGAAATGTGACGACAGATCAACCATGTTCATTAATGCCAGCATACTGCTTCTCTAGGTCCATGCCTTAGAACTTTATGGAAGTGTATGAGAAGAATGAGACAAAGAGTCTTTCCCTGTATGTAAGTGAGTGGAAATGATACTCACTGTATCATTTCCACTCACTCACATACAGGGAAAGACTCTTTGTCATAGTTGCTTAATGCATCTCAGTCCACCCATTCCCTTGTGGTGCATTTTATCCTGGTTTACTGTTTTAATTCTTCCTGTTCTATTCCTGTCCAATAGGAAGAAAGACCCTGCCACCACCAAAAAGGACAGAGTCACTCATTGTTTGACAATATGTGAAAACATCGTAGCGCAGTCTTTGAGGTAAGCCATCTTCTCCAAAGTTATTGGCTATCTAGTGCTAAACAGTTACAGTTACCCACAAATGCCTGATTTCAGAACACAATTCATAAAAATCATGAAAATTAGTGTGCAATGCGATGGTCGCATTCCAACATTGTGGTGTGTATAGTCCTCTGTGCTTCTACATAAACTTGACTGGTTTGGGGGCTGTTGTTGGTGGATTAGTGCTGTCAACACATCAAGTTTAGAATGAGTGTTGAGCGGAGAGATGGGCCTGTAGTTTTGTGAGCCAGATGCTGGCGCAGGTCTGTGTGGAGTGACTGTGAAGCCCCCTCTCTTGCTCCCTATGGTCCTGGGATCAGGACCTCCCCAGAGTTCCAGAAACTGTTGGGCATCGCCATGGAGATGTTTCTGCTCTGCAGCGACGACAGAGAGTCCGACGTCAGGATGGTGGCCGACGAGTGCCTGAACAAAATCATTAAAGTAAGAACAGCGCCTCCTAGTGTGTCTCCCTTGTCTTTCCTTCCGCATCTGCATTCTTTCTATAGCTGTCTGTAGATGGCTGTCTGTCGGTTTTTCCTTTTTTCAGACAACGTCTTTCTGAAACTGTCAGATTGCATTAGGTTTGTTGTTTGTAGTAACAAGTGTTCTGCCACCTAGTGTTCATGTTTAGACATGCAGATTGGCTGTGCAGTGGTATCTATAGTGAGCATATGTCCCCTTACATGTAGTGATTTGTTTGGGACCCCACTGGTACCCAGGTAACCTTCCGGCAGATGTTGAGCTTCCTGTATAGAGTAGTACAGTAGATATTTTTTTTGTGGTGAACATCTTGCCCATTTTTCGAGCACTTGGTACTTGGTCTCTGAGATGAGTCTTGGCTGCAGTGAACAAAGTTGCTTATACCTGTTTTACTTGATTAAACCTGTTCATTTGTTTAACTTGATGTCACAAGGGTGGGTAGCGTCGCTGTTCTGGCCACATTGAAAACTTGGCCGTTGTAAGTATGTATTGCAGTGTTAAAGTGTTTCAGCACATTTAAATAATTCTGCCTCAATTGGAGAGTCTAATTAATATGTTGCTGAGCAGTTCAACACTGCAATGGGGTGTCACAGAGTGACACAGGTTTTACTTTCAGGAGACTGAGCTGTAAGCACTCAGCTTTTGGTAAGAAAATGAAAGAATAGCTTTATTTTAGTTGGTTTACTTGCACCTCAGTCCTCTACAATTTCAAATACATGAAGCATTTCAAGTAAACTATGGGCCTATTAGCCATTTGCTGTTTCGCGGACCAGCAGATTCAGCTGAATAATAACACCGGTATAAACAGTACGCTGTGTTCACTGGCTTGGTGGAACTTAAACTGCAAGCACATTCAAAATGGTGTCAGGAACCACTGCAGTAACTGATGGCAAGCTTGTGAGCAGCACGTGGTGCTGTTGAATTTGCATTTTCCTTCATCCTTTTTGCTTTTCAAATTGTTGGCTGGGAATGTTGTTGGTTCTGTCAGACTTTGTATTGGTGAGAATTCAGGTTGTGTAAAAGTGAGAAAAAAAAATTTGCATCTGTAATGGTTGAGAGATGGCAGGTTATGAAAAAATCTGACTCTTAGTCGCAACTGAACATGCACAGGCTTGTTAGAAAGATAGGCAGCAGTAATACCGTCCATATGTGAGCCCCTTTCTGCTGATGAGAAGGCTGGCTAACGGCATTAGCTTTAATGACTGACAGGATTCTGTCTCATCATCAATTGCAGACTTCTGCAAGTCCGTAGCTTGTAGGTGTAAATGACGTGTTCTCCATGGAGTCTCCCAAGTCCGTATGATTTTTTTTTAACATTATAATTCACATCATTTTTGTTCTTTTTCACTTGGTTAAGTAGATTATGCGTTACGATTATGTGTACAATCGGTTTTCCAGTTGATACATTTTTCCATCTGCTTTCCATCGTTAAAAGGAGAATTTGAGCTTAGTCTTAAAAAGCATTTGAATATCATCAGTAATGTCTGTTCAGGTCTTGTTTTGGGTGTTTTTTTTTCTGCTTCACAGCGTGGGTTAATCGCTGTACACCTGTCAGTCTGCCTCACCCGCCTGTCCTTCTCTTTTGGCAGTGCCGTTGGACACAGATGCAGGTGTGGTGGTTAATCACGGGTGTTGTGGGTAATTAATGCTTTTTGTTCTCCTCCCCTCCTCAGGCGCTAATGGACTCCAACCTTCCCCGGCTGCAGCTCGAGCTCTATAAGGAGATAAAGAAGGTGAAGACGTGTGCTTTCTGCTTTCAGAAACACTCACCGGTTCACCTGCACAAGTCTGCCTGTTCAGAAAACATGCATGAGTCTGAACGCTCTTTAAAAAGTGAAATAATACATTCTTGCCTGTGGCAATGGGACTGTTTGTGTATTGTGGTGCTAGAGCCATGGTCATTGGAAAAGCAGCCAATCGCCGACATGAATTCCAATCTCTAGCTTGTCATTGGCTCTCGTGGATGTACGTGGGTGTGTGTTGGACAGCTGACTGTACGCCTGCACACTGAAATAGGACCAGTGCTGGAGTGTCTTTCTGTAAAAGCTAGAAGGGACACGATGTTACCCGCTTTTCACTTTTTGGAGGCAGAGCTGGAACAGGCACAAACTGTACCTTAGAAACGCCCATTTCTGGGATGTGCTTACGCACACAAAAGTGATCATTCGCCTTGGCGGTATTTTCACAACTCTATGGCTCATCTAGTCCCCACCTCTGCATGCTCTGAAGGGATTGATGTCTATCGTACAACAGCTCACCGGCTAAATGTGTCTCTTGTGAGTTTGTGTGCACTCTAGCGTAAAAACAGATATAAATCATTTCCAGCTAAGTACTGGGTGCTTATAATGTAGCAAGGCTATAATGTCATTCACTGTTGCAGTGGGGAACACTGTCTACTTGTAGTTTATTATACTGGACCCTCATAACAGACTGTGAAACATAAGAGTAGGACTGTCGCTTGGATGCAGCAGGTGAAAAAGGGGGAAAAAATTACCTGTAAGAAACGTCTCACTGAACTGCATCTGTTTTAAGGATGCAAGATATTTAAGATTTTGAGAGCAAGAAGCAATTGATAGAAAACGATTTCATGATGGGGCATTTGCAGAAAGGCACGTCTGCCTGCGTTAGTTAGATGTACAGCTGCTCTATTGCTTTGGCTTTGTTTGCACTAAATTGAGCCCTGTAGAGTCCCAGAGGCTCATGCTTTACTCAGTCCTGTCTTGGCACATCTGCTGAAACCACACCAGTACTGGGGACCTGTGGCCAGTAAAACACTTACAAAGTGCCAGCCGATAACATTAAAATGGGCTGAATGGGTGCCTGCAGAGCTTAAGGCCTCTTGGCTAGTGTTGCTATGTGAGTGAGTGAGTGAGTGAGTGTGTGAGGACGTGATGGGCGCTGATTGGCTGAAGCAGACCCTGTTATTCCCCTGCAGAACGGTGCCTCCCGGAGCCTGAGAGCTGCCCTGTGGCGATTCGCTGAGCTCTCTCACCTGGTGCGCCCACAGAAGTGCAGGTAAGCTGCTGACTTTTTTTTATGAGGACTGTTGGTCTTGTGTGTGTGTATGTGCGTGTGACTGATAGTGTGAGGTTCGTTGGCCTTGCGCATGGGTGACTGACGTTGTGAGGACCGTTGGTCTTGTGTGTGTGTGACTGATTTTGTGAGGACCGTTGGCCTTGTGTGTCTGTATATGTGTGACTGACAGTTTGAGGCCCGTTTCTCAGGCCCTACCTGGTGAACCTGCTCCCCTGCCTGACCCGGATCAGCAGGAGGCCGGAGGAGAGCGTGCAGGAGACCCTCGCCGCCGCCATCCCCAAGATCATGGCGCCGTTCGGCCACTTCGCCAACGACGGGGAGATCAAGGTGAAGGAGCGCCTCTCTCTCTCATGGCGGGAATGAGCTTTTTAGCCTTGTGCTTCGGACAGATTTCCAATGTGACCTTTGTGTTCTAGCGGTGTACTGACTAGTTTATGGCGAGCAGAACGGAACATATGGGTTCAGATCCGTTGTTTTGCAGAGGAAATTACCGAATTGCAAGAGTATGATGGGGCCGGGGGGGCGGGCGTGGCGGCTTGTTTTTGAGCTGAAAGTGCTGTTATTTAATCAAGCCGTTTAAAGCACCATAGAGCGCTGTCCAAAAGCTTTGGGGGTCCTCTGTGAGTTCGGAATGGGGAGGTATCCACGGAAACTCCAGAAGACACAGAGCTTCACTTTGTTTTTTACTCCGGTCCTCAGGGTGTCATTGCCCCAAGAGAGGATAAAAGCTCTCTGTCAGCTGGTGCAAGACTGAAAGTGTGTGTGTGTATGTGTGTGTGAGAGAGTGAGACAGTGAGTGAGTCAGTGTGTGGTTGTGTGCATGAATGTGTGTATGTGTGCTTGTGGCTGTGGCTGTGTATGTGTGTGTGTTCCGTGAGTGAGAGAGTCACTGTGTGGCTATGTGTGCGTATGTGTGTGTGATTGAATGTGTGTGTGTGTGAGAGTTCTCTCAGCTGTGTGTGTGTGTGTGTTTGTGTGTGTGTGTGTGTGTGTGAGTTCTCTCAGCTGTGTGTGTGTGTGTGAGTTCTCTCAGCTGTGTGTGTGTGTGTGTGTGTGTGTGTGTGTGTGTGTGTGAGTTCTCTCAGCTGTGTGTGTGTGTGTGTGTGTGTGTGTGTGTTTTGGCTCCTCTGTACTGTAGCTGGCTGGGGAGCTCAGCCCCGAGCTGCAGCATCTGGACGTGTTATTGTTGCTCTCAGACTCCGCCCCATACTGGGCGTGGTCACGTGACTGACGCATGACCGTGCCGAGCGGGAGGGGGGGCCTAGCCCCCCTCACCGGCGCCCCGCTTACGTAACATTCTAAATACGGCCTGTGATGCAGGTGCAATCTAATTACCACCATAAGCTCCGCCCCTCTCTGCTCCCTCTCTCTCCAGCGTTCAGAAGAGCTGCACTGCAGTCACACAAGCAGTGTTTTATCTGAGCGGTTTCTGTTTTTTTTTTTTTTCTCAATGTCATTTTGTGCTCCATCTCACCCTCTCCTCTATGACCCACCAGTGGGTCCAGCCCCTATGTTTATTGCATCATTGAACAGCAACATTATTTAGTTTCTGAACTGGCCTGACATCAATAAGTATACAGCAATAGGATGCTAGGCTAGCCATTTTTATTTTATTTTATTGTTCGTTTGACAGCTGTAAAGCTAAATCTGTCGTGCCTGGGCGGTTAACTTTGTAAAAACAGAATGCGTGGAGGATACAGTACACTGCTTAATACAATGGGGATTTCAGCATTACACAATCATTATGCATCAAGGGGGGTATTTTTATCCAAAAAATAAATTACTTTTCTCATTTCCGTACAATATTTGGAAAAGAATTGTAGCGTGTTTGACTGTGAGTGATGCTTAAAGCAGAAAGCTTCCCCCTTGCCTCGGCTCTTCAACGCATCCCCCTCCTCTTCCTCCACCCCCCCCCCCCCCCAGGTGCTGCTGAAGGCCTTCGTGTCGAACCTGAAGTCCAGCTCGCCCACCATCCGCCGCACGGCTGCCAGCTCGGCCGTCAGCGTGTGCCAGCACTCCCGCCGCACGCACTACTTCTACACCTGGCTGCTCAACGTGCTGCTGGGTGAGGGAGAGTCCCGCTCTTACCTCACACACACACACACCCTTACTGACACACTCCCGCCGCACACACTACTTCTACACCTGGCTGCTCAACGTGCTGCTGGGTGAGAGTCCTTACACACCCGCTCTCACACACCCTGCACATCGCTTCTCTGTCTGTCCACGTTCTCAAAGTTCTCTAGACCTTCACTTTGGAAGTACAGTAATGCAGACTGTTGGCTGTTGTGTTGGTCATGGGTTTTAACTGCTTACTGCTGTAATTGGACCAAGCAGTGTAAATCATACACCTCTGTTCAGTGATATTCCACTGAATATCACTGCTCGGTACTGTGTAACAAACACTGTTTAATTCTGTCATGGGGTTCAAAGCTCATAATTATATCTTTGCTTTCTGAAACTCTTGGTGCTAGTGCCTGTGACTTGTGGATGTGTTTTTTTTGGGTTTTCTTCCATAAAATTTATAATATGTGCGTGTGTGTGTGTGTGTGTGTGTGTTTGTCCCTGTATGTGTGTGTGTGTGTCCCTCTCAGGGCTGCTGGTGCCCGTGGACGATGAGCACCCCAGTCCTCTGATTCTGGGGGTGCTGCTGACGCTGCGCTACCTGATGCCCCTCCTCCAGCAGCAGGTGAAGGACACCAGCCTGAAGGGCAGCTTCGGGGTGACCCGCAAAGAGGCCGACATCGCCCCCACACCCGAGCAGCTCATCCAGGTACCGCCCCAAAATACTGTGCATGTTCACTGATCCAGGTACAGCCCTGTCTCATTGTGCATGCTAGCTTATCCTGGTACAGCCCAAAACACCCTGCATGCTAGCTCATCCAGGTACAGCGGGATCACACCGTACATGGTAGCTGATCCAGGTACAGCCCATTCACACTGTGCATGTTCGCTCATCCAGGTACAGCCTTGATCACACCATACATGTTACAGCCCTGTCACAGCTAGCTAGCTGATGACAGTGACAGCAGCAGTTGCATGTAGTGCACAGTGTGATTAAAATGGACGCACTTTACATTGTAAGTTATTTGGTTTCGTGAAAATGCGAATGCTAAAGCTTTCCCCCAGGTTGACCATCACTCCGAGCTGGGATCTGTGCGTTTAGTGATGGTGGGCGTGGCCTGCGTTTTCCCCGCCCCCTCCCCAGGTGTACGAGCTGACGCTGCACTACACGCAGCACCGGGACCACAACGTGGTGACGGCCGCCCTGGAGCTCCTGCAGCAGGCCTTCCGAACCCCGCCCCCTGACCTGCTGCACGTCCTCATCACGCCCGGCGGCATCGCCCACGCCAGCATCGCCCGCGAGGAGACCGAGAGCCGCGCCCGCAGCGGCAGCATCCTGGAGCTCATCGGTGAGTCCCCGCCCACCAGCGTCACTCAAACAGAGGCTCCGCCTCCTCCTGTCACCGCCACTCAAACTGAGGCTCCGCCTCCTCCAAGCACTGTCACTCAAACCCAGGCTCCACCTCCTCCCAGCACTGTCACTCAAACTGAGGCACCGCCTCCTCCCACCACCGTCACTCAAACCGGGTCTCCGCCTGCTCCTGCCACCATCACTGAAACAGGGGTTCCGCCTTCTCCCAGCACTGTCACTCAAACCCAGGCTCCACCTCCCACAGGCACCGGAAGGTGTCTCCGTTCATCCGTCCCACCCACAGGGAGAGAGTGCCGCTCCCCTTCATAGCGTTTCTGGTCTCTCAGCACGACTGGGGGTGGTTTGCTTCGATGGCGGTTCGACCTCTGCCCACCCCCCTCCTTTCTTTTCTCTTTCCCTCTGTTCCTCCTCTTTCCCTCTGGTCCTCTCTCTTTCTCTCCCACTGTGTGTATGTGGGCGGGGCTCTGTGGGTGTGGCCTGTTCCTCTGGGCTTTTCTGCTGTCTTCATCTCTTCTCTCCTGTCACCTGCAGCCGGAGGGGGTTCCTCATGCAGCCCGCTGCTCCTCCGAAAACACAAAGGTGACTATGCCCGGCCCCGTCTGACCCCCAGCCGCGCCTCCTCACTCCCCGCTCTCCACTCGCTTAGCTGCCTTCCGCAGACGCCCTGAAGGAGGCGCCATTTTGCCATAAACTGAACTTATTTTGTGCAGCTTGTTTTTGCCTTCATAGGAAAATCTGCTGGCTAAATGCTCATATATTTACGAATCCAGGATTATTGCATCGAACTTAGATTTGAATGCTCCTGCATGGCCTCTGGCCGTTCTGACTTGATGTGTCAACCGCTTGGTTTGTCAACCAAATCTTCCCCATTTACATTGTAGGAGTATTTCATGTATCAAGCAGTGATAGTTGTGGGTTTCCTGGCCACAAGTTTGGGAAGTCCGCAGGGGTGTGTGTGGCTCCTGCTTCCTGTAAACAGCAGTGCTTACACTCCTCAGGGAAGCTGCTCTCAGGGGAGGAGGAGGGGCTAGAAGATGACCTTGAGGCGAGGTCAGAGGTCAGCTCCGGAACCTTCACAGGTGCGTGGCCTAAGTCCTTTATTTGTCCTTAAAATGTCATTAATAAAAAGTATTGGTGTATAGTATGACCCTGGTGTGAGAAGGAACCTGCCTGTAATTCCCCCCGCAGCCTCAGTGAACAGCGAGGGCGCCAGCGAGACGGCCGGCTCCTCCTCCTCCGGCGTCTCCACGCTGGACGCGTCGGCGGCGCATGACATCATCACGGAGCAGCCGCGGTCCTCGCAGCGCAGCCTGCAGCCGGGCGACTCGGTGGACCTGAGCGCCTCCTCCGAGCAGGGCGGGGTCGACACGCCCGAGGAGGAGGAGGAGGAGGAGGTGGAGGGGGAGGAAGGGGAGGAGGACGCCATGCTGAGCCGCGGCTCCAGCCAGATCAGCGGCGGGCCGTCCGACACCAACCACCAGGGGGCGCTGTCGCCCGCCAGCGACAGCTCGCAGACCACCACCGAGGGGCCGGACTCGGCCGCCACGCCCTCCGACTGCCCCGAGCTCGTAAGTCTGCCGCGGCGGGCCCAGCCCCCGCCGTCCCCCACCTCCACCGAGGGGCCCGACGTCTCGCCCAGCTCCACCGAGGGGCCCGACGTCTCGCCCAGCTCCGACTTCGGGTCGTCCGTCACTCCTCCTCCTTCTTCTTCTTCTTCTTCTTCTTCCTCCTACTCCGCCGCCTCCTTCGCTAGCGGTAGTGACAAGGTCAGCAGCTGCCGGGGTGGGAGGGGCCTCTGCAACTCCGCCCCTTTCCGCCTTCCTTCACCACCCCCCTCGGCTCCGACCCCTGACCCCCCCCCCCGCCCTCTCATTGCTGCAGCCCTGCTCTTAATGACCTTTGACCCCCCCCTCCTGCCTGGTCTCTCTCTGCCTGACCGCCCGTGTCATTCAGAAAGGGGCGTGTCCGTGGTCCTCAGCCCTCTGCACAGACAGCCACGGTGGGTGTCACCCCGAGCTGTCCGTCAGAGATCTGGTGGCTTGGCTCCTCCCCCTACCCCCTGGGCGTCCTGCCATTGGGTGCCGAGAGCAGTATGGGTGCTGACTGGTCCTCGGCTGTGGATTTGCCTGACTCATATACCTTTATCACGATTCAATTTTCTCATGTAGATAGCGGTACCGTTTCGTGCTAACGCTAAATGCTAATCCGGACTCATGCTAATCCTAACTAAATCCTAGCATGTGAATGTTTTCTATCTGCTGGCTCCTTGGACGCCCTTGATTCTGTGATGGATGCACGTTTTGGAACCAGTGCACGTTCAGATTCCATTTCCATCCTAATCCATTAAGATCATTTTGTGTGTGAACTAATCCTGTCACTTTGATATGCCTTTTTTTGTCTTGAGAGCTGATACTCAGTTTTTCAGAGGTAAATTCTGCACATCATCCTTCTCATTCATCCTCCTTTGATGAAAGACAGTCTCACTCATTTATTTAGGGATGTATTAATGAATCCATCTGTGTATGTGTACAGTCACAGTCCTTTCTGCAGATTGTTTGTAAGTAGTGACTGCCGTTTCCACGGTAAATCTCACCAATAGATTAACAGTCACTGTTCACCTTATGCATGAAGATTGGTTATCAGGCTGCTGTTCGTAACGTCACACTAACGCATGGAGGACCAGGGTGCCGTTCACTGCGGTTCTGCTCTATGTCGCGTCACTCTGATTGGCTGGATCTGTGTCCCTGAGCTGCTGATTGGCTCAGCAGGGAGAGCTTCTCTTTGTAGGCCGGTTTCTGTAGTTCAGTATTCAGTCAGACTTCCAAACCCAGACATGCAGCAAAACTGTCTTCCAGCCAGAATCTGGGAAAGATCCCAGATTTTTTTTTGGTTAAATATGGAAATGGTGTTTAAGCTGGAGGGAGTGGAGAAGTGAGGAAGGCAGCGGAATGGGGGGTGTGGTTTGTATGCCATAGATGTCGCCTGATTGGCTTGTGTGTTTGTCTGTCTGTGCCTGTGTGTGTGTGTGTGTGTGTGTGTGTGTGTGTGTGTGTGTGCGCGTGTGTGCGTTTGTGTGCGTGTGTGTGCGTGCGAATGCGTGCGTTTGTGTGTGTGTGTGTGTGTGTGTGTGTGCGTGTGAATGCGTGCGTTTGTGTGTGTGTGTGTGTGTGTGTGTGTGTGTGTGTGTGTGTGTGTGTGTGTGTGTGCGTGTGTTTGTGTGTGTATCTCAGGTGCTGGACGGCAGTGACAGTCAGTACTCAGGCATGCAGATCGGGACGCTGCAGGATGAGGAAGAGGAGGCAAGCAGCGCTGTGCCTGAGGAGCCGCTGGAGCCCTTCTCCCAGCCCAGCCTGGGTAAGATCATCATCATCATCATCATCACCATCATCATCATCATCATTGTCATCATCGTTATCCTCATCTTCATCATAATAGTGCTGGTCATGACAGTGGTCTTCATGATAGTAGATTACAGGTATAGAATACAAGTCCACTGTCTTTTTTTGATGGAGGAAGAGAAAGGCGAGAGCTTGACTGTGGTCCCATGGAGGTGGGGCCTGTTCAGCTTGCTCTAAGCTGGTCTTTGACGTGCTGTGTTTGTATTCGTCTGTGGGCCGTAGCCCTGAGGAAGCCCCACCTGCTGGAGGGTTTGGGTCACTGCAGGCAGGGGTCGGACAGCAGCGTGGACAGGTTCATACCGAAGGACGAGGTGCTGGAGCCAGCGGAGCCCGAAAACAAGGTGAGCGCCTCTCCCTCGTAACGGGAGGCCGGTTTTACCCGCGCCTGGGCCCGGGACGCTGCGGAGTGCTGCCCGCTCTCTGGCCCGAGCCCGCTCAGATCACGTCTCCTGTCTCCAAGCAGCCGTCCCGGATAAAAGGCGAGATTGGGCACTACACGGACTGCAAGGCCGAGCCGCTGGTCCACTGCGTGCGCCTCCTCTCCGCCTCCTTCCTCCTCACTGGCCAGAAGAACGGTGAGCACATATTGTAGAAGAAACTGTGTGATTGGTGGATTTGGAGACATTTTGAATAAGCAGCTGTGTGACTGGTGGATGTGGAGACATTTTGAATAAGCAGCTGTGTGATTGGTGGGTGTGACCTCTCCTGCAGATCTGGTGCCTGATAAGGAGGTGCGGGTGAGCGTGAAGGCGCTGGCGGTGAGCTGTGTGGGGGCGGCTGCTGCCCTGCTCCCCGAGGCCTTCTTCAACAGCCTGTACAGAGAGCCCCTGGAGGGCCAACAGCCTGAGGGTGAGAGAGAGAGAGAGGCATTTCACCGTCACACACGGGAACGTTCACAACCCAGTCACTGAGCTGAGGTGCTTCTTTAACAGAGAGTACTGCATATTGCATTGTTGTTTACTTAAGGGTGCTCGTCCATAGGGAAATATGTTTACACACTTGGGCCTGTATCAGGAAGCAGGAGTATCTGTTTAAGATGGCGTATTATTTTTTTCCCCTTAAAGTAATCATCAGTAAATCTTCTGGCAAAGTGACCATTACGTTAGCTGTCCTTTAAACCCAACTTATACACCAGTCTTCTCTCAGAATATATTTTTGCATGTTTATGTGGTAAAAATGCACATTATAAACATGGATTTTTATGGGTATATATAAAGTTTTGTTTACCACTCTCTCATTGTTTGTGTTCACAGAGCAGCAGTATGTAACGGACATCCTGAACTACATGGAGCACGGGGACCCCCAGGTCCGGGGGGCCACTGCCGTCCTGTGCGGAGCCATAGTCTGCGCCGTGCTCCACAAAACCCGCTTCAGCGCCGAGCCCTGGCTGGCCCGCGTCAAGAGCTCCACAGGTCAGCCTGCCGAAGGGACAGCGCCCCCTGTCAGGAGCGTTAAAACGTCTCAGGCCCAGTTTAGTTAGCCTTCGCTAACCACCAAAGGAAGGTATTTTAGATATGCGGGCCATTTGGGCCATGAAGGTATGCAGTTCTCTGCAGTGTCCCATTTTAGGTTCACATTTACTCATTGGGGTGCATTGGTGTGCTCCTAAATTTTTCTAACCCCTAGTGTTTTGTGGAACCACCCCTCTCTGGAGGACATTGAAACATCTCAGGCCCAGGGTTAGCAGATATGTGTTCCTGTAGGTCCATGAAGGTGGTTTTCCTTCTAAACCACTACGTTCAGTGCTTTAGGGAACCTTGTGTCTCTAGTGGACATTGAAACGTCTTGGGCTCAGTTTTGTTAGCCTTTGTTCCTGAGGAAGGTTAAGCAGCTCAGTGTTCCTGTAGGTGGTTTATGTTCTGAACCGCTGCGTTCTGTGTTTTAGGGAACCCCGTCTCCCTGCTGGACTTGGTCCCCTTGCTGCAGCGAGCCCTGCGGGACGAGTCCTCTGTCACCTGCAAGATGGGCTGCAGCGCCGTACGGGTGAGCGTCCGCCGCATCGCCACTGACCTGAGATCAGTGTGAACCGTCGGACTGCTGTTTCACTGCTTTCCACCCTGTGTGGAAACACTGACCTGAGATCAGTGTGAACCGTCGGACTGCTGTTTCACTGCTTTCCACCCTGCGTGGAAACACTGACCTGGGATCTGTGTGAACCCCTGATCTGCTGTCCCACCGCTCCCTGCTCCGTTTGGAAACACTGACCTGGGAATAGAGCATGTTTGTTCGCGCAGTTGTTTTTCCGGCACTAGTTTGGACTGTCAACTACATCCTGGCTGCAGGAGGTCCACGGACCCCTGGGGGTGCTTGAAGGAACTGCAGGCGGTCCCTGGTCAGAATTGAAATGCCGGTTTGTGTGCTGGTTTGAGCTGGGTTGTTTTTTGTGTTCCAGCACTGTCTCATGGCCCTCTGCACCAGCAGCAGCAGCTTCAGTGAACAGGGCCTGCAGCTGGTCATCGACCTCCTGACCCTCAGGGACTGCTCCTATTGGCTGGTGCGGAACGAGCTGCTGGAAACGCTGGGGGACTTGGATTTTCGGTGAGGGGATGGGGCCGCGTGGGTTCGCTGCTGGAGCACTGACTCAGCCCAGCTGGTTTATGTGCGCAATTAGGCCCCCCATTGACAAGTCATTTTCTGCTCTGCAGGTTAGTCAGTTTCCTGGAGAGGAAAACAGAACATTTGCACAAGGGGGAGCACCACTACACTGGGGTTAGTATGAGCTTCTGCCCCTCCCTCCCTGTCTAATCCCTCCAGTTCATTATGGAGCCCTTTTAAATATGTTTTATACCACTAAGAAGGATGCAGCACAGTTTTAATGTTACACACTGCAGCCCCTCTCCAGTGCAGCAAAACGCTTTAAAAGGGTGTTTACCTGAAGTGTTTCTGTTTTCCAGAGAGAGCCCCGCCCCCTCTCTGATGCGTCCCTGCTGTGTGTAGCTCTGTAGTTGTGTAGTCTGTAGCCCCGCCCCCTCTCTGATGCATCCCTGTTGTGTGTAGCTGCTGAAGCTGCAGGATCGCGTGCTGAACGAGGTGATCATACCACTGCTGGGGGACGAGGACCCGCGGGTGCGGCACGTCGCGGCCGCCACCGTCAGCAGGTGAGCGCTACATGCCACACGCGTGTTCCACACGGCCTAACACACGGTCTTACACGCTCAAAACACACGCTACCCACTGTGAAAGAACCAGCAGAGAGGCCTACGCTGTGTGAGCATGTGTCAGCTCTGTTTGACATGGCTCAGATAAGGTAATAACTGCAATGTGAAGGAACAGAGACGGCCTTTTTAATGCCGAGTTCAACAGTCATTTCAGCTCGTAGCTGCGTCAGACACTGTGCTGTCAATCAGGAAGCCAAGCCATGTTTTTGACATGCCTTTATGGATGCCAGCAAACATGTCATGGTCCAATCACTGTAAACATTCAATACCAAAGTGGTGTAATAACTGTCAGTGTGATTGGGTGATTGCGGGTTAGATATGGTGCTTTATTGTAAGATCTGAAAGGAGAGCAAGCCTAGCTCATATGGTATCACCTGTGGTGTTCTCAGTGTGAAGAAGGTGTTTGTGTCCCGCAGGCTGGTCACCAGGCTGTTCTACGACTGTGACCAGGGCCAGGCCGACCCTGTGGTTTCCATAGCGAGGGATCAGAGCAGCGTTTACCTGCAGCTGCTCATGCACGAGACGCTGCCCCCCTCCCACTTCACCGTCAGTACTGTCACCAGGTACACAGCTTCCTGTCAGTACTGTCAGCAGGTACACAGCTTCCTGTCAGTACTGTCACCAGGTACACAACTTCCTGTCAGTAGTGTCACCAGGTACATAGCTTCCTGTCAGTACTGTCACTAGATACACTGCTTTCTGTCAGTGCTGTCACTAGGTACACTGCTTCCTGTCAGTACTAAGACCAGGTACTTTTCCACTGTTTGGATGTAGACGGCACTCATGGGTGGATGTTGAGTGTAATTGACGTGTGTGCTCTTCTTTCCCTCAGGATGTACCGAGGTTACAACCTGTCCCCCAACACGTCTGACGTCACCATAGAGAACAACCTGTCCAGAGTGATAACGGCAGTGTCCCACGCGCTCACCTCCTCCACCTCCAGAGCCCTGACTGTGAGCTGCCCCACCTCCCCCCGCCGTCAATCACACCTGGCCCAGATGTGCATGCTGAAATGACTGTAGTAACTATAGCAACTGCATCCCTACACATAGCAACTGTGCTGCTACCCTTAGCAACTGTACCCCTACACACTTAGCAACTATGCCCCTACGCTTGGCAACTGTGCCGCTGCACTTAGCAGCTGCACACCTACACTTAGCAACTGTACCCCTACACACTTAGCAACTGTACTCCCACCCGACCCCGCTAGCAGGCTTTTGAAAGGATGCCACTGCTTTTTCTCAGTGTAGTACTTGGAAACCAGGTCAAACAAATGTATCTCACTTTGAATAAAGAGATCATACAGTATGTTAATAGCAGTTGTATGTTGAGGCTGACTGTGGACAGTCATACAGCCTGTTTCTGATCAGACTGCGTTTGTATTGTTACAGTTTGGTTGCTGTGAAGCCCTGTGCCTCCTGTCCTCCGCATTCCCAGTGTGCACCTGGAGCATGGGCTGGCACTGCGGGTACGTCACCTCGGCCAGCCAGCCGGCCCGTTCCAGCATGTATAAGAACCGGGCACGCTCGTTCAGGTACCCGCTACCCTGGCATGCCTGTCTCCTGCTTTGCCTCTGATTCATATCCCACATTTACAGCCCCCCTCCTTCCCCCCATTATAGAGTAATGCTCAGTTATGCAAGTGTACTGTCTACCCAGTCCCTGCTGGCAACCTGCTTGCTGACCTTAGGTATGGCTGTTACAATAGAGTGTGAAATTTTTATATCTATGGTATGTGCAGCCTTTGGTGCTGTTAGGGGGATTTCTGTACCACTGGGTATCTATGGTGTGTGCATCCTGTAGGTAGAGTTAGGGGTATATCTGTAATTCTGTATATCTATGGTATGTGCAGCCTATCCCTGCCAGGCCCGGGGGATGATGGGAAGAGGCCCTGTATGGTGGGCATGGCCCACATCGTGCTGTCGCTGCTGTCTTCCGCCTGGTTCCCTCTGGACCTGTCCGCTCACCAGGACGCCCTGCTGCTGGCCGGCAACCTCCTGGCAGGTACAGAGAGCCAGACCAATCAGACTGCTGTCGCCACGGAAACCGCTGCTGTCTCCACTGAGACTGCTGCTCTCGCCACTGAGACTGCTTACTGACTGACTACTCATACATTCCCTGAGCCGGGTTTATAGGTTATTCACCTGGTACATAGGCTGTCCATATATTACATTCTTTTCACTGAAACTTTTCTTTAAACACTGAGACATGAGAGACATGTGCCACTGAGACTGCTTGTAGCCCCAGACTCACACTGCCCCCCCCCACCCCCGCCCCCGACAGCGGCAGCCCCAAAGTGCATGAGGAGCCCCTGGAGCGGGGAGGAGGAGTCCGGCTCGGGCCCCGCCAAGCAGGAGGAGCCGTGGGCGGCGCTGGGCGACCGCTCCCTGGTGCCCATGGTGGAGCAGCTCTTCACCCACCTGCTCAAGATCCTCAACATCTGCACCCACGTGCTGGACGAGGTGGCCCCCGGCCCCGCCGTCAAGGTAACCGAGGGGCGGGGGGGTAGGGTGTATTCTGTGCCCCCTCAAAATGTCTTCTGATTCTCAGCATCACCCAGCCTAGCTTTTGCTATGCTTGTATTTGCTCACACCACATAGGGGTGTAGTCTCGCCTGATTCTCTTCCTGAATACTCATGGACGGAGGTGGTGGTAGTGTACTCATTCATGGACCCTAAAAGCTTCAGCATGAGGCAGAGGTCTTGGATATTTCAGTTAGATGAAAAGTAGTGGCCATAGAGACGCTTGGGATATACAAGTCACCATTTTCTGATGAATCGGAGGAAAAAACTTGAGCTCCAGCACGCACATTTGCAGCTCGACAGTGTGTTCACCTCTGAGTTTTCCCTTTGCTTAGGCCAGTCTCCCGTCCCTGGCCAACACCCCCTCCCTGAGCCCCATCAGGAGGAAGGGGAAGGAGAAGGAGGCGACGGACACCGGCTCTGCCCCCATGAGTCCAAAGAAGAGCGGCGAGGTCAACCCAGGTAAAAAAAAAAAAAAGCCAAGAGCGCAATCCCATGACGTGAAATCACTGTGAAATCGCACACAAACCAGTGGCCTGCCCCTAGTGACCGTAAGACTTAAATATAGAATAAATTCCAGATGTTCTGTTGTGGATTTGTTGGACGTGTTTAGCAGCAGGAATGTTCTTAGGGATCCACATCTCTTGTTTCCCAGCTTCCAGACCAACTGAGAACACGGGGTCAGCTACGATCAACAAGTCCTCCACGCTGGGCAGTTTCTACCACCTGCCCCCTTACCTGAAACTGTACGACGTGTTGAAGGCCACGCACGCCAACTACAAGGTGAGCGCATGAGATTCATGAGACCTTTATCCACGTGAAAGGTGTATTTCAATAGTAATCAACCTCTTCCTGGAGATCTACCATCCTGTCGCTTTTCATTTCAACCATAATTTGGCACACCTGACTCCACTAATTAGCAGCTCAATGAGATTTCCAGCTGTTGAATGAGTTGTGCTTTGTTAGGGTTGGAATGAATACCTACTGGACCATGGATCTTCAGGAACAGGGTTGTGGACCGTTGGTGTACATGTTCAAAAAAGGTGGATTTAAAAAAAAGTGTTTATCTTACAAGTTGTTCTGATGAACAGAAGGTCGCTGTCGGGGTAAGAACGTCCTCCTTTGTGTTGCCCAGGTAACGCTGGACCTTCACCACCCCAGCGAGAAGCTGGGAGGTTTCCTGAGGTCCACGCTGGACGTGCTGTCTCAGCTGCTGGAGATGGCTACTCTCCAGGATATCGGAAAGGTGAGCGTTTTTTCCCCTTTTCTTTTCCCAACATTCCCAACACGTGCCAAAATGGTTTGTTTAGTATGTTTAATATGATTGTGGCTCATTTTCTTTTCAAGTCTGAACCACGTTGAGCTCTTGTGTGTGAAAGGTTCTGTACCACTGAGGATGTGTGTGCCCACAGTGTGTGGAGGAGATCTTGGGGTACCTGAAGGCTTGTTTCTCCAGAGAGCCCACCATGGCGACGGTGTGTGTGCAGCAGGTGAGTTTCCCCGGTGGGTACCCCCATCTGTACCCCCTCATTACGGAACATGTTTACTCAGATTCCTATTTCTGGTTCCCCAGCTGCTGAAGACCCTGTTTGGGACCAACCTGGCGTCCCAGTACGACGGGTCCTGGTCCAACCCCAGTAAGGCCCAGGGGAAGGCCCTGCGGCTGGGCTCGTCCAGCCTGAGGCCCGGGCTCTACCACTACTGCTTCATGGCCCCCTACACACACTTCACCCAGGCGCTAGCCGACGCTAGCCTGCGCAACATGGTGCAGGCTGAGCATGAGCAGGACGCCTCCGGGTGAGAGAGACGCGCACACACACTTTCACACACACACACACACACACACACACACACACACATTACGCAGCTATGAGCATAGCTCAGTCTGATCCTCACTCTGTCACCCTCAGCTGGTTCGACGTGATGCAGAAACCCTCCCACCAGCTGAGGTCCAGCATCGCCAACGTCAGCCGCCTTCGAGGGGACAAGGTAACCACCCCGCCACTGTTACCCACCCCTACCCCAAACCTGCGCCCCGGCGTTAAAATGACCCGTGTGTCAAATCCTGCTTTACCGGGTTCGAGAGCAGCAGACTCAGTGCTGAGCCGAAGAGCTGTCGTGATTAATGGACAAGAATCCAGTTTCATTTAGAAGGCGATCTCGGTGATGCAAATCAAGCAAAGCTATTGTTAATTTTCTCCATGTATACACCGGACGCACTGCACATTATTCTTTATTAATTAAAAAACTTCTGATTGAACATGGGTCCCCACACTGATCTTTTCATGGCGGCATTTTGTAATGTAACGCACGCGTACAGGATGTGGACATGCAGTATAGCACAGTGCATGTGAATGATAGCTCCTCAGTTGCAGCCGTGTTTAAGGCCACCATTTCCCTCCTGTGCCCAGAACGCCATCCACAACCACATCCGCCTGTTTGAGCCGCTGGTGATCAAGGCCCTGAAGCAGTACACCACCACCACCTCCGTCCATCTGCAGCGCCAGGTCCTGGACCTGCTGGCCCAGCTGGTGCAGCTGCGGGTCAACTACTGCCTGCTGGACTCGGACCAGGTCAGGCTTGCCCCGCGGGAAGGGCGTGTCTGTAACGCGGTCTCTGATTGGAGCAGATCTCACACGCTGCCTTCTGTGTTGCAGGTGTTCATTGGCTTTGTGCTGAAGCAGTTTGAGTACATCGAAGTTGGACAGTTCAGGTATGGTGCCTCTCGGTGTCCCAATATTATTGAATATATTAGCACTTATTCTGATGGTGCCTTCCTGCTATGATTTGCTCAATACCTAATGTTGTAATGTTGTGGAAATAGAAGATGACATCATTGCTAAAGCAGGCCCTGCTCGCTGTCCGTCTGGTTGTTAAGTGTTTGGGATTGTGTTTCCCGCAGGGACTCGGAAGCCATCGTTCCCAACATCTTCTTCTTCCTGGTGCTGCTGTCGTACGAGCGTTACCACTCCAAGCAGATCATCAGCATCCCCAAGATCATCCAGCTGTGTGACGGCATCATGGCCAGCGGCAGGAAGGCTGTCACGCACGGTAGGGCCTGCAAATGAGTAATGAGTAATTACATAGCAATTAGCCTGTGGTAGCATTCTGTCTCTGTGCTAATGAGCCTGTGCTAGCATTCTGTCTCAGTGGTAATTACCCTGTGCTAGCATACTGTCTCTGTGCTAATTAGTCTGTGTTAGCATACTGTCTCTGTGCTAATTAGCCGGTGTTAGCATACTGTCTCTGTGCTAATGAACCTGTGTTATCATACTGTCTCTGTGCTAATTAGCTTGGGTTAGCATGCTATCTCTGTGCTAATTGTGTTAGCATACTGTCTCTGTTCTTCAGCCATTCCGGCACTGCAGCCCATTGTGCACGACCTGTTTGTGCTGCGCGGATCCAACAAGGCGGACGCCGGCCGCGAGCTGGAGACCCAGAAGGAGGTGGTGGTGTCCATGCTGCTGCGGCTCATCCAGCACCACCAGGTACTGCTCAGTGTGTGTGTGTGAGTGTGTGTGTGCGTTAGTGTGTGTGTGCTTATGTACGTGTGTGAGCGTGCGAGTGTGCGTTTCTGTTGCTTGCTGTACCAGCTGTAAGTCTCTCTGTCGCCGCCCTGCAGGTGCTGCAGATGTTCATCCTGGTGCTGCAGCAGTGTCACAAGGAGAACGAGGACAAGTGGAAGAGGCTGTCCCGCCAGATCGCTGACATCATCCTGCCCATGATCGCCAAGCAACAGGTGAGCGCCGCAAGCTGGACCTTCTCTCCACCGGTTCAGCGGTATGTTAAAATTCTCTGCTGTCAGGTCAGGTGCTAGCGGTTTGTGTCGTTGTGCATCCCGCTGTGCAGATGCTCCTGGACTCCCATGAGGCCCTGGGGGTGCTGAACTCGCTGTTTGAGACGGTGGCCCCCTCCTCGCTGCGGCCCGTGGACATGCTGCTCAAGAGCATGTTTGTGACCCCCAGCACCATGGTGAGCCCCTTGGCCTAAATGTCTGTTTTCAAAAATATGATGGGAAGAAACAAATGCACACAAATGTTTTTGAAAATCTGTGTGACTGGGGGCTGTGTTTTATTCCTTCTGATGTGTCGGTGCCGTTGGATCTGTATCCTGATCGGCTGATGCCTTTGGGGCTGGGCTCTGATTGGCTGATGCCTTTGGGGCTGGGCTCTGATTGGCTGATGCCTTTGGGGCTGGGCTCTGATTGGCTGATGCCTTTGGAGCTGCGCTCTGATTGGTTGCTCCCTGCTCTCCGCCCCTCAGGCCTCCGTGGGCACCCTGCAGCTGTGGGTCTCGGGCATCCTGGCGGTGCTGAGGGTGCTGGTGTCCCAGTCCACTGAGGACATCGTGCTGTCCCGCGTACAGGAGCTCTCTCTCTCCCCCTCCCTCCTCTCCTGCGCCACCATTCGCCGTCTCCGTGCCGATGGCGTCCCCACGCCGCCGTCCTGCGAGGGGGGCGACGGGGTGGACGGGGAGCCTCAGAAATGCCCCCCCGAGGAGACGCTGGCCAGGTGCGAACACTAAGGGAGAGGGGTGTTGTTCAGGGACTGGATTTGTCATGTAATCTTTTCCAAAATTTTCTCCCCTGCTTCATTTGTCATGTAATACTGATTTTCAAGCACTCAGGCTTGATGTGCCTGCACACACACACTCAGACCCTCTGCCTCTGGCAGAAACGTTTAGGGCACATTGTTTGATGGGTGATGTCACTAGGGCTTGCTGAAGGCCTGTGTGGATGCTGTCACTAGGGGGCACTGAAGCCTGTTCTCTGGCAGGTTCGTGCTGCAGCTGGTGGGGGTGCTGCTGGAGGAGATCTCCAGTAAGCAGGTGAAGGTGGACATGAGCGAGCAGCAGCACACCTTCTACTGGCAGCAGCTGGGCACCCTGCTCATGTGCCTCATCCACATTTTCAAATCCGGTGAGTCCTGCTGTAGTCTGGCCCCTGACCCCTGAGTCCTGGCCCCTGAGTCCCAGTCGCTGCGTCCCAGCCCCTGAGTCTGACCTCTGAATCTGACCCCTGAGTCGGACCCCTGAATCCTGGCCCCTGAGTCCTGACCCCTGAGTCACACACACACACACACACACACACACACACACACACACACACACTCATCATGCTGACCCCGGGCTCTCCTCTGCGTTCTCCAGGCATGTTCCGCCGGATCACGGCGGCTGCCACCCAGCTGCTGAAGGGGGAGGGGGGCGAGGGGGGCGAGGGCAGCTTCTACACCCTGGAGAGCCTCAACAGCCTGGTGCAGACGCTCTCCTCCACCCACCCCTCCCTGGTGCTGCTCTGGTGCCAGATCCTCCTCATCATCCACTACACCAACTACAGCTGGTGGTCCGACGTGCACCAGACACCCAGGTGGGCTCACTGCTGTAATAATCATCATAACACAGCATGCTGTTATGCAAAAACAGCAAGAGCTGTCACAATGTCATCATTAGGGTGATAGGTAGAGATATAATGAGCTTTATGTTGCCTTTATGGCCGCATATGCAGGTTATTTTACGGATGTGAAACGTACTGAAATCATGGTGTGTGCGTGTGCATGTGCGTGTGCGTGCGTGTGTATGTGTGTCACTCCCCCCCCCACCCCACCCCCCCCCCAGGCGGCACAGCCTCTCCAGCACCAAGCTGCTGAGCCCCCGCGGGCCGGGGGAGGAGGAGGACCGGCCCGAGCCCCGCCTCTCCATGTGCAACACAGAGCTGGTGCGCCAGGGCTCCCTCATCCTCTTCTGCGACTACGTGGTGCGCTCCGAGCCGCCGTCCAATCACGATACAGGGAGGAGAGCGTCTGTCGCTCCAGAGCCTGATTATGATACAGGGAGGAGCATTTATCCTGCTAGAATCTGAACGTTTCAATTTAAAAAAAACCTTTTTGCGAAATCTGTTGAATGTTGCAATGAGAAAAGAATTCATCATCATCAAAATAATTCATTCTAGAATAAGCAGACTTTGGCAGAGAAGAGCATTTGACATTCTAGATTTCACTGAGTCTTTCACTTGGAGTTCTAGAACCTGCTGACTCTCACAGGGAAGTCCTGGAGTTCTAGAATATCAATGTTTCACATTTGAGGAACGTTTGAAGATCATACACCCCAGTGGCTGTTTGTTTAAGTGTCATAAAGGGGGGGGGGGGTGAATTCCCTGTTTAATGTGAGACGGCCTCGCCCCTCCCCCTCTCTGCTCTAGTGCCAGAACCTGCACGACTCGGAACACCTGACCTGGCTGATCGTCAACCACGTGGAGGACCTGATCAACCTGTCCCATGAGCCTCCAGTGCAGGACTTCATCAGCGCCATCCACCGGAACACCGCCGCCAGCGGCCTCTTCATCCAGGCTATCCAATCGCGCTGCGAGAACCTGTCCACCGTGAGTCCGCTGCTCCTCGCTCACCCACAACAGCCTGGAGGACCAGAGAAAGCACTAGAACACAAACACCAGACTCTTAACAGCTCTACATTTCACACGAGGGGAAGTGGGTACGGAAACCTGGAGATACATGAGGCACAGGGGAAGGCAGTGAACCAATAATGGAATAATGACATGCAGTGAAACTCTGGCGGCCTCTAGTGGCTGCTTGCCGGAACTGTGACAACAGTGTGATACTTCTGTTCTTGTGTGTGCTGGTTTTCACCCTATTTCAGCACTTAAGTGATTCATTTAAGTCATTGATTGGCTTAACAGTCCACACATGTTGGTTCCAAGGCCTAATTAATTTACTTTTCATGTGTCTACATTTGTGTTAAATTGTACAGTAAAGTTTTTATGCCTTTGTTTCAGCCCACCACTCTGAAGAAGACGCTGCAGTGTCTGGAGGGGATCCACCTCAGCCAGTCGGGGGCGCTGTTGATCCTGTACGTGGACAAGCTGATCAGCACGCCTTTCCGTGTGTTGGCACGCATGGTGGACACGCTGGCCTGCAGGAGGGTGGAGATGCTGCTGGCCGAGACGCTGCAGGTAGGGGGCGCTGTTTCACACACACACACACACACACACACACACACACACTGGCCTGCAGGAGGGTGGAGATGCTACTGGCCGAGACGCTGCAGGTAGGGGGCGCTGTACTGCACCGAGGGGGACTGTTTGGGCTCTGTGCGCTTCCTGTGTTTGTGTTTTAACTTCCTGTACCCCCCCCCCCCCCCCCTCCGAAACAGAACAGCACAGCCCAGCTGCCCCTGGATGAACTGGACAGAATTCAGGAGTACCTCCAGAGCAGCAGTTTGGCTCAGAGGTAAGTACAATCAAAGGAGCAACAACTCGGGTCAAAACACGTTGCTGTATACCACAGGTGTCAAGCTCCAGCAGTGTTGGAGGGGTCAAACCCACTACTGTTCACCCAGGTGGGGAAATAAACCGAAATCCATTCATTGTGAAATCCTCATTAAGCATTCTGGGAATTTTTCATTTCATAAATTGGATGTTGGTTAATTTCTGAGCTGACCCCCCCCAGCTCTGGTTGGCAGCCATGTTTGTGCTTTCTGGACTAATGAGGATGCCATACGCTTCTCCCGCAGGCACCAGCGACTCTACTCCCTGCTGGACAGGTTCAGAGCCACCATTGTTGAGGGTTCGAGCAGCCCGCCCCCGCCCGTCACCTCACACCCC